>JARHVA010007133.1:185000-420000 GCA_037957365.1 Torreya grandis
ATCAAAACAATAAACTCTAGGAATATGATCATCCATACCATGAGTGCTCAACTCCTTCAAATATCTATAATTAAAATGTTTAAATCTCTCATGCCAAAGCTTAATTTCAGAATCAACATGAGAAACCAATCATGTCCCCATATAATTAGTGTCATAAAAACCTTCAAAGTGATATAGTAAGTAATTATGATTAAAAACACCTTGTGCAATAATTGAATGAGACTCCAATAAGATTCAAATTACATCCCCTTATGGTTTGAAAGTCACTATATTACCCTAAATAAAAATACAAAATTGATAAACATAAAGTAAATTTGTAGTGATGTCAAGAACTTTTAGTGTATAATTTATGTGGCCACCATCAAGTTGTATGTCACCTTTTCCCTTAACATAAATAAAGGAAGAATTTCCAACCTCATTTTTTGAATTAGAACTCAAATTAAGAGATACAAAATACTCATAATAAGAATTAATGTGGTGATAAACACCAAAATATATAACATGATTATATATAATAAATTATTGATATCTCTCAATAACATTAAATATTTTTCTATGCTCATTAGAAGGAGGTGGAGTGGAGATAGAGATCTTGTGTTTTCTTACTACATCCTCTAAGGATTGCATTCTCTTCCAACACCTATTTTTTACATGACCAATCTGCCCACAAAAGGAACATGAAAAGATAGACTTATTCTAGGATTTATAATATTCCTTAGGTTTAAAGTTATTGTATTTGGGTTTAATGGCAATTTAATATGGAAAAGGAATAGTTTTGGGTTTACTTTTTGATTTTCCCTTGCCCTTAGTATTAGATGATACTAATGCATTTTTAGAGGTGTAAGACTCAAGGTTAGACAATTTGGATTCTTCCCTAGTAAGTATTTACCAAAAAAACTCTAAATTAGGCACTTTGAATGTGGCACCCAAGGCATCCATACTAGAGAAAAAGGTAGAAGCAAAGATTGGGAATGAACCTTTCAACTTGGATAGAATTAGGTAAATACACTCATCATCTTCTTATCTCTTCCACTCCCATTCAATTATGTCAAAAAGTGATTAAACTTAGTAATATAGTCTATAATGGATGGAAAATCTTCACGATTGAGAGAAGTGATATCTACTTCAAGTTGCATGGCTTCCATGTGATCTAGCTTACCAAATAAACCCTTAAATTTTGCCCATATTTTGAAAGGATAGTCACATCCTTTTAAATGAAATAAATACTATCACTTACATGAGTTCCTATTAAAACTATACACTCATATTATTTGCACTGGTGCTAAGATTTCTCATATTCTCTAGTGAACAATATTTGTACTTCAGTCATTAGGGCTCATAATCCTTTGTGTTTCATTATTTTTTTTATTCATGATCTCCATATGTGGTAATTATGTGTTGTTAATGTCTCACATTGATCTTATGTAGAATAAGAATCCATTTTAAAATAATCACCAAAGAGTAATAGAATGCAAAAATGGTGCTCAAATTGGCACTGAGACAACCCCCTAGAATATTATTTTATTAGACCCCTCTAAATTTAGCACTTCATAACTAAGTGTGTTTTACAATATAAATGCCACCAATAGATTACTAATAAAAAGCACACTTTTGAAAAAAAAACTCCTAAAAAGGAGTTATAGGCTGTAAATTATGTGAGATTGAAATTCTCAAAAAATCTTCACCTTTTGAAATGAAAAATTTGGCTTGTAAAATATTTGAATCAAATTTTCATTGAAAAGTTAAGGCCCCTTGGGTTGGTTGTGACCAAGGGATAAATTATCATGTGACTAGGGGATAAAAGTGAGGATGGGTTCTCCTCCCTTGATTGATTTTATTGATGGGGGAGTGATATCATCATAAACATGACTCCCCTTTATCCATGAATAGTGTTGTGATTCACTCGATTAAATTTGGTGTGCTCTTGTAAGACATAGATTCCACATAAGGTTTAGTGCCAATTGATATCAGAGATTTAGGTTATGGGTATAGTTAGTTTTGCATGGATCATAGGTACAAATAGATAGGTGCAATGAACTAGTAGGCCATAATCAAAAAATAATATGTAGGTTGTCATGTCAAGGTAAAGCTAGTCATGGGTCTAGTCACAAGGCAAAAGTCAATGGAGATCTAGGTCATGTTGAGAAGGATCTAGCTTGTATTCAGGTTTAGTCCAACCAAGAAAAAATATTTATAGGTCACATAAATCTAAAGAACCATGCTAACGTAGCCAAAATGCCAAAACTACACACAAAACCTCATATCTAAAAAAAGTAGTATGTATTCCTTTAAAAGTAGAAAATACCCATTACATTTTTCAAAAAAACCTAATAAACCCTAGAATTTTTTCTATTAAACCACTAGATAGTAAAAATATGTGTGAAATTTGAAAAAAATCATTCAAAGCCTCCAAAATGGTAAAAAATGACATGTCACAAAACTAGGTCATGTTTATAGTCATTCTTAGGGTTTTGACATATTATGAATACAATGAGTCTATTTGTTTTTCATATAGATACTTCAGTAATATTTTTTGCATGGATTTACATGAAACCCCACCAAACCCTCGCAGTGAACTTATAGATGAATGGCTACAAAACCTAACACTATGATCCCATGAAAGGAATAAAAAACAAAGTGTTCCAAGCCATAAATATCTCAAGTGTTAACAATAAAACATCATAAAGGGAATATGAAATCATAGAATTTAAAAATCAATATGTAGAACAAAAATAAATATCATATAATATATCTCTATAACTTCATGTAAGTACAATGAAAGTGCCTTACATATATCAGTAAGGGAGATAAATCATAGTAATAAGATCAAGCTAAGAGATAACTTAGAGATAGAAGCTCACTATACCTAAAAAAAAAATAGTTAATATCCAAACCTAAGTGGGTGGGAAAAATAAATAATGTTTAACTAATTAAATCACCTAGGAAACATGAGTGAAGGTAAATAACCCACTCTAATAATAACTTTCTCATTTTCGAAACCCCTTTCTTACACATTCAAGGGTAGGTAGGAGGGGGTTTGAATATTAGATTTTTTTACTCTTATTTTGATTTGAGGATGTTTAGAGTTAGAGTTGTTAATGGTTATTATGTTAGTTTAAGTTTGGAAAGAATCCTTGATGAGACTATGAGAAGACTCAAATTGAGTCATGTGAAAATATTATCTTTTGGCTTGATCAAAATCATCTTCTAAAGTTTGGGGAGAGAAAATTTGAACCTTGTATTGAATTAATTGTTTAAAGGCAATGATAAAGAGTTTGAAAATATTATCATCACTCATGTTATGGTATGATTTGTAAGATAATTATTTCCATCATTTGATGAAGGTATGAGTGGATTCATTAAGTAGTTACTTATAATTGATGAAATGGCTAAGGCTATTTTTATAAAGATCAGTGTGTTGAGATTCCATAACTAGAGTGTTGATTAAATCTTCTAGTTGTAAAATCAAATGTTTATGGAGTTGATTATACCATTCTAAAGCATCTCCCATAAATTTTTTAATAAGAAGTTTAGTAGAAATAAAGGTATTAGTTTTTACCCATTCTTTTTAGAGATTACCCAAATATTTAAGGATAATAATCAAGTACTTAGTCCCATCATATGTAATATTTGGATAAATGTTTCCAATATCTATATATAAAATAAATGGAACTAAAGGTTCATTTTGAAGATGTTGAATAATTTTGTTATTCATGAGAGGTTGAGGGATGATATTCATGTTGGCATCTTGAAGAGGAGGTAAAATGATCATGTTGAGACATGATAATGGGAGGTTGACTTTCCATTTTCAAGATATGATTTTACATTTATAGCATTTGGGAATTGTTAATTATTTACATAAAATTAAATTATTGAACCATTTGTCCAATAATTTGAGTTGTATGAATAGGTGGATTTTGATTACTTGTAGGGGGTGGAGTCTTAGTATTTGTATGAAGATAGTTCCCAAGATTAGTGACAAGAGGATTCCCTATATGGCATTTTCGAAGGTTGGTATCAATTGCTCTAATGGTTAAGTAAGGAATCTTGGTTAAAGTACCATTCATGTTAGGGGTATAAATGGTATTGTCATCAAGGTTTTGAAGATATGAGAATCATCTAGATCATCATTTTGAGTGATTTAAACCATGTTACATTAAATATATTTATATGGATGTTAGGAATAGTTACACCATGAAGTGTGGTATTCATTGGTAGATAATGTAGGTAGGGAAGAGAAACCCATGTAAAGTATAAATGGGTTGAGACTATCAAGAAATATTCTATAGGATTTCATGATGTTTTGATTGGATTGGAGAATTGATAGAATATGTGATTGATAATAATAAATGAATGTTATCAGATTGACATGATATAATAGTTTAAATAGTAAGTGTTAATGAGCTATTTCAACAAAAATAGATTAGATCAGGCAAGATCAATGTAGTTAGGGATAAGAATAGATAACTTCCACATAGAGAATAATTTTATTAATTTGGGTCAATGGAGTTCAGAATTGAGGTAAGTAGGAACAAGGATCTAAAAATATACTATATTGATTATGGTTGATGTAATGACATAGACAAATATGTAAAACACACTATATTAATCTTGATCTATTTAGTCAATAAAGGATAAATAAAAATAATGATAAGATAATATACTATATCACTTGTAATTGATGTAGTTACATAGAATGAAAGGTAGAGATAAAATTATCTTGAGTTTGGTTGATGTAGTCAGATTTTGGGAAATTTTAATAGTACTATGAATAAATTATATTAGTCCTAGATAATATAGTTTAATAATAGAGGAAAAAAGTAAACCTAGTAAAATATATTTAAATTGATTGATGTACTATATTCACACATAAATAACTATATTGGCATTGGACAGTGTAGTGAACACACATCACAAAACTATATTAATGATGTCCAATACAGTTTACAATACAAAATATAATAACAAATAAAAAATTAGAAATTTAAATATTTTTTCTAACCTTTTATCCAAAATAAAAATCATGTAATTTACTAATAGAGTTTGACTGATTTGTAGGCTCTCAAAAATACTGGTTCAATCATTGTGTTTATGATGCATTTGACATGTATCCAACAATTAGGCAAAGGTTTTGTTAATCACTTTGCCTCTCTTGAAAGGAGACTTGAGTAAAAAAATCTCCCTAAGGTCTTGGTATATAAAGTAATCCAATAAAATTGTTATGACCATACCATGTCAAGGGTCTTTGGTGTATATTTCAATTAGATCAATATGCATTAAAAATAAAGATCTTATGCCTATTAAACCAAAAACATTATTTAACCATGAATAAACAACTAATTCATAATGAAAAATGTCTATTGATTATATGTTTAACAATGTATAAACAATAATAGCCAAAAGAGAATGCAATCAAGGTAAGTGTTAGATTCAGATTATAACTCAAAAACCAAATTAATCTAAACTAATAGACTGATAAAAAAAGAGAAAAATAGAGAGAGGTAGGGGGAAAGAGAAAAATGAGCATGTTATCTAATGTCAATCAACCTAGTTTTGTTAATTATATGAATATTTGCATAAACCAGTCCTTAGTTGAGCTAGACTTATCACAATTCCAACTAAGGATGGTGTAAGAGGTTGTGGAATAAATCAACATAGCCAAATAGGAAAATAGGGTTACCATATGCATGCACATACCAAGTTTATCACATGACAAAAATTTCATATTAAGGTGTTTCTATTAAGGATCATTTGGGATTCATCATATGCTCAGTGAGCTATACACTCAGCTTCCAAATAACTTTGACTCAAAAAACTAACCTAGAAAGTATGGAAAACACATGAAATAAATCATTTGTCCACTACTCTATGTTCTAAGCTAAAAGGAGTTAGCTAGGCATCACTTCCTCAATCCTAAAAGGACCAGCCTAAGTATAATTCTTTTAGTCCTAAAAAAGACCAACCCTTATTACTTTAAAAATTTGATCTTATATAGGCATGCAAGCCTGAGGAGTTTGAACTTAATTAAATTTTCCCACCAATAGGGTGGTTAAAAATAATCATCACCATGATTGAAATAATATCATTGAAGGGGTAGCTTGGGATCTCTGATAGACTAAAGGCATGCCTAGAATTTGTGTAATCAAACCATGCTTCAATTGAATTTTGGAAATTGAAATCTATTGGGACTACATCATGATTACCATATACCCACGTCTCTACACAATCAATTACCTCTTTAAGATTGAAATTGTCTTTTATGTTCTTCATTTGATGTTAATGCATATGACACGCTCATTAATTCCATCTCTTTCATGATATGGGTAACCTTATCAACCATTTTTCATCTAGGACCATGATTTAATATATTTTATGAATACATCAAACACACAATTAATTCCTAGCCTCTGATAGTTTTAACGGGTATATGGGTCATCACAATTAAACTTATGCTTTATTAGTTGTGTACCCAGCATGTCATTCACTTTTATGGGTCACTACCACATGGATTCTTTATAAATATCCACCCGCGTTTCATTTTTATTATGCCAAGGCCTTGAGGGCCCCACCTATCAATGTGTCTAGGTCTTCCACCTGACACTCTACAATACATCGAGCTCTCTTAGGATCTAACTTTTGTGCCACATGGATCTTCTCACTCTTCCACTAAGACATGGATTTGAATGCACATACTAACTATTATTTCTAATGTGAGGTGGGATTTCACACTTCATCATGATATTTCTCACTTGTTATCCTAACAAGGCTTCACTATTGCATATACTACCTTGGGCCTATAAAGCAACAAGATTTCACCATATGTCATCACCTCACTCACCCAGTTTTTTGGGGATTTGACATCATCATTGGGCCTATAAAAAAATCTCCAAGAGAGTGGGGTATTTTTAGTACACCACATGGCATCATCCTACTCACCCTCTCACCCATAAGCTCCATGCTCTATATGAACATCTATGAGATAGTAGATTAGCAAGATTTCACCATGTGTCATCATCTCACTAACTCACTAGCCTAGATGCATTACATTGGTACATACCTCTCTATGAGTATGGGGTAGTAGGATTATGCCACATGGCATCATCTCATTCACCCACCAACCTAGAGTGTCTCTGATGGCATTTCCCCACTGGGTAACATTGAAGAAAATTAATTATCTTAAAAAAAATTTAGAATAGGCCCAAGACTACCAAGTGATTGGCACGTGGTGCTGGGACATAATTTATAGAATCAACTATCTTTTAAAGTAATGAAAAATTGTGGCATGTCCTTGGGAAACTTTGTGAAATATACTATCTCATTGAGCAAGAAAATTACACATGGCTCCAGGGAAAGCATGAAATAAATTAAGTCCTAAAAGATGTTTTAGATAGATCTTGACACCAAGAGCCATGAAAAGGTGTCATGTGGCTGTAGGAAACTTCTATGAAATTGGTTAAGTCCTACTAAGCAATAAAATGAAACATGGCTCTAGGAAAGCATGAAATCGACTAAATGTTGAAAGTCATCTTTGGATAGGTTGGAGCTATTAGGAGCTATAGAAAGGTGCCATGTGGTGTTGGGATGCATTTAAAAAATTATAAGTAAATATAAAGAATCCTAATCAATAGTATTTGATTCAAAATATGATGGCTAATAAATTTGAATGAAAATGGTTAAGGCAAAAGTTAAAAAATGACTAAGTATAAAATGAAAAATGCACAGACTTGGCCATTTTGATTGATTCAAAATTCAATTCAATATATTTATATGAAAGCAACTATGTAACATAATGAAACTGTGTAAATTCTTAGTCATTTAGATTGGAATGAGAATAGAAATTGACCAAATTACTTAGGAAAAGAAACCATAAAACTCTAAAATTGTAAGATAGTTTTCACAATCTTAAGGCAAAATACTCTGAAAGGAAGCTGTAAAATGTGTTTTAGAGCACAAGCAAATAAGCAGTCCATGACTTAGAAAAAAGATGCAAATTTAGATATTTAAATTAATGCAAACTCATATGTGAATGAAAAAATAACCACTATGGACTCCTTGAAGTATAAGATCAAACTTAAAAGTAAAAAGAGGGTCCCCATTTGTAGACTAAAAATGGGGCATGTTGTGCAAGCAATAACAAATGGTGACTCTTATTTGGAAATACTCCTAAGTAAATCAAAAATATCGAATCTCTAATTTCATAAGAAGATAAAACAATAGCTATTAGCTATCACTTATAATAAATAAAAAATTAAAGGTACTAAAGTTCATAAGAACAAGTGACATACTAAGTTATAATCATGTCAAAGCCATCCATATATGTGATTGGGTGATTTATTCATTTCAATTGCATTCACACACATTTATTTAGATTTTTATAAGGCCAAAACTATTGAATGAAATAGATTTTACAATTTAGCTTGTGGGGAAGTGGTGTGGGCAATGTTTTGCTTCTAATTAGGTGTTTATAGCCCTGACAAAGATACTTTGGTCCCTTCTAAAGGCCTTGTTCCACTACCAACTAGGCTTAAAATCCTATGGTGGAGGGTGAAAAGATCACTTTTGCAAGAAGAATTTTATATTTTACATTTTAATTCAATTATTTTGAAAGGAGATTTTGAAAATTAATCCATGGAGGGTTGGGGACCAAACCATCAAGTTCATGACAAATTGAGACAAATCAAAACTAAAGTAATGTTGCATTTTCTTTAGATATTTCATTAAGTGGATTAGATGGATTCAAACAAGAAAATATTTATTCTAAATCTATATGTTCTATTATGAATCATTTGCCTTTGAAATTCAGGGAATGAACCAAGTAACAACAATATTTCACACAATAAATTAAAGTAAAATTATAGCTAGGTTCTTTGAGTGCCACCTATGTTATATTTACAACAACATTTCATTTCATTTTTTTAATTAACAAAGGGAACCTGAGGATGAAAATAGGACTAGACAAAACAAAAGAAGAAAGGAAAACCTAATTAACAATAAGGGATAGGAAGGAAAAGCAAAAAAAAAACAAAAAGAGAAAGAGAAATTATTTACAAAGGTCCTCGAGCAAACACATTCTTTAATGAGTTAAACACTTGATTATTTAGGATTTTGAGAAGGGTATAAGATACATCTAATTGAATTTATGTTGTCCTCTATGATGGAAAAAAGTATCCCATAAATATATATCAATGTTCAAATTATGTAATTTAAGCAAACTAGGACTGTATAATTTTGAATCATGTTTGCACCTAGATTCTAGAAAGCATGAGGGATAGGGTTTATAAAATACCTCAACCCATATATTATATTTTAGTGAATGATAAGGCAAGGTATTCATACATACCAAACTAATTGGAAGATGTAGCCTAAAAATGGCATGTTTTTTGTGGCTATCAGTAGATGAGTCACTTGGAGGCTACTCTTTGATGAATTTAGATGCTTACATAACATCCCCTTTGTTGTCATTGGCATCCAAAAGGCATGGGAATGGTTTAGGTCCTTCCCATATCAAATACCTTCTAAATCTGTCATCAACAGCTAAAGTGTGGAGAGCTAGGTTGAATCAATCATTCTCAACTTGAACCTCCATTGGCATGACTTTTTCATTTAGGTCATTGTGTTCATGACTTCCCATTTTGATTACCTTAGTTATTGATGGAAGTGTTTGGGTTTAATCAATTTCTTTAAATATAAGGTTGAACTGAGGAGAGAGATCATCAATTTTAAATTATTATATCTTGTTCTCCTCAAAGGGATAACCCCTTTCTTCATGGTTGTCTTCTTGGTGTAAGCAACTTAACTCAACACTAATTTATTCTATTATTTCATCCTCTTGAAATGAAGAAGGGGAAGACAAACTACTAACACTAGGTTGTTTACCATATTGGCTCATCTATTCAAATGGAGAGATGAAAGTATAGTATAAGAATGTTTTAAGTGCATAGGATGCATCTTCCTCATCTAATAATTTTAAATCTTCTAATTATTATTCAGAATGATTGTAAGAGATGTCAAATTGTTTATTTTAGGTGAGCAACTCTTTATCAATTTGCTTTTGATCTATTAGGTTGTCTTTTACAATTGTTGCTTCTTCATCTTTGGAGTTAACATCATTACTGTTGTAACCTTCAGATAATGGATCATGCTAATAATATGGGATGCCCTTAGCATACATGATTAACTTTGCATTAATAGTGTAGTTAGATTCATAGATGCTTGATAAGGCATTAGGATATGCAGCTTTGCATATTGGATTGTGTATTGCCTCCTAATTATCTTTTGTAACAAATGATACTTGATTAGTAATAACACCTAAAGATAATAAATCACTAAAATTATAAGAAATGGCCTATGGATTATACACAGAATTAACTAAGTCAGATTCATTAAAGAAATAATCAAGACTCTCATTTATCACTAGAATGTTTAGCTGGATAAATTCTTGGGGTGATGCTTCATTATAAGGTGCATATCGGTCCATGGGCTAACTTGTGGGCATGTTACTTAAAGGATTTTGGGTATAAATATCCTGAGTCATTAGTTATTGCTCCACATCGATATCCTCTTGGTAGACTAGCGTTAATGAAACAAGAACAAAGAGGTTCACCTTAATGAACATGGATATTATAGTATCTAAGGCATGGAGATATAACCCAATTGTTTCATCCTCTATTTATAGGAAAGGATCCTTCTATTTAATGTATAGTTGATGGAATGTATAGTTTTATACACTAGATGGCTCATTAAGCCCTTTATGGACTATGTAAAATTAGTAGAACAAGATAGAAGGGTCAATGGTCACATTAAAATTATTAAGGAATAAGCTCTCAAAGATGTCCCATATTGTCATGTACCCTTCTGGTAGACCAAAGTACTAGTAATAAATAATTTGATTTAATAAAAAGAGGAATAGTCGATAGGCCACATCCTAATGTTAAATTTACTTCATGATAAGGACTTCTCTAAAAGCCTAAATGTGTTCTTCAGTAGTTAAACTCCCACCATGGATATACTTTACAAAAAAATTATGGGGATTCTTGGGCATGTCATGGGTAGGTCCTAGAATGT
Source organism: Torreya grandis (assembly GCA_037957365.1). Classification (NCBI taxonomy): domain Eukaryota; kingdom Viridiplantae; phylum Streptophyta; class Pinopsida; order Cupressales; family Taxaceae; genus Torreya; species Torreya grandis. Next base: position 196,065 of record JARHVA010007133.1, read on the forward strand.
CCACATGAAAACTACGTCTTCCTAGCCAAGCTAAAGCCATTGGAAGACTCAAATAAAAATTATTCCAATTTGAGAACCAAGAAAATAACTAGACTAAGATATTATAGATCAAATAAAAGTTTGAAATACACCATCCAATCCCTCCTTCTAGTGCTAAAACATGTTGATGATGTGTTTGACATTCAACTAATAACTAAGAAAAGAGGTTTTTAATCCCTTTACCTATCCTAAAAGGAGACTAGAGTAAAAAAATCTCCCCAAGGTATCGATTATAAGGTATTGGTATGTAGGGTAACCCAGTCAGTTCATTGTGACCATACCATGTCAAGGGTCTTTGGTGTGTATTTCAGGCAGATCAATATACATAAAAAATAAAAAGCTTATGCCTATGAAACTATAAACATTATTTAACCATGAATAAATCGTCGATTCATAATGAAAAATATCTATTACTTATAAGTTCAATAATGAATAAACAATAATAGACAAAAGAGTATGCAATCAATGTAAACATTAGATTCAGATTGCTATTGATAAACTAAATTAATCTAAACTAATAGATTGATAAAAAAGAAAAGAGAGAGAGGCAAGGAGAAAGAGAAAAAAGAGCCTGCTATCTAATGTCAGCCAACTTGGTTCTATTGAATAGATGGATCTTTGCATAGACCCTTCCTTAATTGAGCCAGACTTAGCACAACTCCAATTAAGGATTGTGTAAGAGTATTTGGAATGAAAAAATAAAGCCAAAAAGGAAAACAAGTTTACCATATGCATGCATATACCAAGTTTATCACATGACAAAGCTTTCAGATTAAAGTGATTCTATTAAGGATCATTTGGGATTCATCAAATTCTCAATGAGCTACAAACATGGCTTCCAAACAACCTTGACTCAAAAAACTAATTTATAAAGTAGGGAAGATACATGAAATAAATGATTGGTCCACTACTCTAAGTTTTAAGCTAAAATAAGCCATTTAGGTGTCACTTTTTCAATCCTAAAAGGACCAGCCTAAGCATAATTTCCTTAGTCCTAAAAATTACCAACCCTTATTACTATAAGAATTTGATCTTATATAGGCATGCATGCCTAAGGAATTTGAACTTCATAAAATTTTCCCACTAATAAGGTGGTTATAAATAATCATCACCATGATTGGAATAATGTGGTTGAGGGGTGGCTTGGGATCTCTAACAAAATGAAGGCATTCTTATAGTTTATGTAATTATACCATGCCTTAATTAAATTTTAGCAACTAAAATCCATTAGGACTACATCATGATTTTTAGTTGCCCACATCTCTACACAATAAATTACCTCTTTAAGACTAAAATTATCTTTTATGTTCTTTGTTTGATGATAATGTGCATGCCACACTCATTAATCCTATCTCATTCATGATTTAGGTCACCTTCTCAACCATTTTGACATCTAAGACCACACTATAATTGATTTTATGAATCAAATCAATCATGTAGTCTATTATTGGCCTTTGATAGTTTTGACAGGTAGACAGGCCATCAAATTTAAACTCATGCTTTAATAGCTACACAACCAGTGTATCATTCACTTTGATGGGCCACTACCACATGGATTCTTTCTAAAGCTTTACCTATGTTTCATTATAATTACCCCATAGCCTTGAGGGGCTCACCTATCAATGTGTATAGGTATCCCACATGTAACTCTATAATATGTCAAGCTCTGCCCTTTTGGCTCATGGATCTCCTCACTCTTACACTATTTCAATGTAGATTTGAATGCACATGCTGACTATTTTTTCTATTAAGAGGCAATATTTTACCATGTGTCATGGTCTTACTTACCCTCTATCCTAACAAGTTTTCACCATTACACAAACTACCCTGGGGCTATGGATCAGTGAGATTTCACCATGTGTCATCATCTCGCTCACCCACTTACTTGGGGCTCTAACATCATCATTGGGTCTGCACAAAACTCTTTGAGAGAGTGAGGAAATAGGATTAAACCATGTGGCATCATCCTACTCACCCAATCACCCATAGGGTTTGTGCTCTGTATGAACATCTTTGAGAGAGTAGAGCAATGATATTTTACTATATGGCATCATCTCATTGACTTGTTAGCTCAGAGACATTACACTAGTATGAACATCTCTAGGAGAGAAAGGTAGCATTATTATGTCATGTGACATCATCTCATTTGTTGCTAGCCTAGAGCATCATTGATGTCATTACCCCACTGGGAAACTTTGAAGAAAAATGACTGAGTCTTAAAAAACTTTTTAGAATAGACCCAGGACCACCAGGTAATCGACATGTGGTTCTAGGACTTACTTTACAAAATCCACTAAGTTTTTTAAAGTAACAAAAAAGTGTCATGTGTCCTTGGGTAACTTTATGAAATATGTTAAGTCCTGTTGAGCGATAAAATGACATGTGGTTTTGGGGAAACCATGAAAAAACTAAGTCCTAAAATATTTTTTGGATGCATTTGGGTTACCAAGAGTTTCAAAAAGATGCCACATGGATGCAGAAAACTTATATGAAATTGGTTAAGTCCCACTGAGTGGGAAAATGATACATGGCTTTGGAGAATGCATGAAATTGGTTAAGTGCCTAAAATATTTTATGGATGGGTTGGAGCTATGAAAAGGTGCCACATGGCATTGGGATGAATTTAAACACCTACAAGTAAACATAAAAAATCACACTCATCAATCTTCACTTTAAATTCTAATGGCTAAGAAATTAAAATTAAAATGGCTAAGGCAAAATCTAAAAAATGACTAACTATAAAATAAAACAATGCACAGACTTAGCTATTCTGATCTATTTGAAAGTCAATTTAATCCATTTATATGAAAGTGACTAAGTAACATAATGAAACTACATTAATGTTTAGTCATTTAGATCAAAATGAGAATTGAAATGGGCTAAATTGCCCATAAAACTCTAAAATAGTTAGATGGTTTGCATAATCTTAAGGTGAAATAGTCTGAAAGGAAGCTATAAAATGTGTTTCAGAAAACAAACAAACAAGTAGACCAAGACTAACTTAAAAAAATGATGCAAATTCATATATTTAAATTAATATGACTCATATGCAAATTAAACAAACAACCACCATGGACTTCTTGAAGTATAAGATAAGAATCCAAATGAAAAAGAGGGTCCCCATTTTTAGACTAAAAATGGGACGTGTTGTGCAAGCAACAACACATTGGATAGTGTTGGCCCATTTTTTTAGAGCATTGACTATGAAGGGAGTACCATGCCCACAACCCATGAAACCCGATATCAAGGATAAGCTGAAAGTAACTTCTTGATTTTAATTGCTAACTATTACACTACATAATTAGATCGATTAATGGTTTCTTAAGATTCAATAAAAAGGAGATCCTACATATTTTTGATATATCATGAGACATGTGAAAACTAAAGTCTATGTTTAGATATATGATAGATATTAGTATTGGGATAAACTCTTCATGTCATAATGTCTATAAAAAATAAAAAGAGATTGTAAATAAAATATTGTGTAGCTCTTCATGACAATAGCTAAGTAGTCTAGAAACTATCAGAACATAATTTCTAGAGTGAATAAATAAATGGAAAACAAAATTTAAAAATCAATATCTAAAACCAATTTATATTATTCAATAAATTAAAATAAACATGAAGTCAAACTTAAATGAAATGTGTGATTATATTTTGAAAATAAAGGTTTATTTGTCTTGTTTATGCCAAAAAATGAAAATACCTGGGACTATATCAGTATAGGCCGATGTAGTTATTCACATAGTAAAGAACTATATCAATGTTGGTTGATATAGTCTGTGTAAATATAGCTAGAAATATAAAGAATAAACTAAATCAGGTAAGGTCCATAAAGTTCATTACAAAGATGCAAACACATACCTATATCAGCTAGGGTCGATATAGTTTGATAGGGAGATAAAATGAATTTAAAACTAAATTAGACATGGATAATATAGTTTTCTAAGAAAAATAAATTCTTATAGAACTAAAGAATTTAGATACTAACTAAATTGATTTGCTTAATAAAATTGATTGAAAAATGAGTAAAGAAAATTATATTAGACAAGGTCGATATAGTTGGGTAGAAAATAACCTAGTAAATAAAAATAGATAAAACTTGTCCAATATGGTTTGTTATCTTAAGAAAATAATGTAGATATGAGTGTAAGATTGTATCAACCTGGATCAATGTACCCTGTTGGAAAACATAGAGTTAAAACTATATCAACCTACGTCCATGTAGTCTGTTGAAAAATAAAGAGGAATAAAAATGTATCAACCTGTGCCAATATAGTTTGTTGAAAGAGAAAAATATATGGTTAGTTCACATCAGATTCATCATAATGTATGAAATGAGCTAGGATTGACCTGTGACTTATCATATCTAAGATATCTAGACTTAGAGAAGGTAAATAAAATAGATCCCATTGATACTTTATGTATGGGGATATGAACAAATGGATCCACTAAACTTAGAAAGAGGATAAATTATGACATAACATCAACAAAGAGGGTTCCAAGGCCTCTAAGAAATAAATATAATGAAATAACTCTAACTACATCTCTAATATTAGAATTAATCTAATCTAGTATTACCATACTAGAAACACAAATAAGGGGGATGTTTATAAACAAACTAAAAAGGGTAAGGAACCATGGTAGGTAAATGAAGGCTTAGGTCACCTGAGGTGAGACATGGAAAGTTTGAAAAACCCTATAGCCACACTAAGTATAAGTGTAGAGGAGATTCAAACAAGGATTATACATTCATTCAAGCTAGTAATTATGCAAATTTTATCTATTAAATGAAAGAGGTAGGGTTAAAATATACTTACCTTGAACAACACCTATCGAACCTCAATCTCCCCCTTGGCCAATGGTGTTTTGCAAGAGATTTTTGTGGTTGTAAGGATCACAAAGGTTAAATCAAGTTGTAGGCTAAACGGACTCCTCCTGGTGCATCCAATATTTGAAAAGACAAGTTATTCCCCTCCAAGATAAAATATAAGCAATGGCTTCTCCAAATGTAGACTTATTCAAAATTTTGAGCAATGATAATGTAAAAATGAATGCTCTTCTCTATTGGATTGAAATGGTGACTTTGATTTATAGTGATGGATGGCCCTAATTCTTCCCAAGGTTTTAACCGATGCATAGTTAAAAGTATGATGGTTTTAACCTCAAACTAGATCATCTAAGGCCGACTTAGTTGTGAAGTGTCTATCGTAACTTTTGGACTACATCAACCTAGACTGATGTAGTATGAAAATTGGCAAGAATCAAGAAATACTACATCGAGTTGGGTCGATATAGTAAAAAAATATGGGCCTTGTTATAGTTAGGGGTTATAAGGAGTAAGATTGTTTAGGTGATCGAGTATGAGGGAAATGTAGTGGATATAGGCATGATAAATTAAATAATAATGTCTCTCATGAAGCACTAATTTTATTCCCACCCCTTTCTTGATGCACCCTTTAAGGTATTCACTTAGGGAGATTGAAACTCGACTGGTTGTTTCAAGAGATAAAGTGTTAGTATATAATTATAAAGTTTAAAAATAGTATGTGTATACACAATATACATCTTTGGCTTTTGACAATTGACAACATGTAGAATTTTAATTATGTTGATATTTATACTTGGCTATAGGGATACTCCTTTGAGGGTTTTCAAATATTTTTGCTTTTGGAACAATTTCTAAAGGATGTGCATTTGGAGGTTAATGTAATGTCTAAGTAATGTTAGATAGTGCAAGATAGGTACAGACTTAGACTTGATTTGTATTTAAATATGACTATTTGGTATTTACCTCCATAATTAACATGTGAAATGTGTATAGGTTGACCTAAGGGAGAGACGTGAATTTTAGAAATAGACATTATAAGCTCTTGGATGTTTTCGAAAGAGGTGAAAACGTATAGTAACCTCTAACATCTCACTGTTGTTGACATTATCTAGAGAGGAAAAATCAAGGATCTTGAATATGGCGATAGTTTACTTAGAATTTAGAGCATTATAACACATACTAGATATATCCTAAATATATTTGGCAATAAATTGAGTTGGACAAGTCAATGAATGAGAAAATGGATAGGGAAAAGAGTGTGTAAGATTCAAATGTGTATGCACCATTCATGTATCTCAAATATATGTCAAGATTGATGTTTTCAAGTGTCTAATACCAAGTTTGTATGTCTACAATTAGCCCCATATTTACCCCTCTAGTATTTATGGTCTTTAGAAAAGTGTTGTGAGTTGATTTAGATTTCAATAAAGGAGATTAATTTCATAATGACTTAGAAAATTATATAAAATTAAGAATTTTTTTTGAAGCCTAAGAGTAAAGGCACACAATCATTAACAAAATCAAAATAATATTATAGTTTCCAGGGACATATTAGTACTTATCTAGTAGTACTAGGATACAAGTAATACAATCATGGTTAAAATCTGAGAGTTCTATATATACCATAATGTTGTTAGGTTATATATGCTTGTTGTTTAATCCTGTTTCCACATATTTTCACCTTTTAAATGTCTACATGTTTACAACAATTCACAATTATATTGAGAATCATCTCCTTACACATTTCATTTATTTTATAACTTTTTTTTTAATATAATTAAATATGTTTTAATATTCTGTTAGATATAAATTACACATATTTATGAGTAAATATGTTCCATATCGATGTAATATGTTTTTCTCATATTAAAAATTAAAAATAATTATTTACTATTACTATGTGTCCATCAAGTTTCCCAATAATGTGTCCTTCTTCGCCCCCATTTGATTTAGCTAAACTTTTGACCAGATTCGAATTTTGGACAACATACTTTACTAGAATAAGTAAATGTACAAGGCCTCAATCAACCAAGAGCTTAGATTCCGAAGGCTCCTACGTTCTAGTTTTTTGTTTTTTTGGGTATAAATTAAATGTGTAATGTTCTGAACTTGTGCATTTCTTTTTATCATATATGGATTTGCTCCATACTAAAAAGATACAAAATGAATTTTATATTTACATTGTTTTATAATTACATTAAAAAAATGTTCTGGGTAAATTTACTCGTGACTATAAAATTGAAATACAATCAAAGCTTTCTTGACCTTTGTTACCTTATTTCCTAATCCTCTCACAAAGAAAAGTTGTTATATTATTTTATCTTATAAAATATGTAAAGGATCTCAGAACATGTTAATTTTTTTTAATCCTATACAATATATCTAGAATATTCAACATCTGGAATCCATTGCGTATACTTTAATATCTCTACTTATAAAATATAATAAGATTTATTTCAATGATTGTGGGATAAAATGCGTTCTTAACATAAAATGCCATGGTTATAGTATATTCACAAAACATGTTTATTTAAGAAGTATTTAATGTATGTAAAGGAAAGAAGTTTGGACATTAAACATGTATATATTTCGTTGCAATTAATGTTATTAGTCTATGTTTTGTAGGGTATTATAGGAATTAATTGAATAAATATATATTTTATTTTAATCAATCAAAAAATTTATATGTTACAAATATTAACTATCATTCCTTTCTCAAAAATTATTGTTTTGCCAGTTTAACTTTATTAATTCTTACTTACTATTTAATGTTATAATAAACTTATATTCTAAATTTACATACAAAATAAACCATAAATAATATACAATAGTTAGACCATGTTTTCTCGATTTAACTTTATTAATTTCTACTTACTATTCACTGCTACAATAAATTTACATTCTAAATTTATATAAAAAATAAGCCATAAACAATTTACAATATTTAGACATAAACTAACCCCTATGTAACCTTGTTTTTTTAAAAAAAATTGTATAATCAAAATACTTATAATAAAATGACACTACCTTGTATTTGTACGTGTGATGTCTTGTAGACAAAATCATATATCATTTTATATATTTTAATCTAACTTTTTTATTTAAAAATCATGTATCGTTTTATATATTTTAATCTAACTTTTTTATTTGTACGTGAAGTTATTATTCTTTTTCATCAATGTTTGATTTGAAGGAGCTTCTCTGGGTCTACTTTGTAGAAATGATTGACAAAAGTACATATGAGGCAGTATTTTTAAGGTCTTAAAAAAACAAAACCAAAAAACCTTTAACCGGACGGACTAAAACCGCGTCGTAGCCCTTGTTTGGAATAGGCATATAAGACAAGTAAATTGTGACCGACACCATTTGCGTATTATCTTTAAAAAATGAAGCCAATCCTGTTTTTTTTAATGAAACCCGCACCGACAAAGAAGGAAGGTCAAAGTTGGGGTAACGATAGGATGACGTCTTCGTGTACAGATAAGTATATCCGAAGAGGAAATATACATCACGCGTCTGCCGACGGTACGGTTCGCGATTTCCTCTCGACTTGGGGCCGGTGCGGCAGCCGGAAAGAGAAGGAAATTGAAGGAAGAGAGAAGCACGCCTCTGGTGTTGGTCATTATCTCCCGTTGCCGAGGAGGTACCATATCAACGGGAATCGGGATTGTTGCTGTCCACCCTCTTTTATCAAACCATACACTTTTGTCACCGACAAGTTTTGGGTCGAAAATATTGGTAGGTGGCAAATATTATTAACTCAGCAAATATTATTAACTCGCAATTAACGTTGAAACGGATATAATTTTTTCTTTCAACATGTTAATATATTGGTGATATGTATGAATGGAAGTAATAAAGATATATTTCAAATTTCAATGTTTTGTCGTTATATTTAGTGATATTGTATTATTGATTTAAATCACATATTAAATGTAGAGTTATATTGCAATCAAATTAATTTTCATGATATTTTTATCCACCTTAAAAAATAGAAAATGATAAATCGAAGATGTCACCCCCTTATAATATATGGAACCTTTTGTAAAGGGGTGATGTAGGTCATGTAAATCTAACCACCACCTTAAATATGGGTTGGGCGTATAATATGCTTCCATGGCATATGGTATCACTTGACACACCTTATCGTTGTTGTTCACCATCATCGCCCAATGCATGTTGAAATCTTTCACCACTTGCATGTTCTTTATCACCTCGCCCTTTCTTTTTAGGGTCCAAGTTTGGTGTTTACATATGTTGTTAACCCATATTTAAATGCTCCATATGTTAATATATTTGCAACATAGATGAACATAAGCTAAAAGATAAACCTTTGTGCCTCGATATCTTCTCTGCACATACTGCATTGTAATATGGATTCGAGCCACTCATCGGATGTGGAGCACCGTCATAATAAAATTAGTGCTCATAGCATCTTCGTCCACTCTCACCAATAAAAAACAACCAATCAAAGTTGTTGCCACCTTGCAAGCTACATACACCTTTGTAATGTGTGTAAGTCATGTAAATCCAACAATCGGCTTAAATCCAGGTCTATAATATGATATGGGCTCTATGGTGTCTGATATCAAAAGAAATACGTTGACATTGCCCCTCACCATCACCACCCAACTCACCTTGAAATATTTCACCACTTGCATGGTTTGTATTACTTAGCCCTTCCCTGCCACTTCACCATTACTCAAGTTCTTCCATAAACAAAATGTCTCCTCCTCATACAACTCATTGCCACGTTATATGAAGGAACACATGAGGTGGTTGGATTGCAGGTTATCAATAATGGTCGATGGATTGTTGCACAACCCACTCCTAATTCAATAGTCATAGAGATTGAAGATCATTTGGAAGTGATAAGTGGGGAAACATACCAGAGCACATTTTATTGTATTTTGCTTACTTAGCATGGAAATTGTTAATATGTGACATCATCTTACAAGCCATCTAAAACAAAAAATTGTGCGATACATGTTATCAACCTCCTCCATCTGATCCACCCCCATCATCAACCTCATTCAACTTGTCTACCTTTCTTCCAAGTATCGATTGCTTCATGTCATAAAACATCATCCACTTCTCAAGAGGGCATTTAGTTTGGTGTTATTCAGTGGCAAATGGGTTTTAATTAAGAATATACGTTCTTAATTAATTGCCCAAATTATAATATTAATTAGTAATCTATATTATAATGTGTGTGTGTGTGTGTGTGTGTGTGTGTGTGTGTGTGTGTGTGTGTGTGTGTGTGTGTGTGTGTGTGTGTGTGTGTGTGTGTGTGTGTGTTTAATAATAAATTATATATTATGACATATTGATTGTAATCACCTAAAAGTGATATTTGGATGCTAAGAGTGTTGCTTGAGATAACCTGTTCTTAACTTAGACCTAGACCTATCCTAATTAGTGCTTTGATTGCACTTTTCCAGCGATTGTATAGACTACATGCATCTTATGTCAGCTCAAACATAGTCCTAAAACAACATTCCCATATCCCAACCCATTATGCCCAATAGCCTACCAACTAGACATTAGCATCATATTAAGGACACTAAAGCCATATGATGCTAGTGTCTCCAACTTGGCTCTAGTGTCCCTTTCCTTAACTCTCTCAAATGAATATTTTTTCAAACATGTGTCCCTCTTAAGGTTGGCCTAAGTATAATTTATTATCTACACAAGCTACAAATCACTATAAATACAAGATTATTAGACCTCTATCCACTAGATGGAAAATAGATGAAAAAAACTTATTCAAATAAGAAACAAGTTGAATAAAATCAAGGTAATTGATCCCTATTCTTCCTTACTTCTACATATTACCATCTACAATTGTCATAAGCCTAGATTTCAAATATTTCCAATCTCAAACACACTCAAAACATTCAAGACGACTATCATTCTAGTATTCACTTGCACTTGCACCAAGCACTAAATAGGAGAAATCAATCAATATTTATCCTCCTCAGAGTATTGGTATATTGGAAACTCTCTTCACAATAGGGTGTTGAGGATGTCCAACCTATCCTACTAATGAACATACATTTTTAACTCATGCCATACTTGTAAGGTAGATTAGGGTTTGAATATTAAATCAGATATTTCAGGCACAATACAAAGTTCTAGAATTCATACATGTAGGAACACAACCCAAAAACACAGGAATAGGTGCTCCCAAAAAATAGGAATAGGCTTACAAAGAGGACACTAGTGCTTTCTTGAAGACACTAGAGCATCATGGTGCTACTATCCAAGTGAGGTGCTATTGTCTAGTAAAGAATCAAACCCAAGAACCCTATTGATGACACTCAGATCTATTTGTAACTCATTTTTTAGAACCCAGATCTTTCATGATAATCATTTTCTAGATAACTCTATTTTCACATATTTATTATATTTTTAAAAAGGTAAAATAAGTCAAAAATTTATAGCAAATTAGTGGTTATTTATTGTATATTATTTCACTGATTTAGACAACTCATCCCTTTAATCTAACTTATAATTTACATAGGTAAAACCCTAAAAGGTTAAATCATTTGGTGAACCCAACTTACTTTTAATATTGCTTTAAACCTTAGTTTGCATTCTCTAAATTTTTGGGCACTAAATTAAGGTTGCATACTTCTGATTTTATAAATTTTTTAGCCAACCTAGCTACTTAAATCAATTTCATAAGGTTTTAATTTATTTAAATATAATTTAAATTTTTACAAAGAAACTTTAAATTAAAAAAACCCTAACCCTAAATGCTCTTATTGTTTGTATCCTTTTTTTTCCTATTTTCAATAGTTTCTTTCAATTTTTCATAATTCATATATTCTATTTTAGTATCTCTATTCCAATTTGTTTACTATATGCCATCTACAAAAGTTCTCTCTTCCATTAAGAATAAGTGCTAGACTAGGTGGTAATCTTATAGAGCATATTTAGATTCCTACTATTTGAGACTATATCATATATAAGGAATCTATCATAACTCTAGTTATGCATCCTTTACACCCTAATTATGTGGATTTCAATGATAATGCATTTGAAGATGAATGATACAATCATAAGCAAGATGAGACACACATTGAGAATCGGGACACTCTCCCTCCACTTAATAATAATTACATAATTATGAACAAATATGAGGTATTACAAGGCTTTAGAAGAATTTGGGAACAACCTTTTTATCATGCATAAATCCTACAAGCCATATTAGAAATCAAGAATAAAATAAACAGTGGTCAATCTTTAGCTCCCCTAGTTAAAAATGTTGTTACACCTCTAGTGGGTCCAACTCAACCAACTCAGCTAACACAACCTAAGATAGTAATTCAACAACCATCAGTGATAACTACACTACTTGTGGCTATTTCTTCCAATCCAAATGTACAATCCATTATGTATGAGATTCATACTTTGCAGTCTAAGGTGTTACATCTCAAGAAGGGATCCACTAGGCCATCACATGCCTTGGATTCTAACATTCTCTTATATACACCTTTGGCACATCACATAACAAAAACTCCCTTGCCATCTGGTTTCATGGCAACTAAGATTACATTATATTATGGCAAGGGTGACCCAAAACATCATCTCATAGATTTTCATGCAACATGTTGGATTATGTGTCCAATGATTGGCTTCTTATGAAGTTATTTCCACGTAGTCTCAAGGATTATTCCCTATAATGCTTCTATGATTTATCAAATCAATTTATCATGGCATTCAATCCTTTAGTTGACATATTTCTATCACATTTATCCATCAACATTAGTGATAAGATATCATATACACAAGTGGCATAGTTAAAATAAAAGTTGAATGAGCCTATCATAGATTATGTCTTACAATACAAGACAATATTAACCATATTGACTAGCCCCATGGTAGACAGAGAGCTTCAAGACATTTAAAAAAAGTCTCTTATCAGCATTACACAAAGCTATCTTGTTCAAGAAGTTTCCTACATTTACTGATTTGTGCCACACAGTCAAGGAAAGAGAGGTTAAGCTCTTATGGGAAAATTAAAGTATACAAATATATCAGAATCAACTATTAAGAGTTCAAACAAGCCTCCATACAAGGTGAGGTCCATAGATAACAAAAGTGATCAAAAGCCCATAGTCAATGTAGCTTCTGATCCATCTCTAAGATTTATTTTATATGATCCTCAATGCAAAGTCTTCACTAACCTTCTAAAGTTACTACCATAGGTTTGCCAACAGCTCTTGGAATTGTTAAACATGGGCATTGATGTCTTAGGTTGTCATTGATGTCAAAGAGAGCATGTGGTACTAATGCATTGATGATAAAGTGATCTATTTGATATCTTGGAGAGATATGGCACTTGTACAAGTCTATAAGGACAAAGAAGAGGTTGTGACACATCCATAGATGTCTTGACAAAGCTCTAGTATGTTTTGTGAGCATTTAGAAAGATAAAAATACATATTCTAGCTTAAGAGAAGCCAAACCATCACTACATGTCATGAAGATATGTATGAACCAATAAGTTTGTACATTTATTTTAAGTACAAAGAAAGACAATAATGGTCAAAGGTTTACATGTAAATGTTGTCTATAGTGCCAAGAAGCTATCCTAAAAATTTAGATTCTTGAAGTGATTTATAGCTCAAGTTATAAAGCTTCAAAGTTGCTCTAGTAGACTGTGATGGGTTAGAGACCTTCAAGTTTTTTCACATTGAAGTATGAGGTCATTGGTCTAAAAGATCCAATGATGAGAGTTGAAATGTACATATTGAGATCAATGGTGTGTATGAAGTCAACATCTTAAAGGTTGCACACACTAGTGACAAGTGTCAGAAGATCAATGGTGAGTGGCAGTTCATACTTATGAAGATCAATGGTGTAGGATAAGTCAAAGAGTCAACAAATCATGTAGGACTATCAATTGGCACAAGTGCATGGACAGACATCAAAGTGTTTAAAAGGCATGTGAAGGTGCCAAGCATCATAATCATGGGAGTTTTGATCAAGATCTAATGATGAGCATTGCAAGTTAAAGACCTGGCTGATCTAAGGAGATTGACGATGCGTATTTGGTCAATATTTCAAGGGTGTATAAAATGAGGTCAACATATTTGATTTATAATAGTGAGCAAAGGTAAAGACTGAGATACTTCTAAGAAGATGGATGGTGCGTATTTTTTCAAAGTTACCAGGAAACACGAGATGAAGTCAAAGTGATAGATGTTTAGCATAGTTAAAGATCAATATATTCTCAAAGAGATTGATGGTGTTTATTTGATAAAATATGTGAGGAATAGAGATGATGGTAAAATGTTTGAAGTTTAATAGATGCTTAATGACCATTGGAATTCAAATATTCAAAGTTACAAGGGAAGACCAGTATGTAGTTTTTGTGCTATAACTTTTTATATATGTAGAATTTGACCATGGTGTAAAAAGAAAAGTTGTAGAGGACTTCAAGGTGCATACAAAACCATTTATTTTAAGGTATTAATATTTATAAATTCAAATTTATTGAGCTCAAAATTTTACTGTGTATGTGTTCATGCTCTACAAGTAACCCAAGAAGGGTAATTGAGTTGTTCTTGATGGTATTTTGATGTTTTAAGATGAAATACATGTTAGAGAATGTTGTAAACTTAATGAGGACCATCTATGTGGATTATGGATGTTTGACCAATCCAAATTATATATGATCAAAGGCTTAGAAGTTGACTATGTGTTTATTCTTGGTGATTGTATGTACATAATGATGTTTGGGCTAATTGTGCTATATCAGAAGGGTGTTGTTATAGATGTTGTCACTTAAGGAGGACCTATAGGTTATGTGGCATGGATTTATGTATTTTAAAGTGTTTTTTTGTTCTTAATTTTCTCAAAGAAGTGTCAAAGATATGGATGGGTCTCCATGAGACCTATAAGGGCTAATGAGGCCTAATTAAAAGGCATAACTACTTAATTATGACCCATAGATGCTATGGCCAACCTAAAAATATGTAATTGAGATATACAGTTGTATCAAAGGTTAAGATAAGAATTATGGCTGACCAAGATCTTAATATTGATGAAGACACTATAAAATGTGAAATCAAAGGCGATGATTTCTAGACTTGGGAGAAGGGGCTCTAAGTGGAGGAAGAGTATAGAGTTGAGAGGTAAAGGAGAGTAAGGGTGCCTGGTGGATGGATTGAAGAAAAAATTAGGTTGATGACTGTGTGTATGACCTATAGGTCATATTTATGATGTCAAAAATAGTGCTCTTACAAGTTTGAAGATTTGTGAAAGAGAGGCATGTGTGAGTGTTGTGGAGCGAAGGATAGAAGAAAGCGAGTGTGCCTAGTGGATGGTTTATAGAGTAGACCAGGTTGATGATTGTGTGTATGACCTATATGTCATATTTTTGATGTCAAAAATAGTGATCTTATAGGTTTGAAGATTGAGGATGATCGAAGAGGTCTAGAGTGATCCAAAAAGATATTCTAGATGCCTTGAGTGTGAGTGAAGGATAGATGATGTCTATGTGAACTTGATGGTTGATTTGAGAGGTAGATCAAAGTGTGGCTTATGTGTATAACCATTTTGTCATGTTTTTAAGGTTGTGATAGAGTTGTTGCTGAGAAGTATAGTGTGATCTAAAAGGTAGTTTTGGATGTTTGTGGTTGTGTGAAAAATTGAAGGGGGCTAATATCCATTGTATCTCCATCAGATTGGTAGGTAATCAATGTTCTAGAGATGTTCACATCATAGGTGTTGGGAGGGTGATCAACATCTAGGTCAAAAGTACTTGACCATCCTAAGGGTAGGTGATCCTTGTAGAATAGGTGTTTCACTAAATTTTGGTCAAAAGGACTTGACCATCCTAGAGGCAAGTGATCCTTATGGAACATGTATTTTATTAAATTTTGGTCAAAAGGAATTGACCATCCTAGAGGTAGGTGCTCCTTGTGGAATAGGTGTTTCACTAAATTTTGGTCAAAAGGACTTGACCATGTCTCATATTTGTAATACCTTATAGGATAAATAAGCCATGTGTTTGCAAGATTGAGAGTGGATTTGATTTATATTTTTGGGAATATTGGTGTATTATTCTTAATTTAGTTAAGGGTCTAGAATAGGAAATCAGTGAATAATATTGCAATAATTAAGCTACTGATTTGTATAATTTAATTGTATTTTAATTTTTCTATAAATAATGATAAATGTGAAGAGAATAAGACTTAGCTAGAAATAGACTGAGACAACTAATATAGAGTCTAGAATTCACTGTGCAAGACTAGGATAGTGTCACAAATTAGGATCTGGCCTTCATTTCATGATTAGATAAGTACACTAAAATAGGACACCCTAGGGTTTGGCACTATAGTCTTTTTTTGCTACTATTATTTAGGAGACCTCAGCTTTCTGGGTTTTATTTGCTATGTTTGTATGAGCATGCTTATGAAATTTCAATTTTTGGTTGTCTGTATAACTCTTTATAGATCTAATTTAGTCCTCAAACCCTAGACTCCATGGTGCTTTGGCAAAATTTGAGAGAGAGGGGCAGGGGGGGTTAGTGTGTGTAAGATGCACTAAATGTGGATCTACACCCCTCATATGGGCATGATTCCTACATACCAATACTTTGTAGAGGGATCAAGCCATATGTAGTTCTCCCACTTGATGTGCTTTACACAATTATGCGTATGAAGATGCAAAGTTCTAAAACTAGGTATGCTTGAGGTGGATAGAGACTAGTGTAAGGATTCAAATGAGCTTGTGGCTATATTGGATGGTTGTATGTAGATAATAGGGAAATATGCCTAAGTAGTCTTTCTTTTATATTTGATTACTTTGTGATATTTTCCAACCCTTTCTAAATGAACTTTGAATGGGCTTTTTATATGGATCTTTTGGTCATGGGTCGAATGTATTCACATTAGGATGATAAGAAGGAGGATAAGAACTGAAAGGAACTAACCATTGGAGGTAAAAATGTAATTGGATAGGAACACTAGAAATGGACACCCTAGGGTCTGACACTGTAGTCTAAGTTGGGCGATATAGTCCTAAAGGAATGAGACCTACAAAGATGGAATCATCACTGGAAATGCTACCTATAGGAGGTGGAATTACTATTTGAAAGGCTAAAAATGATTGGGAATCAATGATAAGATGCTTATGAGGGTCATGAGAGCAAGAAAGAGGGACCTATGGGTTGGGTGTCACAAGCCACACTCGAGTTACCAATTTTCACATTTTATATGACTACAAGATTTTATTCCCCAAGAGGGGTTCCCACATAGATCTTATGTTGTGTCTATGATCTTGCATTATCTATTGTTCATTGTTATGATTGACTTGTATATTCTATGAATGATTGTGGTAATTGAATAAGGGTTTGAAAGGATTGGAATTAAAGTTTAAATATCTTACATCACGAATTCAACCCCCCCTCAATGATTGTACCTCTAACATTGGTATCAGAGCAGGTCCTTTAGAGGAAGCTTAACAGTTTGAAGGAGGTCCTAAGTAGCACAGGATGGATAAGTAGTTAAAGAAAGAGAATCAATAGTGGAAGGTTGTGATCAAGGCACTTGAAGAGTAAATATGTACTTTGAAGAAAGATGCCAGAGGATGAAAAAGTTATCAATGATCTCAAGGTTCAGCTAGAAGATGCCAAGGCAAGTTTGAGTTCAAAAGAGGAAAGTTGTTCAAAATAAAAGGACATCATGTATGATGAAGAAGTTTTCCATGATAGTGGAGAAGAAGTGTTTTATGATAGTGAGGAAGAAGAAGCGGATCTAGGAGATGAGCTCATAGAGAGGAATCACAAAATGAAGTATGTGATCAAAGGACTTGAATCACAAGTCAGTTCTCTTGAGGGAAGTTTGTTAGGCAAAACCAAGAGAGATGAGAATAAGTATGAAGATCTGATTAAGTCTCTTGAAGATAAAGCATGTAGATTGAAGGATGAGATGGATAAATAATCTAAGGAGGATAAGGAGGTCATCAAAGATCTCAGAGGTCAATTAGAGGTTTCAAATGGTAGCCTAAAATCAAGAGAAGAAGAGTGAAAATATCTCAAGACTCAATTAGAAAAATCCAATACCAAGGTGATTTCAAATTAGGGTGAGCATGATGAGTTGAAGACTAATCTTGATTCCTTGAGATTAGATCATGAACAACTCATAAACAAGTTGGACACACTGGAAAAGAAACATGTAAATCCTGAGCAAGCTAAGAAGAATGCAAGATTTGAAAGCAATATAAGAAGTTCTATTAAAAAACCAAATTCTTTAAGATATGATATTTTTTTCTACGGTCATTATTATATATGTAATAAGTATGGTCATAGAGCTAAGGACTATATAAGGAATTCCTTCAATTATAGACATTCATGGAGATATGAAATAAGGAGTTTTTAACCAAAGATTGATCACAGTTCAAATCTATCAAAAGGTAAAAAAGATGTTATTTATTTCATTTGTGATAAGAAAGGTCATATTCATAGACTTTGTCCTAGTAAATTTGATAAGCCCTCAATTCATCTAAAGAAGGGAGACACTCCTAGAAAGCATATCAAAATTCAAAACATGATGTGGAGACCTAAGGTAGTGAAGGCTAGTCCTGTTGAGTCCAAGGATCAAAATTCTAATACTGTAGAAAAGGAATCAGTTTTAGAGGTGTCTCAAGAGTGTCAAGGGAGCATGATGTCAGTCCAAATGGAGAATAAGGTGGATGATCCAAGAATCAAGTCAGTTATACCATTCAAAGCCAAGGCGAATCTAAAAGAAGGATCTCAATCTAATGATTATTTGTTGTATTTGAAAAAAAATTAGGTAAGAAGGAGTTTCATGATTACCAAGTGTTCTCGTTATCTAGTTTGAAAGAGGAGAAGGTGTTAGTTGAAGAGATATGCCAATAACTTGTGTTTTCGTCATGCATTGTCAAGAAAGTTAAAGAAGAGATGGATGGCAAGTATGTTGTTTCATTCAAGAAAAGGAAGAAGAAGATGAAGGTTATTTAGTCCTATGATGAGAAATGGTATTATCCTCTGTCATAGGTCCTTGTGAAGTGGAGATGTCTTTTTTGTGCTTCATGAAGACATTTCTCAGTTTGAAGAAGCATGTGGTCTTGCAAAGGTGTTTTCAATCTAGAGGGTTAGATTAAAGGTTTATAGGTGGAAAAGGAGGATTTATGAGTTTTCAAAATGATATATTTACATAAAAAGTTCTGTTGACCTTATTTTAGCATGCTCCAAGTGGTTTTGTGGTCTGAAGGTATGTTGAAATCAAATTGGAGATTTTTGAGTGCTCTCAGTTTTCTCTATTTTTGGGCTTAAGGGAAAACGGGACTAAAATGGGTTATAGGATTTATATGGGTTACCAAGGTATGGAAGCTCAAATATTGGTCCATAAATGTGTGATGGTTGTCTCCAAGTGTGTAAAAAAATTTAGATGTGGGCATTGACCAGAAAGAGGTTTGTTGACCTTGTTTATTTTGAGATTCTAGAGTTTTGGGCTATACAAAAAAGTGGTTTGCCTTATGATTTGAGGTATGAGTATTCTTAATAGGTTTAATGGGCCAAATGGGTTATCAAATAAATCTTCACAAAGATTTGAAGGTTTGTTTTTTTTAAATTATTCAAGTTTTTGTCAAAATGGAGGCCTAATTAAGTAGTAGATTTGTGAAGGAAGTATGTTGCATAAGATGAGATAGGTGATGTAATTTTGTGAGACTATGGGGTATATGAGATTGATCCATATATAAATTTTTAGGTCCTGAAGATGTGTCTAAAAAAATTTGTGGGCTCTGAAAGTTTCTAGTAGGGTTACAAGGAGTCTAGATAGGCCTAGTGTGAAGAAGAGTGTTTTTTGATCATTTATATAAAAAAGAATGGTATGAGTGTTTCAATGAAAGTTATATGGTTTATTTATAACACATTTACTATTTAGTATGTGGCTTGAAGATTTGTTGGTACTCTTGGAGGTGGCTTGCAAGTGAGAGTATGAAAGCAGAGTGGTGTTGTTTGAAGACCCAAAGGAGTATAGTGTTCTAAGTTTGACATTTTCATGTTGTTGTGGACATGAAGGTGTTCTCAAAATTTTTTTAGGTGAGATTTGGTTATGAATATCAAGGGGGAGTCTTTTATGTCAGTATAAGGAGGATCATAGAGTTAGGGGGAAATAACTCAGATGGCTTGAGAAGTTTGCATGATCAAAGGGGAAGTAGATTATTTAGTTTATCAGGTCCAAGGATCAAGAAGGATTAGACTAGAGGTGATTGTTATATGCTCAGTGGCATTAAGTTCTATTGGTGGTCCTTGATGTGGTTTGAGAGAGAAGGCTAGTAAGCCTATGTGGTGGTTCTTCATTGTATGTGGAAATCTAAAGATGTTCAAGAGGTGCAATGGCTCAGAGATCTTAGGGGGAGTCCTTCTCAATGTCAAGGTGAGTTCAAGTAGTTTTTGATGTTTTAGTGTGTTTTGTCTTCATAGGAGAATATTATTATCAAATAAGAGTGTAGTTATGGAGCATGTTTGATAAGTTCAAGGTAATAAGTGGTATACATAATGCTAGGGGGAATTTGTATCATCTCTCAGAGGTGGTCCTTTCCTATTATTGGTCTTGAAATCATTTTTAGGTCCTCAAGATCATAAGATAGGCCATTTGTCATTAATGTCAAAGGGGGATAAATATGATAATGAAGTTTGATTAGGATGTTCAAATATTAAGAAGACATTATGAGGGTGTTTTTCCATCAATGACAAAGGGGCAAATTATTGAGCATGGTCATTAATGTCTTAGGTTGTCATTGATGTCAAAGAGAGCATGTGGTACTAATGTATTAATGAAAACCTAATCTATTTGATAGATTGGAGAAATATAGAACTTGTACAGGTCTGTAAGGATAAATAAGAGTTTGTGAGGCATCGTTAGATGTCTTGACAAAGCTTTGGTATGTTTTATGAGCATTTGGAAAGAGCAAAATGCATATTCTAGCTTAAGAGAAGCCAAACCATCACTACATGTCATGTAGATATGTATGAACCAAAAAGTTTGTGCATTTATTTTAGGTATGAATAAATATAATAATGGTCAAAGGTTTACATGGAGATGTTTTATATAGTGTCAATAAGCTACCCTATAAATTTGGAGTCTTGAAGTGATTTTTAGCTCAAGCTATAAAGCTTCAAAGTTATTCTGGTAGACTGTGATGGGATAGAGACCATCAAGTTTAATCACATTGAAGTCTAAGGTCATTGGTCTATAAGATCTAATGCTGAGCACTTAATCATATATATGATATCAATGGTGTGTATGAAGTCAACATGTCAAAGGTTACATGCGTTGGTAACAAGTGTCACAAGCTTGTTAATCTGATAGAAGATTAACAATGAGTAGTGGTTCATACTTATGAAGATCAATGGTGTAGGATAAGTCAAAGAGTTAACAAAAAATGTGGGACTACCAAGTGTCACAAGTGCATGGATGGATAGTAAAGTGTTTAGAAGGCATGTGAGGGTACTAAGTATTGTAATCATAGGGGTTCTGATCAAGATCTAATGGTGAGTGTTGCAAGTTGAATACTTGGTTGATCCAAGGAGATAAATGGTGCATATTTGGTCAATATTGTAAGGGTACATGAGATAAGGTCAACATGTTCGATGTTTAATAGTGAGAAAAGGTAAAGACTAAGCTACTTCTAAGAAGATCAACGGTGCATATATTTTCAAAGTTGCTAGGAAGCAAGAGATGAGGTCAAAGTGACAAATGTTTAGCATAGGTAAAGATTAGGCTACTCTCAAAGAGAAAGATGATGTGTATTTTATCAAATATGTGAGGACAAGAGATGATGGGAAAGTATTCTCAGTTTAATAGTTGCTTAGTGACTATTGGAATTCAAATATTTGAATTTATGAGGGAAGACCAGTCTGTAGTTTTTATGCTATAAATTTTGATATATGTATAATTTGATCATGGTGTAAAAAAAGTTGTAGAGGACTTCAAGGTGCATCTAAAAATATTTATTTAAAGGTATGAATGTTTGTACAATCAAATTTATTGAGATCCAAAGTTTAATATGTATGTGTTCATGCTCTACAAGTAACCCAATAAGGGTAATTGAGTTGTTCTTGATAGTATTTTGATGTTTTAAGATGAAATAAGTGTTTGAGCATGTATTAAAATTCATGAGGACCATCTATGTGGATTATAGAGGTTTGACCATTCTAGATTCTATATGGTCAAAGGCTTAGAAGTTGACTATTTGTTCATTCTTGGTGATCATATGTACAAAATGATGTTTGGGCTAATTGTGCTATAGAAGAAGGGTGTTGTGATGGATGTTGTCACTTAAGGAGGACCTATAGCTTATGTGGCATGGGTATATGTATGTGAAAGTGTTATTTTGTTCTTAATTTGATCAGATAAGTGTCAAAGAGATGGATGGGTATCCGTGAGACCTATAAGGGCAAATGAGGACTAATTAAAAGGCATAGCTACTTAATTGTGACCCATGGATGCTATGTCTGACTTGTGAAGATGTAATTAAGATATAAAATTATCTTAAAGGTTAAGATAAGGATTACGATTGACCAAGAACTTAATATTCATGAAGACACTATAAAAGGTGATGATTTCTAGACTTTTGATAAGGAGCTCTAAGTGGAGGAAGAGTATAGAGTTCAGAGGCAAAGGAGAGTAAGGGTGCCTATTGTATGGATTGAAGAACATAGTAGGTTGATGACTATGTTTATGACCTATAGGTCATATTTCTTATGTCAAAAATAGTTCTCATACAAGTTTGAAGACTTGTGAAAGAAAGGCATGTGTGAGTATTGTGGAGTGAAGGATAAAAGAAAGGGACTATGCCTAGTGGATGGGTTATATACCAGATTAGGTTGATGATTGTGTGTATGACCTATAGGTCATATTTATGATGTTAGAAACAATGTTCTTATAGGTTTGAAGATTGAGGATGACCAAAGAGGTCTAGAGTGATACAAAATAATGTTTTAGATGCATTGAGTGTGAGCGAAGGATAGATGATGTTTGTGTGAGCTTGGTGGTTAATTTGAGAGGTAGATCAAAGTGTTGTCTATGTGTATGACCATTTGGTCAAGTTGTTGAGGTTATGATAGAGTTTTTATTGAGAAGTGTAGTGTGATACAAAATGTGGTTTTGGATGTTTGTGGCTATGTGAATAAGTGAAGGGGGTTGATATACATTATCTCTCCATTAGATTGGTAGGAAATTAGTGTTCTAGAGATGTTCATAGCATAGGTGTTAGGAGGGTGCTCAACATCTAGGTAAAAAGGACTTAACCATCCTAGGGATAGGTGCTCCTTGTGGAATAGGTGTTTCACTAAGTTTTGGTTAGAAGGATCGACCATCCTAAGGGTAGGTGCTCCTTATGGAATAGGCGTTTAATTCTGGTTAAAATGACTTGACCATCATAAGGGTAGGTGTTCCTTGTGGAATAGGTATTATACTAAATTTTAGTCAAAAGGAATTGACTATGTCTCATGTCTTTAATACCTTATAGGATAAGTAGTCTATGTGTTTGTAGGCTTGAGAGTGGGTTTTATTCCCCAAGAGGGTTTCCCACATAGATCTTGTGTTGTGTGTATGATCTTGTATTATCTATTATTTATTATTATGAATGACTTGTATATTTTATGAATGCTTGTGATAATTGAATAAGGGTTTGAAAGGATTGGAATTAAAGTTGAAATGTCTTACATCACTGATTTACCCCCCTCAGTGATTGTACCTCTAATAGGAATGCAATTCCATATCTCTCCCTCCAATTAAAGATGTTGATATGACATGACCTCTTATAAATAACTATAATTATAATGCATTCTACAAGTATCATAGGGTACTAGGTCATACAAAAAATAAATGCATCATCCTAAAACATAAGATACAAGATCAAATTGAGGATAATATTATTGATATTGGCACACCCATAGAGGCCTCAAAACCATAACAAATAGAGGCCAAGGCACTAAATATATTTTCAGATCCATTCACAAAGCATATAATGAGTGAGGCAATATGCACATTAGGTGTTCACTATACATATCAATTGAATCCACTAGCATATTTATATCACATATTTATTGAGGAAGCACATCCATTACATAAAATTATTGGAATGTATCATACTAAAGTGCCACCTAGACCATTTATCACATTCTTAGAGTAGGATATTGTCGATGATGACACATATCTACATGCACTCTTTATACGAGCATACATAGACCACCATCCTATCTAGAGTGTTATGGTTGATAATGGGTCAAGCATAAGAATGTGCACTATGACACTCTTACAACACTTGGGTTATAAAGAGTGGGATATATTCCCTATAGATACAATCATTTATGGGCTTAATGCCCATGTTCAAAACTTCATCAGGGAGATTATGATTTCATTATAGGTTAGACTAACACACATGGCCATTTAGTTCCTAGTAGTACCTAGTATAGGAATATTCAATATATTATTAGATAGGCCATGGTTATAGTAGCTCTGATCCATCCCATCTACATTACACCAATGCCTAAAATACATACATGAAAATTGGGTGATTTAAGTTGAGGGTGCCCAATATGAGTATCCTCTAACCATCTCATAGGCAATTTCAACACAGTTATCAACTACGGTTCCAACATAGACACTAATTACAACTCTAGCACCATTACCATATATTAAAGGGTTATTAGTTGTAGTTGAGATTATAGCTCATATGCATATATCACATACATTAATATAGTCACCAATTTAGGTGAGGTATACTCCTATGGTATCAACACGTACACATACTCTCCCACATATACCATTATTAGAGAACCACCTGCATCAAAGATATGTCACTAATTCTAGGGGACCTTATCTACTCAATTTATGCCAAGATCAGTTTTATTAGGTTTTAGGGGTTTTAAACATAGGGAACCTATGCCACCTACAAATTTTTATTCTATTAGATGGATTCCTAAGACCCTTATAGGTCATAAGGTATCACAATTAGTGTCACATATTTAGAGCATCACTACATAGGTAGATTCAGACATAGATTACTCTGTATAGTAGATTATGGGATCACATTTTCCCTTTCACACAACATGCACAATCATAGTTCCCTTATTTAACATAGTTCATGGTGAAAGTGAGTCTCCCATGAGACTCATTTTCAGTATGGTTCCTACCCCTTGTACATGCTTACTTATCTCACATGCTCCTTGTACATAGTTTATTTTCATTTACTTGTACATAGATTATATCTAGAAATTACAAAAATAGTATAACATGTCAAAACATAGAAATATTCAAATTTACTCAAAAAACACAAAATTTATATATTTTATGCATTTTAATGTTTACATTATTTCTAATTGCCAAATATTACATATGCTAGCTATCTTAGTATAGTTAGTTTTATCTTACATAAATGCTTCACTTGTTCTTATTGAGTGTTTATAGATTACATATAGGGCTCCAATCCACTCAACTGATCTAGAATTTATTTTATCTACCCACTAGGGGATTATACACCAATCCATTATTATTTATTTGATACATCTTCCCACTCAAGGGTAACTCATACACAATTACTACTACTAGGTTCTATCCTTACATTCTATACATTCCAATTTATGCATTGACATATATTGATATTGATCATTACTACTCATTGTTGATATTTTTATTGACTATCACTAGTTAGACTCAGTATATATACACCCTAGTATTTACATAATATTTTTACTACATATCTATACATGCTTTCATTTATAACTTTCCTAGTTTAGACTTGATTGTGTCTCATATGCTTATTCCATTTGAGGGCATTTGAACATGCCATTGTTATTTGTATCTATGTCAATTATATGTATATATGCATTGGAAATGTGCCCATTCCCCTTGTGTGTAATTTATTGATTACATATGCAGACATTTAAATAGGTCCATCAATGGGGCTCTAACCCAAATTTCTTGTTGCTTGCGTATGTGGACATTTAAACATGTCCTTGTATGTCTTCTATTATGAGATTTAATGACATGTGCTAATGTCCCTTGTATTATATACCCTTGGCCTAATTCTACATGTATCTTGTATTTTATATGTATGCTTTATTATATGAATTTTCACCATGACACTTGTCTTTGCTTGTTATGCACACTAGTTTTTGATTCCATGAGGGACCTCGTGCATCTACCCTTCCTACTTGGATGCCATGATGGCCATCATGCCCCATCCCCCTAGGTAACTACTCAAATTTATTGTTAGACACATTGATTACATTGACCTTCACACCCTTATGCAATGCTAGATTGAAACATACATTTTACATTACATACTTATGCTCAAATTCTTTTACATTCATATGTTATGTTTGCACATTGTATTGGATTGGCATGTAATTATCATATATATACTCTGGATAACACATTTTTTAGAGATATTTTATTTTGAGGACATTTATTGCACATGTCAACAACTACCCTCAAAATAGGAGGCATTCATAGGGGGTTGTTACAAATATCAAGATCCTACATTGCTATTCATAGATTATTTTTAGTATACAAGTTTAGTTTTAGAAATCACACACATGTTAGACATTGGAAGAAAAAGGGACTCAAAAAGTAGTTTAGATTACCCATATTTTAGACCAGATAGATATTAGCACCCAAATAAGGACACTAGCACCATAAGGCACTACTATTAGCTACATGGTGCTACTGTCCAATATCCTAAACTTTAAGGTAATCTAGATTATCTAGAATAGTACACTAGGTATAATACAAATTTACATAGATATAATCACAAGTTTTATAGTTTGTTTAAATTTTGCTTAGATACACTCATTTAACTCAGATTCACACCAGTTATTCAAATTGGGGGCATCATGCATGACATGATCACTCTCAAATTCAATTTAGATACATAGATATAGTCATTACACACTCAATTTAGAATAAATATACTCAGATATCAGATTGGGGGCATGTGTACAACACATAGTTTTGATATGCTCAGTTACACATAGGTTGATCATATGGAATATAAAACTCCATGTCATTATATATGTTATATATACTTTCTATCATATTCCATGTTGTCACTAGTTGCATGCCTTACTCCATATGTAGTGGTTGGCATTCTTGAGTGCCCCAAAACTACCTAATGTACTTGATTGGCCACAAAGCTGATATGCACAGTTAGATACTTTCAACATTTTATGTAATTTAGTTTTAGATGCATCTAATTTACATGGGTGGCTAATGATTGAGTCATAACCTACTTGATTTTTTAAGCCACCCACATGAAATGGTTAGACACACTTACAATCTTATCCAAGCTATTTATAGGTCATGATGCACTGAGTAGAGGAGGGAAATGATAGAGTCAAAACATGATTGAATTCTTGAGCCACCCATATATGATGACTAAGTAAGTTATCAACTCAGTCCAAGCTATTCAATGATTTGATCACTATATATGATCACACATACATGTTGTCACCAGGTTCAAGAATTGGTTCACATACCTAATGAGGTATATTCGTTACTTTCCACTTTCTTATCTCTTTACTCAACTTTACTTAGTTACTTTATTCAGCATAGTCTTTTGATTTTTTCTTAAGGAATAATTTATTAACATTTCATTGTAAGACATTACTTTAAATTATGTTTCACATATGCAAACCCATATTCACATACTCATACTCATCTACATAGGCTTCACTTCCTAGGTAATTCCAGTTACACTTATTTTTCCTTTATACTAGTCATTTCACTTTGTTGAATTTCTAGCATAAAGGTGGAGGGGAAAATGTAATCACATAAAAATGTTATTTGGATGCAAAGAGTGTTGCTTGAGATAACCTATTACTAGTTTATCCCTAGACCTATCTTAGATCCTTTAACACACTTTTTCAGCCATTATGTAGACTATAGACATCTTCTATTATCTCAAACATAGTCCCAAAATAATATCACAAATCCCAACCTATTGTGCCCAATAGCCTACCAGCTAGACACTAGTGCCACATTAAGGACACTAGAGCCACATCATGCTAGTGTCCCCAACTTGGTACTAGTTCCCTTTCCCTAAATGTCCTGAATGGATATATTTTAAATTATGTGTCCCTCCTAAGGTCATCCTAAGTATATTTTATTATCTACACAAGCTATGAATCATTATAAACATGAGACTATTATACCTTTATCCACTAAATGGAAAATAGATTTAAAAAGATCCTATTCAAATAGAAACAAGTTGAACAAAATTAAGGTAATTGATATGTAATTTACCCTGCTTCTGCATACTACCATCTACAACTGCCCTAAGCCCAGATTTCAAAGATTTACAATGTCAATCACACTCAAGGAATTTAATACCACTCTTATTATAGCATTCACTTACACTTTCACCAAGCACTAGGTGGGAGAACTACATCAAGCACCATCCCTCCTCAGAGTATTTTTATTTAGGCAACTCTCTTTATAGTGGGGCATTGAGGATGTCTAGCCTATCCTACTAAAGAACACACATTTTAAACTCATGACATAATTTCAAGGAGGATTAGGGTTTGCATACTAAATTAGGTATTCAAGGCATAATACTGAGTTTCATATTTCATGCATGCAAGAACAAAACCTAGAAACACAGGCACAAGTGCTCCCAGAAAATAGGAATAGTCCTACAAAGAGGAAATTAGCATCATATTTGGGACACTAGAGTAGTATGGTGCTAATTTCCAATGGGGAACTACTTTCTAGAGAGTAAAGGTAAAGATTGAGCTACTTCTAAGAGGATTGAGAGTGCATATTTTTTCAAAGTTACCAAGAAACACGAGATGAGGTCAAAGTGACAGATGTTTAGCATAGTTAAAGGTCAAGCTATTCTCAAAGAGATTGATGGTGTGTAGTTGATCAAATATGTGAGGAATCAAGATGATGGTAAAATGTTTGAAGTTTAATAGATTCTCAGTGACCATTGGAATTCAAATATTCAAAGTTATGAGGGAAGACCAGTCTATAGTTTTTGTGCTATAGCTTTTGATATATGTAGAATTTGACCATGGTGTAAAAATAAAAGTTGTAGAGGACTTAAAGGTGAATCCAAAAACATTTATTTTAAGGTTTGAATATATGTAATATCAAATTTATTAAGCTCAAAATTTTACTGTGTATGTGTTCATGCTCTACAAGTAACCCAAGAAGGGTAATTGAGTTGTTCTTGATGGTATTTTAATGTTTTAAGATGAAATAAGTGTTGGAGAATGTTGTATACTTAATGAGGATCATATGTGTAGATTATGGAGGTTTGAATAATCCAAATTCCATATGATCAAAGGCTTAAAAGTTGAATGTGTTTGTTCTTGGTGATTGTATGTACAAAATGATTTTTGGGCTAATTGTGCTATTGCAGAAGGGTGTTGTGATGGATGTTGTCACTTAAGGAGGACCTATAGGTTATGTGACATGGATTTATGTATTTTAAAGTGTTTTTTGTTCTTAATTTTCTCAAATAAGTGTCAAAGAGATGGATGGGTCTCCATGAGACCAATAAGGGCTAATGACGCATAATTAAAAGGCATAGCTACTTAATTATGACCCATAGATGCTATGGCCAACCTGCAATTATGTCATTGAGCTATATAGTTGTATCAAAGGTTAAGATAAGAATTATGGTTGACCAAGAGCTTAATATTAATGAAGACACTTCTAAATGTGAAATCAAAGGTGATGATTTCTAGACTTGTGAGAAGGGGCTCTAAGTGGAGGAAGAGTATAGAGTTGAGAGGCGAAGGAGAGTAAGGGTGCCGAGTGGATAGATTGAAGAAAAAATTAGGTTGATGACTGTGTGTATGACCTATAGGTCATATTTATGATGTCAAAAATAATGCTCTTATAAGTTTGAAGACTTGTGAAAGAGAGGCATGTGTGAGTGTTATGGAGTGAAGGATAGAAGAAAGGGAGTGTGCCTAGTGGATGGGTTATAAAGTAGAGCATGTTGATGATTATATATATGACCTATTTCTAATGTCAAAAATAGTGATCTTGTAAGTTTGAATATTGGGGATGAGTGAAGAGGTCTAGAGTGATCTAAAAAGATGTTTTAGATGCCTTGAGTGTGAGTGAAGGATAGATGATGTCTATGTGAGCTTGATGGTTGATTTGAGAGGTAGATAAAAGTGTGGTCTATGTGTATGACCATTTGGTCATGTTGTTAAGGTTATGATACAATTTTTGTTGAGAAGTATAGTGTGATCCAAAAGGTGGTTTTGGATGTTTGTGGTTGTGTGAAGAAATGAAGGGGGATAATATACATTATATCTCCACCAGATTAGTAATTAATCAGTGTTATAGAGATTTTCACATCATAGGTGTTGGGAGGGTGCTCAACATCTAGGTCAAAAGGACTTAACCATCTTAGGGGCAGGTGGTCCTTGTAGAATAAGTGTTTCATTAGATTTTGGTCAAAAGGAATTGACCATCCTAGAGGTAGGTGCTCCTTATGGAATAGGTGTTTTATTAAATTCTAGTCAGAAGGACTTGACCATCTTAGAGGTAGGTGCTCCTTGTGGAATAGATGTTTCATTAAATTTTTCTTAAAAGGACTTGACCATGTCTCATGTTTGTAATACCAAGAACTTGATATATAATTATATTAAAGGTTAAGATAATGATTATGGTTGACCAAGAGCTTGATATTCATGAAGACACTATAACAGGTGAAATCAAAGGTGATGATTTCTAGACTTATGAGAAGGGGATCTAAGTGGAGGAAGAGTATAGAGTTGGGAGGCAAAGGAGAGTAAGGGTGCCTATTACATGGATTGAAGAGCATAGTAGGTTGATTAATATGTTTATGACTTATAGGTCATATTTTTGATGTCAAAAATAGTGCTCTTACAAGTTTGAAGACTTGTGAAAGAGAGGCATGTGTGAGTATTGTGGAGTGAAGGATAGAAGAAAGGGACTGTACCTAGTAGATGGGTTATATACCATATTAGGTTGATGATTTTGTGTATGACCTATAGGTCATATTTATGGTGTTAGAAACAATGTTATTATAGGTTTGAAGATTGAGGATGACCAAAGAGGTCTAAAGTGATACAAAATAATGTTTTAGATGCCTTGAGTGTGAGTGAAGGATAGATGATGTTTGTGTGAGCTTGGTGGTTTATTTGAGAGGTAGATCAAAGTTTTATCTATGTGTATGACCATTTGGTAAATTTGTTGAGGTTATGATAGAGTTTTTGTTGAGAAGTGTAGTGTGATCCAAAAGGTGGTTTTGGATGTTTGTGGCTATGTGAAGAAGTGAAGGGGGTTGATATAAATTATCTCTCCATTAGATTTGTAGGAAATTAGTGTTGTGGAGATGTTCATAGCATAGGTGTTAGGAGGGTGCTCAACTTCTAGGTCAAAAGGACTTGACCATCCGAGGGACAGGTGATCCTTGTGGAATAGGTGTTTCACTAAGTTTTGGTTAGAAGGATCGACCATCCTAAGGGTAGGTGCTCCTTATGGAATAGGTGTTTAATTTTGGTCAAAATGAATTGACCATCATAAGGGCAAGTGTTCCTTATGGAATAGGTATTACACTAAATTTTAGTCAAAAGGAATTGACTATGTCTCATGTTTTTAATACCTTATAGGATAAGTAGTCTATGTATTTGTAGGCTTGAGAGTGGGTTTTATTCCCCAAGAGGGTTTCCCACATAGATATTGTGTTGTGTGTATGATCTTGTATTATCTATTGTTTATTATTATGAATAACTTGTATATTTTATGAATGCTTGTGATAATTGAATAAGGGTTTGAAAGGATTGGAATTAAAGTTGAAATATCGTGCATCACTGATTTTACCCCCCTCAGTGATTGTACCTCTAATAGGAATGCAATTCCATATCTCTCCCTCCAATTAAAGATGTTGATATGACATGACCTCTTATAAATAACTATAATTATAATGCATTCTACAAGTATCATAGGGTACTACATCATACAAAAAATAAATGCATCATCCTAAAACATAAGATACAAGATCATATTGAGGATAATATTACTGATATTGGCACACCCATAGAGGCCTCAAAACCACAAAAAATAGAGGCCAAGGCACTAAATATATTTTCAGATCCATTCCCAAAGCATATAATGAGTGAGGCAATATGCACATTAGGTGTTCACTATACATATCAAGTGCATCCACTAGCATATTTATATCACATATTTATTGAGGAAGCACATCCATTGCATAAAATTATTGGAATGTATCACACTATAGTGACACCTAGACCATTTATCACGTTCTTACAGTAGGAGATTGTGGATGATGACACATATCTACATGCACTCTTTATACGATCATACATAGACTACCATCTGATCTAGAGTGTTATGGCTGACAACAGGTCAAGCATAAGCATGTGTAATATGACACTCTTACAACACTTAGGCTATAAAGAGTGGGATATATTCCCCATAGATACAATCATTAATGGGCTCAATGCCCTTGTTCAAAACTTCATCGAGGATATTATGCTTCCATTATAGGTTAGACTAACATACATAGCCATTTAGTTACCAGTAGTACCTAGTATAGGCATATTCAATATATTATTGGATAGGCCATGGTTACAGTAGCTCTGATCCATCCCATCTACATTACACTAATGCCTAAAGTACATACATGAAAATTAGGTGATTTAAGTTAAGGGTGTCCAATATGAGTATCCTCTAACTATCTCATAGGCAATTTTAGCATAGTTACCAACTATGGTTCCAACATAGATACCAATTACAAATCTATCACCATTACCAAATATTACAGGGTTATCAGTTGTAGTTGAGAGTATAGATCATATGCATACATCACATAGATTAATAGATCCACTAATTTAGGTGAGGTATACTCCTATGGTATCAACATGTACACATACTCTCCCACAAATACCATTATTAGAGAGACCCCTATATCAAAGATATGTCACTAATTCTAGGGGACCTTATCTATTTAGTTTATGCCATGATCAGTTTTATTGGGTTTTAGGGGTTTTCAACATAGGGAACCTACACCACTTATAAATTTTTATTTTATTATATGTATTCCTAAGACCCCTATAGTTCATAGGGCATCACAGTTATTGTCACATATTTAGAGCATCACTACATAGGTAGATTTAGACATAGATTACTCTATATAGTAGATTATGGGAAACATTTTCCCTTTCACACAACATGCACAATCATATTTCCCTTATTTAACATAGGTCATGGTGAAAGTGAGTCTCCCATGAGACTCATTGTTTAATATGGTTCCTACTCCTTGTATATACTTACTTATCTCTCATGCTCCTTGTACATAGTTTATTTTCATTTACTTGTACATAGATTATATCTAGAAAATATAAAAATAGTATAACATGTCAAAACATAAAAAGACTCAAATTTAATTAGAAAACACAAAATTTATATATTGTATGCATTTTTATGTTTACATGATTTCTAATTGCCAAATATTACATATGTTAGCTATCTTAGTATAGTTAGTTTTATCATACATAAATACTTCACTTGTTCTTATTGAGTGCTTATAAATTACATATAGGGCTCTAATCCACTCAACTGATCTAGAATTTCTATCATCTACCCATTGGGGGATTATACACCAGTCCATTATTATTTATTTGATACATCTTCCCACTCAAGGGTAACTCATACATAATTACTACTACTAGGTTTTATCCTTACATTTTATACATTCTAATTTATGCATTGACATATATTGATATTGATCATTACTACTCATTGAGAAGATTTTTTGTTGAATATCACTAGTTAGACTCAGTATATGTACACCCTAGTATTTACTTAATATTTTTACTATATAGCTATACATGCTTTCATTTCTAGCCTTTCTAGTTTAGACTTGATTGTGTTGCCTATGCTTATTCCATTTGAGGGAATTTGAATATGCCATTGTTATTTGGATCTATGTTAATTATATGTATATATGCCTTGGACATGTGCCCATTTACCTTTTGTGTAATTTAATGATTATATATGCAGACATTTAAACTTGTCCTTCTATGTGGCTCTAAGCCAAATTTCTTGTTGCTTATATATGTGGACATTTGAACATGTCCTTATATGTCTTTTATTATGAGATTTAGTGACATGTGCTGATGTCCCTTATATTATAGACCCTTGGCCTAATATTGCATGTATCATGTATTTTATATGTATGCTTTATTATATGCATCTTCACCATGACACTTGTCTTTGCTTGTTACACATACTACTTTTTGATTCCATGAGGGACCTCGTGCATCTACCCTTCCTACTTGGATGCCATGATGGCCACCATGCCCCATCCCCCTAGGTAATTACTTAAATTTATTGTTAGACACATTGATTACATTTACCTTAACACCCTTATGCAATGCTAGATTGAAACACACATCTTACATTACATACTTATGCTCATATTATTTTACATTCATATGTTATGTTTGCACATTGTATTGGATTGACATGCAATTATCATATATATACTCTGGATAACACATTTTTTAGAGATATTTTATTTGAGGACATTTATTGCAGATGTCAACAACTACCCTCAAAATAAGAGGCATTCATAGGGGTTTGTTACAAAGATCAAGATCCTACATTGCTATTCATAGATTATTTTTAACACACAAGTTTAGTTTTAGAAATCACACACATGTTAGACATAGGAAAATATAGGGACTCAAAAAGTAGTTTAGATTACCCATATTTTAGACCAGATAGATATTAGTACCCAAATTAGGACACTAGCACCATAAGGCACTATTATTCACTACATGGTGCTACTGTCTAATATCCTAAACTTTAAGGTAATCTAGATTATCCAGAATAGTACACTAGGTATAATACAAATTTACACATATATAATCACAAGTTTGATAGTATGTTTAGATTTTTCTTAGATACTTTCATTTAACTTAGATTAACACTAGTTTTTTAGATTAGGGGCATCATGCATGACATGATCACTCTCAAATTTAATTTAGATACATAGATATAGTCATTACACACTCAATTTATAATAAATATACTCAGATATCAGATTGGGGGTATGTGCGCAACACTCAGTTACACATAGGTTGATCATATGGAATATAAAACTCCATGTCATTATATATGTTATATATACTTTCTATCATATTTCATGTTATCACTAGTTTCATGCCTTACTCCATATGTAGTGGGTGGCATTCTTGAGTGGCCCAAAACAACCTAATGTACTTGAGTGGCCACAAAGCTGATATGCACATTTATATACTTTCAACATTTTATGTAGTTTAGTTTTAGATGCATCTAATTCACATGGGTGGCTAATGATTGAGTCATAACCTACTTGATTTTTTAAGCCACCCACATGAAAGGGTTAGACACACTTACAATCTTATCCAAGCTATTTATAGGTCATGATCCACTGAGTAGAGGTGGGAAATGATAGTGTCAACACATGATTTAATTATTGAGCCACCCATCTATGAGGATTAAGTAAGTTATCAACTTTATCCAAGCTATTCAATGATTTGATCACTATATACACTCACACATACATTTTGTCACCAGGTTTAAGAATTGGTTCACATACCCAATGAGGTGTATTCATTCCTTTCCTCTTTCTTATCTCTTTACTCAACTTTACTTAGTTACTTTATTCAACATATTCTTTTGATTTTTACTTAAGGACTATTTTTTTTAGATTTCATTATAGGACATTACTTTAAACCATATTTCACATATG
Organism: Torreya grandis; assembly: GCA_037957365.1. Classification (NCBI taxonomy): domain Eukaryota; kingdom Viridiplantae; phylum Streptophyta; class Pinopsida; order Cupressales; family Taxaceae; genus Torreya; species Torreya grandis. The sequence continues at coordinate 231,733 of JARHVA010007133.1, forward strand.
CAAACCCATCTTTACATACTCATACTCATCTACATAGGCTTCACTTCCTAGGTAATTCTAGGTACACTTATTTTTCCTTTATACTAGTGATTTTGCTTTGATGCATTTCTAGCATAAAGGTGGAGGAGCAAATGTAATCACATAAAAATCTTATTTGGATGCAAAGAGTGTTGCTTGAGATAACCTATTACTAGCTTATCCCTAGACCTATCTTAGAGCCTTTAAAACACTTTTTTAGCCATTATGTAGACTACAAACATCTTCTATTATCTCAAACATAGTCCCAAAAAAATATTCCTAGATCCCAATCCATTGTGCCCAATAGCCTACCAGCTAGACACTAGTGCCACATTAAGGAAACTAAAGCCACATGATGCTAGTAACTTGGTATTAGTGCCCTTTCCCTAAATATCCTGAATGGATATATTTTTAATTATGTGTCCCTCCTAAGATCATCCTAAATATATTTTATTATTTGTACAAGCTATGGATCATTATAAACATAAGAATATTATACCTTTATCCACTAAATGGAAAATAGATTCAAAAAAATCCTATTCAAATAGAAACAAGTTGAATAAAATCAAGGTAATTGATCTGTATTTTGCCCTACTTCTACATACTACCATCTACAACTTCCCTAAGCCTAGATTTCAAATATTTCCAATCTCAATCACACCCAAGGAATTTAATACCACTCTTATTCTAGCATTCACTTACACTTGCACCAAGCACTAGGTGGGAAAACTACATCGAGCATCATCCCTCCTTAGAGTATTGGTATTTAGGCAACTCTCTTTATAGTGGGACATTGAGGATATCTACCCTATCCTAATAACGAACACATATTTTCAACTCATAACATAATTACAAGGAGAATTAGGGTTTTCATACTAAATTAGGTATTCAAGGCATAATAAAGAGTTCCATATTTCATGCATGTAAGAAAAAACATAGAAACACAGGCACAAGTGCTCCCAGAAAATAGGAATAGTCCTACAAAGAGGAAACTAGAATCATCTTGGGGACACTAGAGTAGTATGGAGCTAATTTCTAGTGGGGCACTACTTTCTAGTGAAGGATCAGACCTAGGGACCTTGTTGCTGACACACAAACCCATCTATAGGCCAGTTTTCAAAACCTAGATCTTCTGAGATAGTCATTTTCCAGATAAATATCTATTTGCACATATTTATTGCTATTTTTAGAAAGGAAAAATAAGTAAAAAATATGTAACAAATCAATAGTTATTTGTTGCATATTATTTCATTGATTTTGATAGCTTAGCCCTTTAATCTAACTTAGGTTTATATTATATATTATATTATAACATGCATACACATACATATACTTAATTATGCAATATTATTATAGTATAATTATTAAAACTATCATATCTTTATTATTAATATATACGATTCCTATAATATTGTTAATTGTATATTCCCTAATTTGGTCAATCAACCACAAGTACTATGTATTTTATTTCTCTTTCACATGAAGGTCTTAGTGAGGAATATAACCCTTATTTTCATGGTCATTTGGGGTCTTTTGATATTTCTTATGTCTTATTTTCTCTATTTGTTATACTCCTAGTGGTCCTAAGTCACCTCCTCCTGGTCATAGGGAGCCCTAGCCTATCTTACTTGGTCTTAGCTCTATTTTTAGGTCTAAAGACATTAGAGCCATTATCAATATAATATCGCCATGTGGAACTAGTGTTCAATTATGGCTCTAGTGTCCAATGGTCATTTTCTCCCATGTTTTAGGTCCTAACCCTACCTTGAGCCTTCTCTTATGTTTTTATCCATATTTTATGACTTGTTAGCCAACGAAAAAGGTCTTACATTCAAATCAAAGTTTATTATAAATAAAGAGCCTCATAAGGCATTTTACATCTAGCAATTACTATTTTTGCACATAATCATATAGAATCAATCAATAATACAATTCAATACTCTACATACTACTCAACTATTACATCTAGACATTGCATTCTCGATCAAAGAATGGCCTAAGAAAAAGTCATTATAGCATACTATGAATGTTGATCATGCACATTCCTAAGGGAGAACTATATGTGATTTGTGATCCCTAACATTGGAGTTAATATAGGTAGCAACCAAGACAACAGGGGTTTTGCTTTATGCAATTGTAACATCTCACAACCTAAATTTTCCCTTCCTTTTGAATTTGATTTGGTTGTTGTTTCATGTGTGAAGGTGTTCATTAGGGTTTTTGAAGATATTTAGTGAAAATAGTGACACAAATTTGATTCTAAAAGATGTAAAACCACCTATAGGTCCCCCAAATCCTCTGGTAACTTCTATGAAATGTTGGATAGCTCCTCCAAGAGGGACATTGGCACCATAATTAGACACTACTACCATTTGGAAATACTATCCACATAAGAGCACTACTATCTAAAGTCAAATTTTAGCTACAATCATAGAATGAAAAGTGTCTGACTATTTCTCTAACTTGTTTTAGCTTCTTGAGCCACAAAAATGCATGTTTTACTCTAGATAAGTGCTATTTCTATATATCCTTGATAATTTGGAAGATTTATCAAATCAATTATTTATAGTTTTCATTCTAGGTCATTTTTATACTCAACCTTTTAACAACATAGGATTTGCATAGTCTAAGTCTTAAAAGGCTAAAACATTTGGTAAACTTGTCTTACTTTGAATATTACTTAAAACCCTAGTTGACTAGGGTTTACCTTCTTCCAATTTTTGTGCACTAAATTATGGTTACAAACTTCTATTTTTTCCCTAATTTTTGGCACAAACTAGCTCATTCACATTAATCCTATATTAGGGTTTCATTAATTTAATGCAATTTAATTTTTTGCAAACCAACCCTCATTCAAAACCCTATGTCCACATACTAGGTCTATACATTCAAATGCTAGCTAATAGGGTTTCAATTACAATCCTAATTTATTATACACATTAGGTTAAATTTTTATTATAGTTTCATATATACCTATGTTAGATTACATTCTACCTCTTATATTCTTGTTATTTATCATTTACATTATCTTCTTTGGCAAGTTTAAAATGGCATGTAAGAAGCCTCCTACCCCTCACCCAATTGATTAATTTTTAAATTTTTATTATAATTATAATAATGAATGGATAAATTATAAATATTTTACATTTGAACATGATAATGATTTCATTTATAATGATGATGACTATTGTTGTAATGATGGATGTGAGGATAACTATGAGCATGATAATGAAAATATTGATACAAATCTACTAGAGACATCTTCTTCTCTTTCATCTCCCTCTTTTCTTACACCTCAAAATCAAGTTAAAAATATAATTCCAAAATAACCTCTTATTGGTAGTGCTTTTTTCCAATGTGATCCTAGATTTTCAACTACTTTTTCTACCTCCTTATTCAAATTAAATCAATATAAGTACAATACATGAATCCAAATTTGCATGATTCAAGTAAATTAGATAAGAGAAATGCATATTGTTTACCATTCTCAGTTAAATTCAAAAAAATCATGCACCAATGATATTACACCTTTTACCAATGCAAAATCTAAGGTAGACAAAATTGTTTTATCACCTTATTTTACATTCCAATCTCAATGTAATGATTCTTTGTAACATATTGACAATGCAGATGTCTCTAACTCTTCTCCTACATGTCATAATATGAAAAATGAAAACATGATTTCTACTTCTTCTACCCTTGACTCAAAAATTGATAGTAAAAATCATTCATGAAATCCACACATATATAGTGAAGAAATGCATTGCATTACACAAACACACATAATGATACATTGCATAGTATAAAAAAGTTAAAATCTTCTCTTACTCTATCTCTTAGTGAGCATGCAAATGATACTTCTTCTAATATTAATTATACAAGTGAATTAAAATTTGATTCAAATGAACCTTAGAATAATGATGATTACTATGATTATGGTAAAGAATAAATGGAGTCTACAAATTCTAGTTCTCCTCCTACTTCACCTATTTCTCTTGTTTGAATAAATGCTAGGTCACATGTTAAACACACACACACACACACAAACACACACACCTTCTTATATTCATAGTTTACATAGCTTACATTCACATGATAATAAAATACTTTCTAGTCTATTATCATGTGATACTTCTTTACAAATTAACAAAATAAGAGATACCAATGAATCTCCCTTAAAACCCTTTAATACATTAGAACCTCTTTCTCAAGCCAACCTAAATGAGGGTGATATCTATCTCATTTCCCTCTAACTAGGTCTAAGCTATCACACCTACAAAGGTTACAAATCTAATACCAATCCTCCCTAAAAAATTTTCTCAATTCAATATACCAATGGCTAAGGTAAATAATAAAATTCAAGAATTAAATAAACCTCTTGATGATGCTAATTGTAATCACCTAAAATTGGTAATTAGATGCTAAGAGTGTCACTTGAGTTAATCTATGCGTAGGCTAGCCATAGACCTATTCGTAAGCATTAGAATTGAAATTACAACCATTTAGTAAACCACAACCACCTATAGTGAGTCATGACATAGTCCCAAAATTTTCACCTTAGATTCTAATACCACTTTCTTAGCAGTCTGCCAAAAGAACATTAGCACTACATTTAGGACACTAAAACCATATGGTGCTAGTGTTCCCAACTGGGAGCTACTATCCTTTGCCCCAAATCTTCCCAAAAAATAGTTTTTTCAAATGTGTACCCCTCCTAAGATCATCTTAAGCTCATTTTCTTATCTACACAAGAAATAAAACCCTATGAATACAAGTCAAATCCACTTCTATTCACTAGATGGAAAATAGATGTAAAAACTATTGAAAACAAAGATAAATTTGTGAAAAATAAAGGTACTTTATCCCTATTCTACCGTAATTTCTACATACTACCATCTATATCTGCTCTAATCCTAATTTTTAAGTATTTCAAAGCTCAAGCAAACTCAATGCATCCAAGTACACTCTCATTCTAGCATTCACTTGCACATACATCAAGCACTAGGTGGGAGAAATGCATCAAGATTGATCTCTCTTTAGAGTATTGGTATGTAGGCAACTCTCTACATAATATGGTATTAAGGATGTTTAGTCGATCTTACTAACACACACTTAGTTATTGATCATATCATAATTATACATAGAACTAGGGTTTGTACATCAAATCAAACTTTCCAAATATAATACAAAGCTACAGGTTTCATTCACACATGAATAAAACATATAGACATAGGTGCAAGTGCTCCCCAAATATAGGAATTGTCTTGTAAATGGGACATTAACACCTCATTGAAGACACTACACATAGATGGTGCTACTATGCAAACTAGGCACTACTATCCAGTAAATAAATGAATTTTAGAATCTTGTTGATGATACAAACTACTACTTATATCTCAAATTCTAGAACCTAGACCATCTGTGATAGTTAATTTTTAGATTAGACTCTATTTGTATCTATTTATTGCTATTTATATAAATTAAAATAAGGTCAAAATCATAACAAATTAATATCTTAATTATTTTAATTTATTTAACTGATTTATACATCTCAACCCTTTAACCAGACATAGGTAATTACACATGTAGAAACCTAAAGGTTAAATCATTTGGTGAACCTATCTGACTTTCAATATTACATCAAACCCTATCTTACATTAATTCTTATTTTTGTGCAATATATTTAGGGTTACATACTTCTTATTTTTTGATTTTATTTGGACAAGCTAGCTAAATTAAAATAAAATTTTACATTAGGTTTTCAATTTATTTTACATCTAATTTAAATTATTGTAAAGAAACACTAGCTTCCTATTATGGGCTCAATTAACACCCTTGGAGAGGGTTCTTTAGGCTTTCTCTAATCAAGCCTATAAAATTGAGACAACCCCAGGCTGTGGGTCACCTAAAAACCTGTTATGGGCTCAATTCACACCCTTGTAGAGGGTTCTTTAGGCTCCCTCTAATCAAGCCTATAAAATTTTGATAACCTTAGGCTATGGGTCTCCTATGTTGGGGATGGACCTCTGGAGTAGGTCAAATTCCTCTTTGATGGCCACCTAAGACTAAATATGAGCCTAATGCTTCATTGGAAAAGGGTTAGAAAGGATGAGGGCTCTTAAGTAAGTTCAAAGGGTGATACACCAAAGCTAAGTGGACACTCACATAAGTTTAAACCCACACTAGATCAACAAAAGATGACTGTGACTTACTCAATATCACAATCTTAAAAATTATATAAATATTTCATAGAAGATGTCCCAAATAGAACACTAATTTAGACCTAAAAATTAAATTGATAACATCTTTAAAGAGGTAAGTAGAATGACAACAAACTAGGAAGAATCTCCTTCATGAATTTACCATACACAAGCATACTAAACACTAATTTAAGATAAGAGACATGCAAAAGGTTGATCCTATTAATTCAAAAGGTAGTTCTTATAATATTTTGATAGGGTTTAATTTTATCAAATGAGCATACTTTTTCAAGAGTCTCGATGAGTATCCTTGTCTCAAAAATAAAATGCTAAAATTTATAAAAGCTGAGAACCCCTACCAATGGAATGAGACCAGGATATATAAAATAAGAAAGATAGCATGAAAGAATGGGCAATCACACTATCAAAACGAGAACACCTATCTTAGGTCATTAAATTAACCTGAGATACCACCTATTGTTCTTTAGCCAATGGAACATTTCCACCCTTTTGATTAATTAGAATGCTATATATGGTTTATTGAGTGAGAAGGTACCCAAAGGCCTCAATGACACATTAAATTCTCCTAGCCGTAGTTCCCAATACTATATCTTTTTGTTGATACTTCATGCCAACTCCTAATTGAAGACAAAACTTTATTATCATGGACATAACTAAAACATGATTTAGTGCCAGTTGCTTATCGAGATTATGGCCATGTCAAAGAATGAAGATCTTTTGAATTAGTTATACCTCTACTTTATTTTCATGCTTGGATAATGGGTATATCTATAGGTGGAAAACCAATTCAAGACTATTGGTTTTCCTATAGTTTCCATATCACTATAAACTTATAAAAAATATAACACCTTTCTATATTATAACAGGTATAAAATATTCATCCTTTCTCTATAGGAACCCAAACCCATATGTGCATACATGAATCCTCCTAAAAACATCAAAAACTACTATCAGAATAACTCTTCCTGAGTAAAACATGAACCAGAGATCCCTATTTTAACCTTAATGGTGATCCATATACATTCCTTGCATTTCATATCATTACTTGGGCTATTTTGTGACCTTTGAACCAACACTAATGACATCAAAAAGACCCTATAAGACCCTATATTTCATGGTCAAAAATTACTTTCCAACCCTCTTCGAGAATCTTGGGCCTACCTTTAATATAGTTGGTTGTCAAAAATAGACTTAGATCATTAATAAGTTAACTCAACTTACTCTATCAATTTTAATTTATACGAAGGCCCATGGATCACCGATCTCTTACTAGTTGAATGCATCCTTGACACTTGTCATTGATATATTCTCCTTTGAGATTTGATAACTCTTTGATTGGTGCTCATCATTAGATCTAAATGTATGATGTAGTATGGACTATTAATCTATTGAGACCCACTGCTTGAGAACCAATGGCTAGTTCATAGCCTTAAAGTTGATATCTTTACTCCCTTAAAAAGACACTCATGTGACCATCATTGATGGTTACACAACCATCATTAATGGTTACATGACCATCAAATTTAAGCTTAGTAGGGTTATCTTATTTCATCCTTAAATTTGACATTGGTATAAACTTTTAGCATTTTGACCAAATTTGAAATTTTATATCTTGAAGCATAGGGATCATGGGGATACCAAACTTGCAAAGAAGGGACCTAATGATGAAAGGAAAAAACCTTTTTGATCTAGTAGTCCCATGAGCTTTCTAGGAAAAGATATTGAAGTTCTAAGCTAACTGAACTATATCCATTCCATGTGACATCCTGGCAATGGATGAAATTTTTGGCTAAGTTTGGGAAACTTAGTTAAAACTAACTGGATAGCCAACTTTGTACACATGTATATTCATTTATGTTTTAATAGAGGACCTGCAATTTGGTGCATATGATCTTGGCATAAAATTAAACAAACCCATATGACCAATTCTCTTTGAACCATATATATGTGTGAGATTTGGATTCATCAAATTTCCTACTTGTGTTTTCTTTGTGCTTCATCAAACCATGCAAATTTTTTTTATGTGGGCCAAAAAATGGCCAACATCTTTGGTGACTCATAGGGAAACATGCTTGTTATGCTTTGAGGACCTAGACCATCATCTTATCCAATCTATTAGGCATGGAGTCATTAACTTCTATAACTGAACTGAACCTCTCTTTTAAAGCAATAAGTATCAAAAGAAACAAAACAAAATAAGATGTTTGAGGTACTTTGGAAAAGAAAATAATAGAACATAAAAAAAGTACACAAGGCACCCAAAGGAAAGCAAAAATTACCATAACATGTATACTATGTTATAATTGATGCCATACTTATTCAATAACAAGGATTCAAATGAATGCCATTAATTTGGATGGGTATTACCTCTCCATCCAGTTGAGAAAGCTGAAAAGCATTGTGATCTTTGCATCCATGAATCAAATAATTACCACTCCATAAGTTATTAAATTTGGTATGGTTTCCTGGTTTAGACTTATTTGAATCCCATTTGAGGACTAGGTCACCTTCTTCATAACTCATTACTGTATCTCTTTTGTCAAAAGACTTCTTGACCTGAGCTTGATGTGATTCCAAAATTTTCATAGCAGACTCCTTAGTTTCCTCTAGCTCCATGAGTTATACCATCCTCACATTCATGGGCTCATCTTCCATCAACTCAAATTTGATGAGCTAATTCTAATGTAGGCAGCTCAAGGGAGTTAGGAAATTTGACTTCCATTCTATACACAAGAACATATGGAGAATTTTTAATGGAAGTTTTAGGGGTCACCCTATCAGTCCACAAGGCTGTCTTTATCTTGGTGTGCCATGTTCTTTGATTTTCTTTCATTGTCTTCCTAGTGATCCTCATCAAATTCTTATTTATGGATTTTGCCAGTCCATTTCCTTGAGGATAGAAATTGGAAGAAGTGATGATGTAGATGCATAATTTAAGATCCCATTAACTTGTATTCATACTAATGAATGCCAATTCATTATAACAAATTATGGTGGTTGGGACACCAAACTTGGTTACAAGGCTGTCACAAAAATCCAAGACTATAACCTCATTAGCTTCTTTTAAAGGAATGGATTCCACCCACCTGGTGAAGTGGTTAGTTATGGTGATCACCCATTTATGCCTTGCACTTGATGGTGGATTGATCATCCCTATGAAGTCTAGCCCCCATTGCATGAAGGGTTGCTCCACCTGAATATGATTGAGTGGAAGGGCTATTAGTTTTTGCTATCCTACAAAGAGGGCACACTTTTAGAATTTTCTATCCCATACATGAGCATATTTGAAAATATTTGGCCAATAATAACCAACCCTCATTAATTTTACCACAATGGTTTTGGGTATAAAATGGCCTCCTACAGGTCTATCATAGAACTACTCCAAGAGTTTGGTTACTTGGTCATCATTTATACATTTAAGGAGTACCCCATTGAGGTCCTTTCTACAAATAACACCATCAATTAATGCATAAGGTATAGATTAAATATTGAAATACCTTATTTTATATCTATCCAAACCTTTGGGGCAATCACCTATTGCCAAGAAGTGTTCCATATCTTAAAGTCAGCTCTTCTAAAATGTGAGTGCACCTGCCTACGAGTTGTATTGGGTTACCAAAATAGATTCTTTATCCTTTTAGATGTCATTCACCATGTGCTCACATAATCATTTTCCCCTTACTAGCTTAGTGACCTTGATTTATACATCATATTCCATGACCTTTGTGATCTAGCCTCCTCTCTTCTCAATTAAATCCTTGTTAAGGAGGAAATCCCTAACTCCAGGATGAGACACCATAAGATGGATCCTACTATTGGAGATAATAGGTCTAAATTTATTGAGGCTTCTAAAGGTAGAAATAACTTGTTTCTTAATGAAAGTGTACCTCACCTCATATCCTTCTAGCCATTGACTAAAAAAGGCAATTGGATTATCCATTGCTTCACTATTCTTCTACATCAGCATAGATAATATGTTGTCAATGTTAGGAAAGGTGTACAAGATGAAGTATTTGGAAAAATCATGATTTAAAAGTGAGGGTTCTTGAGAAATGGCCTACTTGATGGATTTTAAAGCTATCTTAATTTCATTAGACCAAACAAACACTTGGCTCTTCTTTATCATGGTGGTGATAGAGCTTAAGCTTGACTAGGTTTGTAAAACTAGGTATGAACCCTCTCACAAAGTTGATCTTCCCAAAGAAGCTATGGATCCCATTTATGTATTTTGGTAAGTATAAGGCTAAGATATCACTTAATCTATTAGGTTTAATAGATAACCCTCTTTTGAAATAATATTCCCTAGCTATTTTACCACATGAATAGAAAACACACATTTTTTGGGGTTTAAAAAGATCCCATACTCTCTACATCTTTGTAAAACTAGTCTCAGATGGTCGATGTGATCACTGACATTATTAGAGAAGACTGTAATGTCATCCAATTAGACTAGCATCATTTGATTTAACAATCCTTATAAATCCATGTCCATTACCTTTTGAAAGGTTGCTCGAGTATTAGACAATCCAAAGGGCATATTCTAATAAGCAAAAGTCCCCCACTTGGTAGTGAAGGTAGTGTTGTACTAGTCCTCTTTTCTCACTAGAACTTGGTTATAACCTAAGTATCCATCTAGGAGAGAGAAATGTTCCAATACTTATAGGAGTTTTTCCATGGAGGGTAGAGGGTAATTGTCCTTTAAAGAGACCCTATTAAGATCTCTGAAGTCCACACATAGTCTTATCTCCCCACTCTTTTTTCTGATAGGAACTAGATTAGCTACCCATGAGGAGTGTTTGATGTGGAATATGATCATGGATTCCATAAGCTTGGTCAAATCCTTTCTCATGATCTCTTTAATCTTGGGATTAATGAGCCTCTGCTTCTGCTTGATAGGCTTGGCATCAGCCTCTAACTCAATGGCGTGTTGGGATAGATTAGGATCAAAGCCCTTTAAGTCACTATATTTCTAATAAAAATGTCTACATATTCCTTATGGAGCTCTATGAAATCATGCTTTTAAGCTTAGTGCTTACTTTTCCAAGCTTGAGAAGTTTGTCCTCAAAGATAAGAACTTTCATAGTTATCCTCATTAGTTGACACCACTGCTTTATCCTTCCTCATATGGTCCCCTTCATGAAATAGGTATTCTAGGATGACTAGACCTTTAGAAAGCTTATTAGACCTTAGTTGGAAAATCTTCTCCCCATACTAGTGTTGTAACCTTTCTTGATTGAGGAAGGAGAATTTTGTTTTTTGTTGCAAGAAGCATGTAATTTGTTTGTCATTTTCAAAGACCTAATAGTGACCTTTATTTTTTGGTACTGATGTCCTTATTACCAATTTGATGTGTGGTTGGAACTTGGTTCTTTTTAGCCCATTGGGGATGTCAAAATGAGCCCCCATAGCTATTATTAGTATATTGATTTTAGCCTCTTGATATTGATTAGATGTTGAAAGCCTCAAAGTCCTCAATGAGGTCCCACACTCTATTTTTGTAGGATCTCATTAAAGGGTTCTTTATGGCATTCTAACCTCTAACTTGGTGCACAACCAACACATTATCCCCATATACTTGTAAATGCTTGATCTTTCTCTTACTGGCCCATTGAAGGCCATGGATGAGACCCTCATATTCTACTACATTGTAGGAGTAACTGAATTGGAATATGTATGAAGAGAATAACTTATCATTGGAAGGGTAAATTATCATGTCACCTACACCCACCCCATTCTTGCTTCTTGAGCCATCAAAGAACAACTTCTATAGACCACTAAGATCTTCTTAAGGATTTATGAGGGATGGTATAGGCTAGTCTTCTTCATTTAGACATAAAACACCCAATTCTCTTTCTTCAATACCTTCTAAGGGGTCCATCAACTGGTTATCATTCCATAACTCATACAAGAACATGTGTGGTACTTATTTTGGATGAGTTTTCAAATATTGACCCATTACAAATTCATCCTCATCAATGATGGTGTAATTGATGTTGACACTATTTGGTCTATAAGGTTCTATATGGAATTGTGAAATGGGATCAACCTTGATTGACACCTTGGTCTCATATGTTATCCTAAAGGCCATATAGGACCAGTCTATTACAAGATAGATCCTTATCTTTGCTAGGAATTCTCTAGATAAGCATAGTACAAAGTGAGGAGGCATGTCCAAGACTAATATATCTTATGCTACTGAGACACTAGGATAAACTTAAAAGGTCATGTTGAGGTCATTGATTATATCAGATGGTTTAGGAGAAGAACCATCAAGTTTTAGCACTCCTTTGGACTATGGTTCATAATTTAGACCAAGCTGATTAGCTATGGACTTTGGCATCATTGAGGTACTAGCCCCACTATCCAATAAATAGTTATGTACCAAAGAGTTTCCAATGATTATTAAAATATATAAGGGAGAAGGCTTAAATAATTTACTTGATTTCCCTTCCTTTGGCCCTTTGGCTACATTGGTGAGAACTTCATTCACCTTACTTGATGGCTTATCTACAAATTTTTTAATATTAACCTTTGACAAACCCTCGTGAAGAATGTCCACCTATCTAGGAAGGGAGAGCATATAAAACATGGGTACACTCACATTTGAATTCTTCATTTGTTCAATAATTTTGATGGGTGAATCACCAACCTTTACATGTGCTTTGGGAGCCACCACTATTTTTTATTAAATTTGTAAGCCTTGGGGAATAAAAGGATACCTTTAGATCTGATATTTTGGGGGTACTAAAAACTTTGGAGTGACAATTGGTTCCTTGGGCCTTGTTAGTGAAGGATTAATGGTGGGAAACTCTTTGACTAATTCTTAGTTACCATCCATATCCCTTGTTTTAAATCTTGTGTTTACTGCCACTGGACTATAGGCATGGATGTAACTAGCCTATTGGTTGTCTATGTATCACTCTCCTTGTCCATAGTTCATCATTGTAACATCCAACTAATTTGGTCCTTAATTAGACCCTTGAACTTATGGATGTTCTTCCAATTTGGTCATCATAGGCACCTCTATGTTTTGGGCCATGAGAGCTTAGTTGTACCCAATGTTAACAACTTGCTACCATTGATCATTTAAGGCTTGGTTATGGTCAATATTTGGGACCATATGTTGACCAAAGGACTAGTTTCAAGGCATGATACCCTCTACGTCTTATTCCAAATTATTTTTAACTAGGACTAAGGAGTTGGAATTACTTGAAATATTAGGGTTGAAACTACTCTATCTATTGTAGCTATGTTGTTTTTGCCCTTGGTTCTAACCTTGGCCCTAGTAGTTTCCCTTATATAGAGGTATGTTTGCTTAAAAAGATAAGGCTGATATGAACTTTGATAAGGCCTAATGAAGTCTTGTTACCTTTTGACATTTACTAGTTCATTCCTAAAAGATTGAAACATGCTTTTGAGCTCCTAAAAGTTCTTTAATTCTAGTGAATCACTAGATGCACTAGTAGAATCTTTTTCTTACTTTAGTGTAGGGATTATAGTATTTGTTGGTGTAGGGAGAATGATATATAATAGAGGAGTAGAAATGGAAGATGGTCTGATCTCTAGAAATAAGGGCATCAATGGTTTGGGTATAAATTTTCTAGATTAAACCAGACAAATTTTTGCCTTAATGGCCACATCATATGCACTTGTAAGTACATTTCATCCCATATATTGGATCATCTTCACTATGTCACTATTTAAAGCCTTTAAATAATATAAGAAATACAAATTGGGGGTTGATCTAACTACAACTAGGATTCTTTCCCAAGTTTTTCAAAACCTTGTGTTAAAGTCTTGCATGACTTCATGAGGACCTCTTATAATCATAGTTAGTTTTTCAATGAGTGAAAAATGGTCACTTTTGTCCTCAAATATTTTACACAAGGATTAATAAAGGGTTAATAATTGGTCCTCTTGTAGGGATAGGCCTAGGAAATTCCCTAGGAGAAAATTTTCCTTGGTATGGATGAGTATTTTCAAACCTTAGTATTTTCACAAAATTTAAAGTTAGTTCAACCTCTTAAATCTGACCTTATTATCACCTTTGGCATGAGATAGAAATAATGTTCTACACTAGGAATTCATTCTTATTTTTGGGGCTACCAAATGCTATTATTTGGAGCTTAACTGCTATAAATTTGATCAAATTAGCATCAACAATGATCAATATTATTTTAAAAAGAAGTGCATCCCACCAGGCATGCTTGAAACTATTATGGGCTCAATTTTCACCTTTGGAGAGGGTTCTTTAGTCTCCCTTAAATCAATCCTATAAAATTGGGACAACCCCAAGATGTGGGTCATCTATGTTTGGGCTGAACCTTCAGAGTAGGCCAACTTCCTGTTTGATGCTCACTTAAGACTAAAACTAAGCCTAATACTTCACAAGAAAAGGGTTATAAAGTATGAGGGCTTTTAAGAAAGTTAAAAGGGTAATAAACCAAAGCTAAGTGGACACTCACATAATTTTGAACCCACACTGGATCAACAAAAGATAACTATGACTTACTGAATCTTATATTATCGTTAATTACATAATTATTTCATAAAAGAGGTCCCAATCAGAACACTAAGCTAGACCTAGAAATTGGCTTGATAACATCTTCAAAGAGGCAAGTAGAAGGACAACAAAATAGGAAGAATATCCTTCCTAAATTTACCATACACAAGCACACTAAACATTGATTTAAGATAAGAGATAGTCAAAAGGTTGATCTTATTACTTCAAAAGGTAATTCTCACAATATCTTGATAGGGTTTAACCTTATCAAACAAACACACTTTTTCAAGAGTCTCGATGAGTATCCTTGTCTCAAAAAGAAAATGCTAAAATTTCTAGAAGTTGAGAACCCCTACCAAGGGAATGAGATTAGGATATATAAAAGAAGAGAGATAGTGAAAAATAATGGGTGAACATGTTATAAAAAAAAGAACTTCTATCCTAGGTCATTAAATGAACTTGAGTTGCCACCTTTTTCTCCTTAGCTAATGAAATGTTTCCACCCTTTTGATCAATCAAAATGTTGTTTATGGCATGTTAAGTGAGAAGGTCTCCAAAGGCCATTAAGACACATTAAATACTCCTATCCATAGTTCCTGATACTAGATATTGTCTTTGATACTTCATACCAAATCTTTCTTGAAAATAAAGCTTTATGATCATGGACTTGATTGAAACATGATTTGGTGCCTTTAGGAAACTACTTTTTGAAATTATGACCAATGCTAAAGAATGAAGATATTTTGCATTAATTAACCTCTAATTTATCTTCATGCTTGGATCATAGGTCTATTTATAGGTTTAAAGCCAATTTAAGACTATTGGTTTTTCTATAGTTTCCATATCAGTACAAACCTATAGAAAATATTACACCTTTCTATATTAGAACATGTCTAAAAGATCCATCCTTTCTCTGTAGGAACCCAAAACCATATGTGCATACATGAATCCTCCTAAAAATGTTGAACACTACTATGAGAACAACTTTACTTAAGCAAAACATGAACCAAAGGTCCATATTTTACCCTTAATGGTGATTTATATCCATTCCTTACATCCCATTGCATTACCTGGGCTATTTCATAGCCTTTGAACTAACCCCCATAGCACTAGAAGACCCTATAGAATCATATGTTTCATGGTTGAAAGTAACTTTCTAACCCTCATCGAGAATCTTGGGCTTTCCTTTAATCTAATTAGTTGTCAAAAATCGACTTGGCTCATTGAAAAGTTGACTCAACTCACTCCATTTATTTCAATTTGTATGAAGGCCTATGGATCATCGATCTCCTTCCAATTGAATGCATCTTTGACAATTATCATGTATACATTCACCTTTAATATTTTATAACTCTTTTATCAATGCTCATTGTTAAGTCCAAATTAAGATGTAGTGTAGATTGTCAATATGCTAGGACCCACTATTTGAAAACCAACAACTAGTTCATAGCCTTAAATTTGACATTTCCACTCCCTTCAAAATACACTCACATGACCTTCATTGATGGTTTTATAACCATAAAATTTAATATTAGTAGGGTTATCTTATTCCATCCTTAAATTTGATGTTGGTGTAGACATCTACCATTTTTGACCAACTTTGCAATTTTATATCTTGAAGTGCAGGGATCATGGGGACACCAAACTTGTAAATAAGGGACCTATTGCTAAAAGGAAAAAACCCTTTTGATTCATTAGTCTTGTGAGGTTTTTAGGTTAAGATATTGAAGGTCTAAGATGATTGATCCGTATCCATTCCATGTGACATCCTGGTGATGGTCGAGCTTTTTGGATAAGTATGGGAAACTTAGTGAAAACTAACTGAAGAGGTAAATTTTCACATGCATATATTCATATGTGCTTCATGGAGGACCTAGGATTTGGTGAATATGATTTTGGCATCAAAGTGAACAAACCTATATGACCAATTATCTTTGACTCATCCATACGTGTGAGATCTAGGTTCATCAAACTACCTAATTGTGTTTTCTGTGTGCTTCATTAAATCATGCAAAAACTTTCTATGTGGGGTAAAATATGGCCAACACTTCCAAAACCCTTAACCCTAGACACTCTAGGGGTTTGTATAATTTTTTATTTATACTTAAATTTTATTTCTAAAACATAGATTTTAAATACACATATCTTTTAATTTATACCATCATGATTATAATGACAAAATAAATTACTTTTTATTGCAAAGTCTACTACTTTCATTCACATGCTTGTTCCCTTTAATTCATAATTAACTTAGAAAGGAAATTAATACATGTATAGGTGATGATTATTATCAAATTTAATATCTATAATATTTCATAGCATGTTATCTTTCTTCTATGTGCAAAATAATTAAGACATTATTCTTTTCTCACATAGACATATGTATACATGGTGCTTCATATCAACTAAAATGCATTTCATGTTGCATTCTTTCTTTATCATGTTATCTTTCTTCTATTTTCAATAAAATTAATATAATATAATTTTAACACATAAATAACTTGTTAAATCAATCCCATACACACATAGCATATTTAACACATAAGCTAACAACTATGTTTCAAGTTTCAATGTCATATCTTATGTACAAGAAAGAATCTCCTTTTCCTCCTCATCTCCATGAGGGTGATAAATACTTTCCCTCTAACTAGGTCCATGATATCATTCCTCTGTGATATGATGTAGCCTATAATACTATCACTAATCCCCTTACTCATCCTATTGACACCTCTTGCCTACAGGGTGTGTGCCAACATGTTCAACTAGAAGCAACTAGGGTTTTCACTTATGAAGCTCTAAGGGATAAAATTATTAGGATGAGCGAGATAATTAAAGGTTTACAAAATCAAAATCAACTAATACATGAAAATATTACAACATTAGAAAAATACTTTACAAGACAAAGGCCTCCAGGGCACAATAGTGCAAATCATGTTTATACATCTTCAACTAGTCAATTTGTGGCAAATAATGTTACATATCAGAACATGAAATCACAACAAATTATATCTACAACTAGTGATTAAAAAAACTTTCAAAGGTTAAATAAGAGTTCTAGTGAGATACCAAGGGAAATGATTAAATCTAAGTTGATTAACCTACCTCCTCTACACCCAATGAGAAGATCCAAATATTTTTATGCATATCATAGAATGCATGGACACCACATTGATTCATGTTTAGCATTGAAAAGTAAAATACAAGAGATAACCTAGATATAAATGACTCACATAGTGATACTTAATCCACACAACATAAACTGACACATCTACAAATTCAAAAAGGGTCAAATTTAGAAACATTACAAAAATGGTTATCAGAGCATAGCTCAAAACAATAAAAGGTTCAAAAAAGATAATCAAATCCAAAAATAGTACAATAAGCACATATAAATAAAAAAAATCCACCTCTCCAAAAGGAGGCTCAAAATTTAATATGGTATGGGTTTGGTGAAAAGTATCTATAATAGTATGATTATCATGGTTGAGGTTTAGGCAACCTAGCCCAAGGCATCACTACTTATTTTAGTAGTTGATAATATTGGTCAATAGGGTTTGGGATTCATTAAACATCCTAAGGCACATCGATCATAGATAGAGTTTATCAAGGCAAAACATCTAGATACATAGGAAATGTTACAAAATATTAAGAGATTCAATTTCAAAGTCAAAATCATGCTCAGCCAATAAGCATTCTCAAATAAGGCTTTCTAGTAAAAGATTATCCATAACAAAATCACAATCAATATACTAAAGCACAATTCAAAAAGTTCAACTCCACAACATGAGGAAATTCCTTCTAACACACCAAGTCATTATGATTCTGATGTGGAACAATATTATGATTTTGACGAAGAATAATACTTAGATTCCTACTATGATACAATTTAACTACAACATAGTAATCACAATGCACAAGCATTTATCATTCCTATATTTGACATAAGACACCATGATGGTGAGTCTCTCATGAGAATCATATGTAAGTATAGTTCCTAAACTTGTACATACTTCCTTCTCTCTCTCATTCCTTTTACATAGTTTATTTTCAACATAGATTATACTTAGAAAAGACAAAAATAATATAATATGTCAAAATATAGAAACATTCAAATATTTCAAAAATCTATTTGTTTTACATATTATGTGCATTGCTATGTTTACATTTTACTAATTTCCAGATATTACATATTGCTATATATCCTAGTATATTTGGTTTTATCATACACATATGCTTCACTTATTCTTATCGAGTGTTTGAAAATTATAGATAAGACTCTAGTCCTTTACACTGATCTAGACAAACTATCATCTACCCACTGGGGGAGTTTACATTAATCTAGGTTTATACATTACTACATTTGCCCACTTGGGGGCATATCAACATAATTTTTATAACCAATTTTTATCTTTACACACTATACATTCTAATTACACATTGATTTATCTTTATATTGATCATTTCTCGTCATTTCTCAGATTTTTTACTGAATCTTACTAGTTAGACTCAATATATATGTACCCTAGCATTTACATAGATTTTTATTACATAGTTAAACATGATTTCATTTCTAGTTCCTATATTAGAATTGATCATGTTTATTATGCTTATTTCATCTTTGAGAATATTTGAATATGCCATTATTCCTTGGCTTATATGCCACTTCTCTATTTGTATGCCTTGGACATATGCCTATGTCCCCTGTATGTGATTTTTCATGCTTCTATATGTAGACATTTGAACATGTCATTCTCTATGACTCTATGCCAAATTACTTGTTGTTTGCATATGTGGACATTTAAACAGGGAATTATATGTCTTCATTCCTAGATTTAGTGACATGTGCCCATGTCCCTTATATTATGGCCCTTTGGCCTATTTTTTTATGACTCATTATTATTTAAATACTTTTACACCATAACACTTATATTTTCTTGTTACACATACACTAATTTTTTATGCCATGAGAGATCTCATGCATCTACCATTCCTACTTAGGATCATTGATAGACATCATGCCCCATCCCCCTAGGTAGTTACTTAGATTTTAGCTCTTTTATACATTACTTACATCTATATTGACACCCTTGTGTAATGCTAGATTACAACATACATCTTAGAGTTCTTACTTATGCTCAGATACATTTACATTCTGATGTTATGTTTTAAATTACATTGGAATATCATGCACACACTTTGACTAACACATTTTTTAGATGTACTTCCTTAGAAGGCAAATCTTCCATATATTTCATAATGAACCTCAAAAGAGGGGGAATTTATAGGGGTTGTCATAAAGATCAGGCTCTTATTTTGATTTTTATAGATATATTTTAACACACAAGCTCACTTTTAGATATTAGACTTAGGGCAGACATAAAACAAAATAAAATAAAGACTCAATAGTCACTTCAAACCAGATAAAGATAATACCAAATAGTAATTAATACCCATATTGGAATACTAGTGCCAAAAGGAGATACTATACACTATAGAGCACTACTATCTAATAGCCCTAGCTTTAGAATAATCCAAATCATTTAGACTAGAACACTAGGAATAATATAGATTTACATAGATACACTCACAGGTTTGAATTTATGTTCAGATTTGGCTCAAATTTATTCATTTCAATTTAGTTTCATACTAGTTATTTAGATTTTTAGGCATCATGCCTAACATGATCATTCATACATTTAGATCAGGTATATAGGTTCAACTATTACATACTTGATTCAAATTTATCATACTCAAATACTAGATTGGGGGCATGTGCACAACACATAGTTTCCATATACTTAGCTTTATATAGGTTGAAAATATAGAATTGCAAATCTCATGTAATTATCTACACTATTTACACTTGCTATCACATTCCAGGTTGTCACTAAATTCATGCCTTATTCCATTTCTAGTGGTTAGCATTCTTGAGTGGCCTAGATCTACCTAATATACATGAGTAGTCGTAGAGTTGAATACATAGTTAGATACTTTTAACACTTTTCATAGTATAGTTATAGATGCATCTAATTCATAAAGGGGGAAATGATGGAGTCATGGCCTAATTAAGTTATTGATCCACCTACACGAGAGGGTTACGCACACTTACAATCTTATTCAAGCTATTCAAAGAGATTAGGATCCACCAAGTAGGGGTGGGAAATGATGGAGTGAAACCTAGATTGAGCTCTTGAGCCACCCATATGAGGATTGAGAAAGCCATCAACTCAATTTAAGCTATTCAATGATATGATCACTATGCACACTCACACACATAGGTTATCACCAAGTTCATGCATTGGTTTGTGTACCTAATGAGGTGTATTTATTCCTTTCCTTTCTATTTACCCAATTATTTAATTTTATCATAGTCTTTTGATTTTGATTGGCTCTTAAGTAATCACTAATTTTTGCATATTTCATTATAAGACATTACTTTGGATCATGTTTCACATATGTAGACCCAGATCTGCATATTCAAACTCAGTTACATGGGATTCACTTCTAAGTTAAGGCCATGTATGATTTTTTTTTCAATTATACTAGTAATTTTGCTTTGATGCATTACAATAATAAATAGGGGAAAAAATAATCACCTAAAAGTGGTAATTAGATGCTAAGAGTGTCACTTGAGTTAACCTATCTCTAGGCTAGTCATAGACTTATTCTTAAGCATTAGATTTACAATTATAGTCATTCATCATACCATAGTCATGTATAAACAATCATGACACAGTCCTAGAACCATCACCTCAGATCGCAATCAAACTTTTAAAATAGTTTTCCAAAAGGACATTAGCACCACATTTGGGATAATATAGCTAGATGGTGCTCATGTCTTTATCCCCAACTCTTCCTAATGAATATTTTTTCAAATGTGTGCACCTCTTAAGGTCATCCTAATCTCATTTTATTATCCCCACAAGTAACTGAACCCTATAAATATAATTCTAATCCATCTTTATTCAGTAGATTGGAAATAGATGTAAAATCTATTACAAAAAAGACAAAGTTATGAAAAATTAAGTTACTTTATCCCTTTTCTTCCCTATTTTCTATATACTACCATCTACATTAGCCCTAATATTATTTTTCAAGTATTTCAAAGCTCAAGCACACTCAATGAATCTAATTCCACTTTCATTATAACATTCACTTTCATATACATCAAGCACTAGGTGGGAGAACTACATTGGTCTTTATCCTTCTTTAGAGTATTGGTATGTAGGCAACACTCTACATTTCGGGGTGATGAGGAGGTCTAGTCTATCCTAATAAACCACACTCAATTATTTCTCATATAATACTAATAAAGAGAATTAGGGTTTGAACATCAAATCAAGCTTTCTAGATACAATATAGAGCTATAAGTTTTCATCACGTAGGAACAAAAAATATAGACACAAGTGTAGTGCTCCCCAAAAATAGGAACATTTATATAAAGGGGACATTAACACCACATTGAGGACACTACACACAAATGGTGCTACTATCCAAACTAGGTGATACTATCCAGTGAATATATGTATGTCAAAATCCTATTGATGACATAAACTACTTCTTAGACATCAAATTCTAGAACCTAGATCATCTACGACAGTCAATTTCTAGATAAGTATTTATTTATCCTATTTATTGATATTATTTTAGTATTTTTCAATTCATTTTATTTAATAAAATAAGCTTACTAAAAATAAAAATGATATAGGGTTTAAAGAGGAATACCTATAATGGGGGATATGCACTATTAATCCAGTGAGGTGGGAGCTCCTTTCTAGCTAGGAAGGATTACTTATACATAAGAGACAAATTAGGAAAGATTGGATTAATAAGATAGATGAGTGGACCTCTTAATACAAGATCAATTCTAGGAAGTGGTACACTTCCTTAGAGGGATGTCAGTTCCCTATATTATGAAATTAAGTGGATAATATAATGAGATAAATTATAATAAAACATGTGATAAGATATGAAATTAAAATGAAAGAAATCAATCTACTACATATATATTATCAAAGTGTTCATTCCAATACACTATATCTAAGTCTTCTTATAATTGAATTACTTCTAGTTGCTCAGTGATGGCTTCTAGAGTTGGGTCAAGGATGACCATGCAAAGTCATATCTCAAAAGATATGTCACTTTGATCAATAAATAATGGGTGAGTAACTATGGGTAAGTCATGAATTAAAACCATGCCATGTAAGGTCATCTACAGAAAAAATGCATGATTTTAGGACTTACAGGTAGCAAAATGGAAACACTTAAGACTACTAAACTAGTCTCAGGTTGTAGATAGAAATAAAAAATAGGGATTGTTGTTGATTATCTCAAAATCAATATTGATTATGTAATCAATGTCAATCTAGAAGGAATCATCATCAATCCTTATAATAGGTGATAGATAACTTAGGATGGGGCCTAAGGGAGGACTTTAATAGATTATAAAAGGCTTAAGGACTGGTTACTAATTTATCTAAATATACTTACAATAGTAAACAAAATATAATTGAACAATACAATGATTATAATTCATTCAAACATATAAGATACTTACCTTTGAAAATGCTTCTTGTGTTACATAAAATATCACATTGATAAAGATGTGCTTAACCTTGGACTGAGTGTGGATGGGCTAAAATAGGGGTGGCATTCTTCTACAGTAATCCGGGGAAATTTATTCATCATTCTAGTGTGTAAATTTAGGATCCTTCATCCCAAAGATGGATTGACTATAAATCAACGTCGATCCTAACATGATTGATGATGATCATGGGGATCAATATCAATCCAATCCAAGTTGAACCTGTTGGTTCCAACAAATCTAAATCACAAGATTAAACTTAGTCTAGGGTTATTTTAATGAGGATCAATTATGGAAAAGTTGTTACAGAGTTAAAACAACTTACCTCTAAATAAACTTAGGGATATTTTACTATATTTTATGGATAGTTAACTATTTACTTAGGTAAAATAGTAATTATTAAGATTAATTACACAACATAATGGTAAATGATAAAACCACATTAACCAAATTAAAAAGGATGAGGAAGGGGTAATACACATTTATTCATAATAAAATGGTGTTAATTTATGGTGTCTACATTTACCCTTTTTGTTGAGTAGTTTTTGGTAACCTACCACAAGACAAAAACTATGATGGGTCTAATTCACCAAGTTTGATGTGAGGAGATATCCTCCCTTAGAATGGGAGCTAGAAAGGGATAATGAGGTGGATATAGGTTTCCAAATGAGGTGGTAATGGTTAAGGTAGATAGAAAATGAGTGTCAAAGATGTAAGGATAAGCATGAAGTATAATGTTACACTAATAAGATATGGGATATATGAATTTGAATTCCCCAAGATAAATAAGGAATGAATTATCACAATTATGAATATGTAAGATCTATCAAAGGTATTCAATAGGTAAAAGGCAAGGATGGGCTAACTAAATAATCTAGTGTGATTGTTACATGTACACTACTGAGGGACACTTGCACTCAAAACAAGGTACATATTTAGGATCCACAAGGGATAGACATTAAAATAAATGTAGATCTCTCAAAGGCTATGGGACCATTAGGAGGTCTATGTCCACAAGCCAATAATGATAAGTAACAAAGGATAGAATATTTTTAATAATAGATTACTTGTGTGGCCTTGGAATAGGACTATAAGGATGCACCAGATTTTCAAGTAGTACAAAGAAGCCAAAATGAACCAAATCAACATCAATCTAATGGATCAATATTGATTAGGAAAGAATCAATGCCAATCACAAAATAATCAACATCGATCCTAAAGGGATATGAATAGGCTACTAAATGGCTTTGATGATCATTTTGTGAATGAGAACATGGCAACTAGAGCTAAAAATTTGATACCTATCAACATATTTGAGCATGATATACATGATGGAGGTTGGTGAGAATTGGAGATGATGAAAATGATCACATGATGAGGTAGGGGTAAAAAATTTTTGATGTTTTTTATGAATTTTTTGTATTATTTACATTTTTATCTAGTTTAGTTAGGGTTTTACATTACTAAGGTTTACCAGGGGTCAACATTAATCTACAATGGATTAATACCAACTCCTTGATAATCAATAATCAATAAGTGATGGATTGATGATGATCAAGGCCAAAATGGTATCAATACCTTAAAGGTTTATGCATGTTACTAAGGGTAAATAAAAAATAGGGGATAGGATTAGTGGTTAGGAAACTAAATAAACCTGGGGGATTATGAGAGTCTAGGCGTGTGTATTATTGACCATGTGAGATCGAGTGTCACCATTGTTGGAGCAGCTATAAAAGGTTATAAGAGATGCATAGTAGAGGAATTTAAAGGTGGTAGGTTTAGGAAGACAACATCATTATTAACATGTGAACTAAGACTAAAGTCTACTAGTGGTATTGCCAGAGTGATGGGATCTAGATTTAAGGACCTTTTATCTATCAAAAAGAGAGATGACCATGACTTTAGAGGAAATCTATAGGATATTAAAATTACCATTATAGGGATAAGAGATTACCCTAGTGGATGAGGGAAGATAGGAAACAACATTGACATGATTATATGGGGATGATGCTAAAGATATTGGATTTATACTAAAAGTATTCAATTTTGAGATTTTATATGATTAGGATTGGGATGGGAGATGAGTTATTACTATGATGATTATGGCCATCTCCTCCTATGCCTTGATTTTATCAAGGGGCAGGAGGTTCTCATGGAACTTGATGGGGGTTATTACAAACATGTGAGAACATCAGATAGTATTTGTATGGGCTCTAACATTACTTTCATAGATATACAAAGAACTATGGTGATGGAGAACACAAAAAAACTATAAGCTAGATGTCACCTATGTTTTATAGTGATGGGCATATGAGCACATCCAAGTGGTGTATCCACCAGGGCTACCATGGATGGGATGACACCTATTTACCTTTACTGTTGGTTTTTTATGATGGAGGGATGACTTTGCCTATCCACATGGAGATGAGAGAGTTTACGATTTAGATTACTATAGATAGGTGTTTACGGATTTGGAGGAGAATGAGGTGATACATAGGCCATATGTCAAGTTTCTAACATGGTTAGGGATGGAGATGGAGCTAATGGTAGGACAATGAGTGAGATGGTTGTAGGGGTGAGGCAAAGAACATGTGGAACTATTTTATTTTGGGCATGTGTGATGATAGTTTGGGATATATTATGATATTATTGAGGTAACCCAGTTATACAAGAGGGATGAATCAGAGAGGGAGTTTCTTGAGCCATAGGTTACAAAATTGGAGATTTTGGTAGAGGAGGAGATAGAGGGAGTAGATATAGATGACACCAAAGTGATAGAGGCATATTTATTATGGTTGATGGATCAACATAGAAGGGGAGAAGAGAGGGTGGTGTGATAGAGATGTGATATGAGAGACATGGATATGATAGATGTGGAGGTCATAGGAGGAGATGGAGATGGGGATGGAGACATACAGGTGGTGGTGGCGAAAAGGGATGTGGCCTAGGCATAATTTTTGTAGTTATTTTTGAGTGGGACCAACTACAGGTAAGGTTGATAGAGCTATAGGATCATTATGACACATTATAATAGAGTTATGATGATTCATGCCAAGTACATGATATGTATTATGATCAACACGAGAGGATATGAGTACTATCAGGGGCTACAGGGGGAGTAGTATCAGGATCCACCATAAGAGGAGGGGATAAGGTAGGAGGATGGAGCCTCCAAGTACTATGAGCATGGTCAAGTATTAGGACATAGTGATTGAGATATAATATTATGAGCATATTATTATATAAAAATTACTAGAGGTTCCTAGATATGCCAACCACATAGCCATGAAGTTTTGGACTCCACAATGGGCTTAAAATACTACAACTAGTATTGGGAGTATACGAATGAGGTAGAGTATATATCCCCCTAAGCTAGATCTATTTCACTAAGTATTCATATCTATGGATAACTATATGGATTGGCTTTATACATATTGCATATTATGACATTTTTATGATGTACATTTATTTTATAGATATATATTCATATGTTACACACATTTGTTACATAAGTTTGTGTTATGTGATGATGGATTTGGATTATGTAGATTATGTTTATATGACATTTGAGTTTATTTATATCATGCATTATATTGTTTATAATGGGTTGACATGGCTGATGATATTTATATTATGTGATGTATCTTTTATTTTCATTATAGATTTATGTACATAAGTTTTTAATGGATTTATGATGGGTTATGGATTTGATATTACATGGATGAAATTTATATGGATTTTTGATTTTGATTATACTCATTAGATTATATGGATGGGATTTTATATCATGGTTGATTATGGATTATGTTATAATTTGACATGAATTTAAATGTTTGAAAAATATATTAAAAAAAGAAATGGCTTTTGTATGAATAGACCAAGGATGTATGAATCACAATTGGCTTGAACCTTAACCAATGTTAGGCCTCCTATTGCTTTTGAATATACACCCTTTTATCAAAAAAATCCTTAACAATCTCTTGTCAACTAAATTCATAAAAAGGGGATTTTCATATAGTAATGGGGGAAAAGCTTAATTCTCTGAGAACACACATGTCATTTTATGCTTTTGAGTTTTTTTTAACCTTAATCTAATCCATGGATATATGTAGACTTATCAATGTGGGAAGTCTACATATTTAATGAAGTCTAATCAACGCAAGAAGATTTCATAGGATATAATTTTGATTTTATAGATTTTTACATGATTTACTTTTAATAAGAATTTGATCAATGCAGGAAGTTTCCTAAATCATAGACATATATCCATCCATCAAGGGAGTGGTCTACATGTTTAGATATATGTATCATAGCAGCTGCCATTTGAGGGATCAGTTTATAATTTTGATTTTTTATTAATTTTAATAACAACTATCCTTCGAGGAATCAATCTGTCGCTTTGATATTTTATTGATTTTGATATCCCAAATTAACCTTTTTTCCATGGATTAAACTTAAGGTAACCTAAGGTGTTTTCATAATCCATGAAACAAGTCCATGTGTTATTATTTTAAAAAAAGATTTTACAGTGTAGGATTTTTAAGAAATAATGATCTAGGGCTCCACTCTATTTTGAGCAAAAATGATCGATGAGAACAAGCTATGAATAGAGCTAGGGTTTCTATATTTAAAGATAAAACTGGTATACTACCAAAAATCCACATGATTCTTGGTCATTTATGGGGTATGTTTAGATATAGGAGATTTAGGAGAACTTATGCTAAGTGAAGTTTGTAATAAGATATTAATAGTAGAAATGACATAGATGCAAAACATTAATAGGCTCATGCTAGGGTTTTCCATTAAGGGAGGCCAAGTGATAAACCCTAGATCCATATTTATGAATGATAATATAGGGTCCAAGACAATTTAGAGGAAACTTTCCCTATTTAATTCTTTCCATATTTGTGACATGCTAATTTTATTTAAAGACAAGGTTACTGATATTAAATTCTCATTCATTTAAAAGTTTATTATATGCACATTTTATTCATTTTTGATATACATGAAGGTGATC
Organism: Torreya grandis; assembly: GCA_037957365.1. Lineage (NCBI taxonomy): Eukaryota > Viridiplantae > Streptophyta > Pinopsida > Cupressales > Taxaceae > Torreya > Torreya grandis. Next base: position 260,076 of record JARHVA010007133.1, read on the forward strand.
AAGGTCTTTGGCTAATGTGCATATGAATTTTTTAGATGTGATAATTAATCTTGATGATAATCCTCTTCAAAAATGATATCCTTAAGAAATATCTGAAGGGAAGGAATTTGGCCTTCTAGAGGAAAAACTGCTTTGGTACCATAAACCAAAGAAAAAGGGGTATCCCCTATAGGTGTTTAAATACTAGTTTGATAAGCCCATAAAGAAAAAGTTAATCAAAGATGCCAATCCTTTTTAGCTTTACTGATGATTTTTGTTAACATATTAAAAAGGGTTTTTTTATGCTTTAACCTATCCATTATATTGTGGATAATAAGGCAATGAGAAGCTTAACTTAATGCCAAAGGAATCACACAAATTTTGGACTTGCTTATTTTAAAAATATTTCCAATTATCTGTAATGATTTTATGTTGGACATAAAAATTACATATGATGTGATGATTAATGAGATCAATAATCTTATCTACCTTGGTTGAAATAAGGGGAATGACTTTAACCCATTTAGTGAAATAATCAGTAGTAGTAATGATAAAGCTATTGTTAGGAAGATTTAGGATATTTTACCCTACAAGTTCTAAACCCCATTGGGAGAAAGTTTAAAAGTTATTGGCTAATTATAATGCATGACTAGGGATACATGATAAGTTAGCATGTTTTTGACATTTCACACATTTCCTGACATACTCACAATAGTCTCGATTCACAGTGGGCTAATAGTATCATAATCACACAATTTTCTTAGTGATAGTTAAACCACTAAAATGGCCACCACATATTCCATCATGAGTTTCTTTGATTATAAGATTTGATTTAGAATTTTAGAGATAATGAAGGAGAATACCATCGAACCCCCACTTGTAAATCACACCCCCTAGTATTGCATATCAGGAATTTCATTTTGAAAACATGCTTAGTGTTTTTATATAAATCTAAAATAATGATAAATTTAGATAAATAATAAAATATCTATATGTACCATAGATCCAAATGGTTTTCCTCTATAATATGGATAAAAAGAAGATTAGTTTTAGTATAATAAGGTTGATTGACCCTATGAATAAGGACAAACAATTTAGACTCTTAAGAGGAGGATGGAATAAAGGAGGCCAAGGAAGCCATGGTATCAACAAAATTTTTGGTTGACTAAGGAGTGGTTTTGATAAAATAAAAATTAAGGGTGGATAAAAACTAATCTGATAACTTCTTATACCTCTTGATGATGCTATTATTTTAATGATATATGCTATTTATTTGATTGACTACTAGCTGGGAGTCACCAAAAATGTGAAATAACTTAATACCTAGAGCCAAAGCTATTTGGAGACTTATAACTAGGGATTTATATTCTACCATATTATTACTATAGTTGAAATCAAGATTAAAGTATAGGTGTATAGGAATGCCTTTAGGTGGTACTATAATAATCCATGCTCCCCTCTACATTCGCATTTAGATCCATCAAAGAACAACATCATTTGATATTTAAGATCTTCGTTGGATGTGGAAGCTTTAGATTCATCAAGGAATTTATAGCTAAATGGTAGATTATCAAAAAGGGGTGATTCAAACAATTTATCAACAATGATCTACCCCTTAATTAATTTTTGGTTAAGGAACTCAAGATCAAACTCAGTGAGCAACATCAACCATCTTGCCATTCATTGATTATGATAAAGTTTTGAATGTATGAACTTAAGAGGATTGGTATTGGTAATCACATAGGTCTTATGATTAATGAAATAGTGGTAAATATTAGAATATAAAAATACTAAGGCCAAACATAGTCTTTCAATGTGCATGTAATGAGTCTCATACTCAACCAAAGTATGACTTATATAATAAGCCACTTGTTCTCTATGTTGCTCATCTCGATGGGTAAGTATGACACCTAATAAATGATATGTATCCAAGATATACAAGTAAAAGGATTATCCTTTCTTTGTAGAATAAATACAGGGGGAGATAAGAGATAATTCTTAATAGTTTCAAATTCTACTCAATAATTTGAGTCGCATACAAACTAGATGTCTTTCTTAAGAAGGTGATGGAAGGGTTGACATCAATTAGATAATTATGAAATAAAGTGATTAATAGAATATAGTTTCCCTTATAAACTATGAAGATAATTGAGGTTGGAAAGAGTTGGAATATTGATAATGTATTTAATATTGGTGGTATTGACCTTGATTCCCTGAAGGGAAATGATAAAACCTAAAATATTACTTGATAAAAATCCAAAGACATGCTTTTTGGGGTGAAGATGAACTTGATATTGGATCAAATGAGTGAATATTTGATAAAGGATAGATAAGTGATCCTTATGACACTTGGACTTACCAAAGAGATCATCCACATAATATTCAACTATTTTATGAATAAAATCATGGAAATTATAGGTCATGGCATGATGGTAAGTTACTCTTGTATTCTTTATACCAAAAGGCATGACCCTATAACAAAAAGTCCCCCATGGATTAATAAAATAGGTTTTATAATAATCTTCTGGGGTGATAAATATATGATTATAACAAGAAAATCCATCCATGAGTGACAAAATATTGTGTCCTATAGTGAGATCCATGAGCTGGTTGATATTGGGAAGGGGAAAATCATTTTTTTGACAAATAATGTTAAGGTCATGAAAGTTAGTACAAATGCATAGTCCCAATGTGGGTTTTTTGATAGGTACTATGTTAGATACCCATTGAGGATAATAGATGGGTTGTTAAAAGTTAATGGATAACAACCATTACAATTCTTCTTTGACAAGAAGAGATGTGTGAGGATGCATCTTACAAAGCTTTTTCTTTACTAGTTTGGCTTTAAGAGTGGTAATAATATTATGGATAACTATAACTAGGTTAATTTTGGGCATATCACTATAAGACCAAGAAAAATCTTGGATATTATTATCAAGGAATGCTATAAAATCCTTGTGTTATTGAGAATATAAGAATTGACTTACTTTGATATTTCATAGGACCTTGAATATCCTTATTTCAATATCAGTTGTCACCTCATTTAAAAGACTAGGAGACTTGGATGGTATGATATTATTTAGATATGAATATCTTACTTCTAAATAAGTTAAAATGGAGTCATCATCCTGACATTCCATTACATGAACTGAGGAAGAATCTTCATCTATTAGGTTAAGAAAAACTAGGGAAAGGGATATGGTTTTCTTGCTATGTTGATAAGTTAATAGTTCCAAGTGAACGGTAATAATAAAAAAAATAGTTATGTTGGATGGAAATAGTGTCATCAATTTCCATAGGGAAACCAAGAGGGATGGGGGAGTTTATGTCATCTAAATCTATAGGGATGTGGGTCATCAAAGAGTGATCATCATCAGCTTCAGGAGTTTTCTTCAAACTCAGGACATGTTTCTTGTGTAGTTTTCTAGAGTCATTTATCACAACCTCATGGGGTCCTTATTCATAATGTCCTAGGATAAAGACTTTCCAAGTAAATCATTGTATATAGGATTGTATGAAGTGTGGTTTATCAATAAAGGGGAAGTTAGACATGAATGCTTTGGCATGAATTTGACTTTCCCTATATAAAGGGAATTAGTCAATTCTTCCATAGGTTAAGTGTGTTTGAATGTTAATAGGTTTGAAGGGTATATCATCTACTAAGTTGGGTTAGTAAGTAAACTATTACTCAGGGTGTCCATATTCCTAAGGGGTTGATAAAGTGCTGAGAGTTAATAGCTGATATTCCCGTATAGAGAGTTGTTGAAATGCTGAGTCAAAAGTGTTCACATCAAGGATATAGGATGAAAGTATAATAGAGATAAACACCATTTCCATTAAATATAATGGACTTAAGTTATTTATGGGGACACATAAATCATTAGGTTGATAAGTTAAGTTTCACATCTTGAATGGATGTAGATCTACTAGAATAATATGGATCTTACCTTCATGTTCAAATTTAAGAGATTGGTGTAAAGTGGAGGGAAAAAAATGCATATGATGTTATATTGAAATTACCCATCTATTATGTAAAATAACTTGGGGAGGATATATATACCTACTTGGATGGGGAGGATGACTATACCTAATGTGGGGGTAATAGTATCATTAAATGCACATAGGATGACTAGAGATTGAGCTACAATAGTTTCAAGTAAATGGAGCTACCTAAAATTATGTGAGGAGATAATATTTATACTGGATCTATTATCAATCATAACTCTTTTGATTCAAGTTAAATTAATTTGGGAAGTGATAAATAACAATGGGTCCTAGTCATTAGGTTATATTAGGGATATTTCAAAATCATGAAACATGATAGATGATGAAATCTACAAAGATGCAATAAAATAAAATAGATGTTGAGGTTCATCTAATTATATTTGGGTGTCTTGAAATTATTCTATAATATCTTCATGATGTTTTAGAGAATTTTGGATAAGTTCATATAAAGACATCTTGATGGGAAGTTGATGGGGTTTTTTAAGAATTGATATTTGTATCCACTCTAAAGAATTATTATTCTATGATTTCCATATAATATAAACTTTAGGTTTTGGGATAGAAATTTTAGGGTTGTCTATGGTAGAAGTAGGATATTTTTGAATAGTCACTTTAGCTTTGTTGGGATTTTGGGTTTTATGACCTTGGGTCTGGGATCGAGTAGCTATGTGTATTGTATCTATCTAAAAATATGGTGGGTTTCCCATGGTTATAGAATTATCCAAGTCTAGAGGGTATAAGAGGGGTTGATACTAAGTTTTATTAGAGGTGATATCTTCTTTTGAAGCTAGATCTAACCCTCTTAGTAACATACTAGTTCCCAGAGTGGTCATAACTCTAGTATTTTGACTATGAGGATAATCATGATCTAATTGTTCTAGTAAAAGACCATCCTCTTCTAATAAATTTTAGACTAAAATTTTTATCGCATTACAAATTTTGGTATCATGTCTCATTATTAAATGGTAAGTTCATTTTTTCCTTGCCTGATACTATGCCAATTTTTGAGTATGGGGGTTAACAGTTTTTATAGGTTATAGTGTGATAAGAGTGGTTTGAAGGAATTAATTGAGAATATTGGAGTGAGACCCCCATAATAGATCTTGGTTAGGTTTTTTAACCTTTTGAGGCATTGGCATGGAGGTTGTATTTGATTTCATGTCTTGATTCCTTATATTTATTATTCAAATATTTTCTATAGAAGGTACTTTATGCTTAGAATAAGACCTCATATTGAGATTTTGAGGGTAATAAGGATTTAAGGGATTATGCATTAGCATTATTAATATGGGAATATACCTTTATATTTTTATATGCTTCTTATAAGAGGATTCCATAATGGTGGTTTTTGGTATCACTAAAGGATGAGGTCCCAATATTGATGCTCTAGTTTAAATTGGTGGTAGAACCATTTTCTTTTTTTGAATTTGGTCAAAAGTAGTAGGGATATCCTATTTAGGGAGTTCAATTCTTATTGGTTGATGTTGTAAGGATTTACCTCATAATGCACCAGGGTTTTTGTTTCCACTTCTTGAAACATTTCTCCTAATTTCTCTTTTTACAAGATTTAGCTCGACCTAAGCTATAAGGGAAACTCATTTTAGAGTTGGTCAATGTAATGTAGAAAACATCTTAGGAGGGAATAATCTAGAAAGAATTGGTATGCTACATAAATTTGTAGAAGTGACTAAAGGAATAACTTGTGTATCTTCTAGGATATCCAAACAAGTAGCCTCTTTGATAGATTTTTCATCCTTTATTTTTGGTTGACTACCTTGAACAGGCTTAGTTTACATTATCTCAAGAGGATGCCAAATAATGAGATCCAAAAAACCTAAATAAATATTAGGAACATACCTAATCTATTTGAATAGTTGTAAAACATCCCCTATAAGGAGATATGGTATTCTAGTTGTTTTGGAAGGTGATTTAGAAACACTACCAACTTCTTTAGGTAGAAGTTGATCATGTATTGTACGTATCACATTAGTCTCATGATTTGAGGTGCATCTTGAGTTTTATTATATGAAATTAGATGTAGAATGATGGTTTGAGAATGGTTACCTAAAGATATATATGGATTGACTAGGAGGATCATTAGGATTATTTAACTATAATTCACCTTGGTGAATAATCTTTTGAACTAGACCTTTGAATTATCAAAGCCTATTGACATTGTGACCTGGTACATGATGATAATTGTAGAATTTGTTTTCTTTGAATTAACTAGGCTTGGGGCAAGAATCATCAAGGGGTCTAACCGAAGGAAGTTAGATAATAGATGATTTTAAGAGCTTGTATAAAATGAAAGCATATGACTCCCTTATGAGTGTATATTATCAAGGAGGAAACCGTGTTAAAGGTTTTTATGGTTGTGTTTGGGAGGTAGAGAGTTTGGATTGGCTCTGTGTCTATGGAGGTGTTGATTTTAAGACCACAACATTAGCAGTGCCTTTAGTTTTGGTATTGTTAGCCACTTTGGAGGGATCAAGTTTAAAGTTATTATTACATAACTTTACCTTTAATTCCTTTGAATCTTAGATTTCTAGTTTACAGGCCATGAAAAAGGTTTCATCAAAAGTCTTAAATGATTGAACCCATAATGTTGATGAGATATGCTTAGCACATGATCTTGCAAATAATTTGATTAATTCTAGTTGAGTAAGGGAGAAATTAAGTTGGTTTATAAGACTTCACAATCTATCCACAAAATTGATAATAGATTTATCATTGAATTGTCTAATGGATTAAAGGTTAGTTATGGTCACTTTACTTATGATGTCAATGGAAAATTATTCTAAAATGATTTGGCCCAGTTTCCTGAAATAGAATAGGGAATGTTGAAGGATATAGTTGTACCAGTTTAACACTGGTCTGGCTAATGAAATGGGTAACTTTCTTAGAAGGAGAGCATCATCGTGAGTTATGAGATAAAAAACATGTATAAACATTCTAATGTGTTGCTTAGGATCTTCCTTATTTTAAAATTTCATAAAATTTGGAAGTTCCCATTATGAGGGGTATGTCCTAATAGGGATGAGTAGAGTAATGGGTTCATTGCAAATTTGATCATATGTGATCATATTTTTTTGCCCAGATGTAGAGGCTTCTAGATTTTCCATCCTATTCCTAAGGATGTTCATAAGGTCAGGCTGGGTATTATATTGAGGAATACCCCCTTAAACATTTTTTTGCAAGTGTTGATAGGTAGAGAATGGAGTGGAAAAGGGTTGTGATAGGGGATAACCAAACAAAGTGGTCACGATATTTTTGGATGAAACCACATAATATAGGACTCGAAAATGTATATTTTACTATGGGGATGAGTGAAGGTAAGTATATCAAAGGGTTTATGAGGGAACTATGTATTGAGTAGTCAATGGGATGTACTATTAAAAAGGTTGACTTAGGGGAAATTATTGTAAAGGTTGGGTTTGAGGATATGAATATATGATAGATTGAATGGGTAGGAGAGTTGTAGGGATTAAAATTACTAAGTTCTAGGGTGAATTATTGGTAGGTGAAGTAAGTGTAAATTGAGGTGTAGTAGAATTTTGGGCTTGGGTGATGGTTAAAAATAGACTAATCGATACTACTAGGGGTGGATTGTTCAAGGGTTATGATATGTTGGTATCAAAACATGTTGGGGGAAGATTATTGAGAGAAGAAACCATAACTGAAGTAAGCCCTTCAGGTCCCTCTAGGGGCATGCCAAAAACATTCTTGGAAGATTGGGTGCAAGGGGAAACTAGAATATGTATGGATTGAGTACTAATGTAATGATTAAGGGAAATTAAATTACTATCTAATATACGAGTGGATTATGGATCTCCCTATGTATATAATTGGGTATACCTTTCCCCATAGACTCAGGAGATGTGGGAGAAATCAAGGTGTTCTCCATGGATGAGGATGAGGTAGGAGATTCAATTTGTTTCAATGAATACTATTACATCAAAACCATATAACATAAAAAAGAAATAGAGAAATGAAATGGAAAATCATACAATATTCTTTTAATTATCTCATTTTAGTGAAAACAAATGCACACACTACTAAACATACTTAAAATATTTTACTTTTTAAGAAAACTAAATTTAGAATGTGATAAGGAGATGGGTTAATGAGGGTAATTAGAAATGGTAATCTAAAGATGGTTTTGGGTTTTACTTAAGGATGGGAATATCTATATACACAAAGGTACATTAAGCCCTGATTCCATTTTGGAATAAATTACATGGCTTGGTAATAGGGCCTAACCCCTCACTTCACACACTACACTGATAAGGGTGTCAGGTGCTTAGCCTTCCATAATTTTCATACTTAGCCAATACATTGAGTTAATTTTCCCCTTGGTGATGAAATCCAAGTGGGTATACCTTAGGTCAAAAAATGTTTTGATGATTGTTTTAATATTACTATGGTTTGGTTGGGTGTGAGATAATGTGATTATCATGACATATTAACCTTCCTAGATTAATCTATATGGATCATCTAAATAATTAGAGGATGAATGCAACATAGGATGAATGCAATTCTCTTTAAGCCTTAAAAGGAAAGCAAGAATTTTTGTTTTTTTAATTTTTTGAATGAAAACACATAATTAATAAATTGCAACTAAAAATGATTTCACAATGAAATGTAAAAAGAATAATGAGACCTTAGGGGTCCCATTGGGCATGCTAGAATGTTTTAATAGTTTTTTTCATCGTATTTAATAAAATAAACTTACTAAATATAGAAATGATATAAGTTTTAAAGAGGAATACCTATGATGGGGAATGTACACCATTAATCCAATGAGGTGGGAGCTCATTTTTGGCTAAGATGGACTACCTACACAATAGATAATTTAGACAAGATTAAATTAATAAGATAGATGATTAGATTGCCTAATACAAGATCTGTTCCAATAAGTGGTACACTGCCTTAGAGGGATGTCAATCCATTATTTTATGCAATAAAATAGATAATATAATGAGATAAATTACAATAAAGCATGTGATAAAATATGAAACTAAAATGAAATAAATCAATCTACTGCATAGATATTATCAAATTGTTCATTTCAATATGCTATAACTAAGTATTCTTGTTCTTGAATTACTTCTAATTACTCAGTGATGGCTTCTAGAGTTGGGGCAAAGATGATTACACAAATTCATAACTTGAAAGATATGTCACTTTGATATGTGAATAATGGGTGAGGAACTATGGGTAAGTCATGAATTAAAATCATGTCATGTATAATGCTAGACAAGGTCATCTATAGATAACAATGCATGATTTGAAGAATTGGAAGCAACAAATTGGAAACACTTAAGACTGCTAAACTAGTCTCTAGTTATAGATATAAATAAAAACATACGGACTGATGCTGATTGTATTAGAATTAATATCAATTATGTAATCAATGTCAATACAAAAGGAATCATCATTGATCCTTATAGTGGGTGTTGGAAAAATCAAGATGGGGCCTAAGGGAAGTCTTTAATGCTTAGGGATTGATTATTGATTTATCTAAATAGATGTACAATAATAAATAAATTAGAAATGGACAATATAGTAATCAAAATTCATTCAAACATATATCATACTTATCTCTATAAATATTTCCTATGTTGTATCAAATATCTCATTGACAAAGATGCGCTTACCATTGGAATGAGTGTGGATGGGCTGAAATAGGGGTGACATTGTTCCATAGTACTTTAGGGGAATTTCTTCAACATTACGATGTGTAAATTCAAGATCCTTCATCTTGAGGATGGATTGACTATAAATTGATGTTGATCCTAATAGGATTGATGAAGATCATGAGGATCGATATTTATCTAAGATAAGTTTAACCCATTCGTTATAATAATTCCAAATCATGAGATTAAACTTATTCTATGGTTGTTTTAATGAGGCTTGGTTATGGATAAGTTGTTATGGATTTAAAACAAATTACCTCTAAATAAACTTAGGGATATTTTACTAGATTTTAGGGATGGTTAACTTGTTACTTAGGTAAAATGGTAATTAATAAGATTAATGCACAATGTAACATGGTAAATGGTAAAACCACATTAAATATCATAAAAAGTATTAGGAAGGGGTAAGACATTTATTCATAATAAAATGGTGTAAATTTATAGTGTCTACATTTATTTATAGAAATTCAAACAAGGTTAAAATCATAACAAATTAGTAGCTTAATTATTTCAATTTTTAAAACTAATTCAGACATCTTAGCCCTTTTACCAAACATAGCTAATTACACATGTAAAACCCTAAAAGATTAAATCACTAATATATCTTCATAAGAGGTAATCTCCTTGATGCATGCTATGGGTGATTTACAATAAGAAGTACACCATCTCACATTAAAAATTAAAGCATATCACTCATGGGTGGATCCCAATGCCATCCATAATAATCCCATCATGCATAGAATTTTCAATGCAACATTACCATCAAAGTTATAGATACCTACGTTACCAAAGTTTTATGGACATGAAGATCCATACTTGTATCTCAAAGTTTATATAAATCTCTAACACATGTTATTGATAGTTTGATTATTTTATAGTTATTTCCTAGGACTCTAGAGGGTCAGGTAATAGAGTGGTTTCATCATTCACTCCCTAGTGGTTCACTACACACATATAATGAGTTTGAAGAGGTCTTTCTCATGTGTTACATTTAGAACAAGGGACCTAATATAAAAATATGACAACATTTTTACCTCTATGAATCCAAGTTTATTCATGTTCCCCTTCTCGTAGAAGTGTCTATAGGTTCTCATAGATTATCCATGCCCTTGCATTGTTACATCATGAGTTTAAACCCGTATCTAGTCACTTCAAAGAAATTAAGGTTTGTTAGCATAAATTAAGGTTTTTAGAGATGTTAAGGTTTCTATCGTGGCCAATGGGGGTATTTTCAAAGCTTATTTATTGGAAAAATTGTTAGAGGGGGTGAAATAGAGTCCATATAGGTAATATAGGGTCTTGGTAAAATGAAATGTAAACTCCATGAGGTCATCTTGTTTCAATAACTCTCTCTACACTTGAAAATTATTTCTTAAGGGTTCTAAAGTCATTTCTAAGATGAATATAAAATATGGTACATACAAGTGTTACTTTTAAAGCCTATAAAGATATTTTCTAACATTCCTAATGTTAGATAAAGTTAGAGGTTAGTCAGACCTTATGGGTTTAATGCTCAAAGAAGGGTAAATTGAGCTAAAATGGGAATTTATAATCATTTGTATGGTCATATTTAAAAGTGAACATATGATAAGTTAATCTCCACCTTCCTCAATAATTTTCAATGTTAAGAAGGTTTTCACAAGTTTAAAAATGGAAAGATACTTAGTTTTCACTTCATTGAGTCCCTTGGTAGGCTTACAAGGGTCATGTATAAGTTCTTGTTCCATAAAAAATATGGAGAGATGGATAATAATCTCTTAAAAAATTATGGAGACCTAAATTGGATTGAGATTCATGATATTGGTATTTAGGTTAGGCTCCTATTCTTTATGAATAAACACTAATAAATTTAAGTGCTTGAAGAAGGCTCTAAACCCCACCACCTTGATTTTTGGGTAGTCTTATTGAATATATGAATTATTTTTTATATAAAAAATGTTTTAGAATATTTAAAATGGTATGACGGATCTTCTAGTGGCATCATGCCAACTCATATAGTGCATTAGATGTAGGAGATCTCCATGTTTCATCATGTTATAGATATGTATCCTTAGGTAGTAGTTATCAATAAACATTGTCAGAACCTCTAAGGTATTGGAAAATGAATACACCTCTGAAATAACCCTTATAAGGTTTCAAGAAGGTATCATAATGATATCTTTCCTAATGACTTAGTGGTCATGGGAAGCATACACCTACAACTGGCCCTTTTGAGACACATGTAGAATATGGGCTAAACCCACTGATAAAAATTATAGATATTCAAGTGCATAAATTATAAGGAGGAATATACAATACCATTCATTGAGTAAGGGGTTTTGATCCTATAGAGTAAGTGCTACTATTTGACTGAACAAGACATTTAGAGTTGTAAACCTAATTAGGATGTTTCAAGAAGGATCTCATACACTATATGACATGTATAAGTTATAAGGTTTAAATGTATAATGGATAATAATATCCAAAACCATAATGATAATTTATAGACCTTAAGGTGCTAAGATGAGACTATCACATAAGGTACAATCACCTAGTTGTAGACCACTATCCTAGATTATCTAGTCATGAGAGAGATTGATGTTCTAAGGCCTCTATAGGCATGATCACACTTTGTGAATGGATATATAATATGGTTATGAATGGAAAAAGACATAAATGGTCACATAAAATCCATACAAGAAATAGATATACTCATTATTTTGTCTTAGACCTTGCTCACTTTATTAGAAAGGTGCAATCTTGAGACCAAAGGGTCCTTTTGAACCTAAACCATAAAATAAGCATGTCAAAACCCATAAATGTACCTTGAGGCAATACATAAACCTATAAAATGTCTCAATACACTCTCAAGTCATGTAAAACCTTAGTTTCGAATCCAAATACCTTTGAGGGATAACATGGAGGTGAGATACCTATAACCTCAATCCCCTTGATTAGTGCAACAAATGCATACAATAGGGTACTAATCATTTCCAAATCATGTAGAATAATGAGGAAGATTTTTTTTGAGTTTTTTGAATCTCTCCTAGTAGTGAGATTGAGTTTTAAGGCCCAAAACCCAAATTAAACCCCTCTTGAGTTCAAGAGAGCTAAGTTTGCCACCCAAAGAGCAAATTCACACATTCACACCATATCTCACACTTTTCATGGGAAGTTGAGAAATTTATAATAGGTAGGGGGTGGTCATTCAAGAAGGTTTTCCAAGTGGAATGAGGCTAATTGGTATCTGGTGCTTTATGAATGATCGTGAAGACCCTAAGTATGTCTTAAACCCTACTAAAGCCCTTTAGTGAATGAAATATGAGATATTTGTCTCCTACAGGTTATAAATACATTATTTTGGTTCTAAAACCATTTAAATTTTTTTAACATCTCTCTAGTTCTCTTCACCCTAAAATTTGATGTTGATGTCACATGTACGGACACACTAAATACCCTCTTTTTTGCCAATTTTGATGATTTTGAAGGATATAAATATGGATGACTGATTGAAATAAATTGTAGGAGGTAACATGGGATTTTTTTAACTCATCAGGGCACAAAATAATTTCATCTACTCATGAAACTATTCCTACTAGTTTGTACAAAGAAGATAATTTGATGTGTATTAGGAATGAGAGACCTAGCTACCTAATTTGGCAAGAAACAATAGGTTATGATGCCTAGAAGGCATTTTTAATATAATGAAGTAATTATTGGGTATAATAACATGATATTAATCCTATTTATAGTGTTCCATTTATTTTTCATGGCCATTCAAATGAACTAAAAGGTATAACTAGGCCTAACTACCAACTAGTGTTAGATAACTAACGTTAAAGTGACCTATTGATAAGAATGGAAAGCATTAAAAGTTTTCAATTGGAGATTTTAGAGTATTATATATGTGGTGATAGGATATTTCAAGCTTAGAGTGGTTATTTATAATATCTATAACAAGAATCAAATGATCTCTTCACTATCTAGTATGACAGACTGCACTTCATGAGTTAAGCTAACTCCCCTTTCAAGAAGGCCTATTTAAAGGAAATATAATGATACATAAAACTTGGTGAGGTGTCACTCTACCCTTTTACATGGAAATACATGCATTTTGAATTCATATTAAGAAGTTTTCTACAAGAGATCATATCAATTTTAAAGAAGGCTTATAAACTTCTCAAGGACTGACTCTCGACTTTGATGTAGTTTACAAAAGACTTAGAGATCAAATAGCACCTATTCAAGAATTTATATTCTTCCTCTTTTATTTTATAAATATAATAAATCCTTATCCATTATTTTAACCCCCCAATTTTACATTTTTGTCATGGGATTTCTCTCTTTCTCTCATTGGTGCTATAAATATGCCTAGTTTTGGCATTGTAACATATCCACAAGAAAGGTAGGTGAAGCCCTACTATTTTTATTACTCATCTTTACTTTAATAAATAAATTCAAACTAATTAAATATTTCTAAGTTCATATTTCAATGTGTTTAATGATTTGTTGATAGATGCTAGTGATAAAATTGATTGTCCTTATATCTTGTCCTACTTGTGTACACATAGGTACAAATACCTTCTCTTCTTTCAGGTCACCTGGAGTACATTTAAGTGTGGTATTGTATCTATGTTTTTTATATTTTTATTAGTGTCTTCTCATTCCTTTAAATATATCACATTATCTAATATACTTACATAGTCTCTAGGTTGAAATACTTATGTTAGAAGATCTCTTTTGAGGGATAGACTAGATTGTAGTTGTACCTCTTTTAAGTGCAAGTATAGGATAGTAGTGGATCAAAAATTTTGGTGTATCACCCAATTATTCTATTTTTATTTAAATTATATAGTTTCTTATCCCTTTTCACACATTAACTAGTTACTAAGAGAATAATCAATATAGATCTAGGGAGCTATCCCTTTCAACTATAGGTTTACCCCCACTATAGACAACCCACAGGTCTAGGGTTAATCCCATTGTTTCACTCAATTGAAGTAGGATTGAACTACCTCTCTAAGGGTGAAAAGTTGAGTGATAATAGTTTTGGCAAGCCTGGTGGGATAATTTTCCAAATCACTTCCTTTCAAGGTGAATGCTAGTCTTGCTAATATCATAGTTACATAAGTGTTTCTTACTCAACATTTGGTGACTCCATTAAAGTTACAACATATAGTTACATACCAAGTTATCTAATTTATGATTCATGGTAACTTCTAGATCATATTATAGTAGAAGTAATCATTTTGGAAATCCACTCCCTCATCTTGAGCGTCCTCTTGAAATTTAGTACCCTGAGATTTTCTTGACAATTAAAAATATTGAGGAAGAATATGAAGAACATGAAGGTTTTAAAAGTAAATAAGATCAAGAGAGTTAAGAGGATTTTGAAGATAACAAGGATAGGTAACATTATTTCCTATCTTTGAATATTTAAAATCTAATAAACCTTGCTGCCTATGATGATATCCCTCCCAATGCCACTAAGGGTGTCCCTAATTTCAATGGGAAAGGTCATATCACCCCAAGTGAACACATTAGAAACATATCTAACTTTTTAAATTTCCATAATTTCACAAATATTAATATATCAATCAAATTTATTTCCATGTCCTTTAGGTGAAAATCCCTTTATTGATATAAAACCTTACCAAGGGGATGCATTACTACATGGGATGAATTTGGGGAGTTGTTGACTAAAATATTTGAGGATAAGAGTGATCATACATAATTGATCCATCAGTTTAATGTAATTTAAAGAGGTCCTAAGGAATCCATGTATGATTTATATAAAAGTTTCCAAAGGACATGGAATAGGCTTCCACGTCCCATGATACCCCATACAAGTTTTATTTTCACAATCTACCTCAGAGCTATTAGTACTAATATATATATCATGTTGTAGGGGAGGATATGACTTGCATGATGCCTATGATATGGCTATTAGAGCTTATAATGGTTTGATCCAAGATGGTAAGATCCATCTAAAGTCTCAATTCTTATATTTTTTAACATTACTACTAATCCTCCAAGACTTGCTCCATTATTAAATACAAATAGCAAGTCTAAAGCTTCTCTAAATAAATAAAATGATGCAATTAATTGTCAATAAAAATATAAGGCCTTAGAAGCTTCAACTAGGCAATAAAATTAATATATTGGAGATTACCAAAAATCCTAATATTACCCTCAATAAGCAAACATATTTCCACCTTATCATAATGGTCAAGGGAGGGGACAAGGTCAACCTAATTTAAATAGGCCACCTAATTCCTACAATTCAAATTCTACTCCTACCACAAGAGCCATAGTTCTAGTCCATAACAACCTAGCTCAAGGAAAAGATTGCCCAATTTATTGGGGGTAACATCAAGGTTAGTACCTAAATGATAAAAATGGGGAAGGCCAAGACTTGTTGGCTCAAGGAGGGACTACTCCTGACTTGACATCAAAACATGATAGCTCTATTTAAGAACCAAGTGGAGAGTGTAGTAATTCAGGAATAGGCTTTATGAACTATCAAATGGAGGATAGTTTTGTCCTAAATAAGTTAAAATAAATGGAAGCCAACATAAGTTAAAATAGGATATATTTTGGAAATGTTCGAGATGTAGATACAACTTTTAATAACTCCTTTCAAGGAAACAAGATATGAATCCAAATGTGGTAACCTCTATAAGTTCTGTAGCTCTTCAAAATTAGAACTTGGGAAAAGTGGTCAAACCTTCATTGCCTCAAGTTAAAGGTACTATATTTCCTCCAATAATGAAATAGAAATTTAGTGTCTCCACTTTGAATATTATTTACTCCTTGAAGAACACAAAGACAACCATATCCCTTTGGGAGGTACTCCATATGCCTAGTCAAAAGGAGTTACTTCAAGAGCAATTATCCTAACTCCATATTTCCTCCCAACCATCAAAAAATATTGGTGTAGCCATAAAAAATATGACTATTCATATTTTTGAACCTTTTACCAAGTCTAAAAAGTCCCCACCTTTCTATCTTACCCTCATTATGGGAGATAAGCTAGTCCATAATTACATTGTGGATAGTGGGGCAATCACTTTAGTTATGCCTAAAATAGTTGTAGACAAATTGGGATTGAAGTATGAAATATATAAAAAAGGATTTATTTAGCTTTATGGAAGACTAGATAAGTTTATATGGCTCATTAATGTGTATAAGTGTTATTACATGACTACCCAGGTTTTCTAATTCTACAAGACATGGTGGTGGTGGATCTACCTACAAACTTTACCATTTGCCTATCAAGAGAATTCACTACCAAGATAGGAGGGTATATTTCTACTAATTGGTCTTTATTTGCTTTTACAACAAGGTATAGAGCTAAAGTGATAATAATAACACAACCATTGGCCAAGTTCCACATTTAAACATATGTGAAAACTAGTTCCAATTTGAATTGCACTATCAATGAGAAAGAAGAGCATGTCATAGATGATAAATCATCTTTCCCTCTTGAATTTATTTACAATATATTCTTAGATGAATATGGTGTTGATACCTATAAGTATGATCCATATGATTTCATAAAAGAGACTAATTTGGGGGTGTATTGCTTACATGTAGAAGGAACACCTATACCTTCACTTACCAAGGATGAGGATGAGAGTGATAGAATGTGGAAGATGTTATTTAATAGTTCAATGAGAAATATTAGTGAAGGATCTGGTGTTATGTTAGTTTATCCATATAAATATCAATATTAATCCTCATATAGATTGCATTTTAGTTTTACCTATAATGTGGCTGTGTATGAAGGCCTTGTTCATTGCCTTCAATGGGCAAAGAGGAAGGGAATCAAAAATTTGCAAGTGTATGGGGATAGTGAACTGATTGTACATAAAATAAGGAATATTATTTCCATAAATAAACCTTTTCTTGAAATATGGTGTGGTATTTACTTGAAGAGTTTAGTGCATTCAACATACAACTAATCCCAAGAGAGTAAAATAAGCATGCTGATAGGTTGGCTGCAATATGGGCACAATTTGACACACTTACTAACATAAAGAAAGGAGGAAACTATTCAAATATAAAGGTCATTATGAGGGTTTCCATTCCTAAAGATGAATTAATTTTTTGAGTGTTTTATAGTGACTAGGAGATTGTACAATTCTTATAAGATGAGGTTGAGTTATCTTCAAAAAATCAGAAGAAGCTCCATGATCAGTGTGAAAATCAGATTATATAGCTAATAAAAAATAAGATACCTAAGGGATTGGTCACCCTATAGATCATATTCAATGAGGATGACTAAAATAATAAAGATAAGGTGGGCATGTCCACAAAAGAGAATAACTATGAAAGGGTATTAATCTTCAAGGACAAGTTCCTTAACAAAGGCAAGGTATGCTCTCCATCTAAAAAACAAGCATTCATTGAGTTATGTATATAATTCCATGATATATTTGCTTAGGAATATAATGATATAAAAGGGTTTGACCCTAACATATCCGACCATACTATTTAATTAGAGTCTAGATTCAAGCCAATTGGGTAATAGTAAAGGCCAATTAGCCCCAAAGTTGAGAAACTCATAATAATGGAACTCACTAAACTAATTGAGTTTAATATAATATTCCCTATCAAGAACTCAACTTGGGTATTTAATCTTGTGATTTTTTGGAATAAGAGTGGGGAAATTAGAATTTATGTGGAATTTAGGGACATAAATAGGGTATCACTAAAAGATCATTATCACTTTTAACCCTTATGGAATAGATTTTACAAGCTTTTTCTAGTTCCCAACAATTCTCACTCCTAGATGGGTATTCTGGTTATAATCAAAATTTAGTGAATGAGGATGATCGATTTAAGACAAGATCTACTAAAAAATGGGGATTAAAGGGAAAATTTCCTTTGGTTTATCAAATTTTGGTGCTACTTTTTAGAGGGCAATGGACATGGCTCTCAAAGTCCTAATTAGTGATATGTTTCTAGTGTACCTTGATGATATAACCATGTTCTTGAAGGGTGAAAATGACCACATGAAACATCTTAGGTATATTTTTGATATATGTAGATAGTATGGGGTTCCCTTTAACATAAATAATTTCATCTTTGTTGTTCATGAAGGTAAGCTTCTAGGACACATTATTTCCAAGGATGGTCTAGCAATTGACCCTAGAAGAATAGAGGCTATTCTAAGCCTATCATTACCCTTGTACAAGGACTCTAAATATTATTAGGTAAGATAAAATTTGTGATGATATTCATACCTAGTTTCACATCTTTAGTGAAGCCTATCATAACCATGCTCAAGAAAAATCAAGTTTTCACTTAGAATAAAGAAGGTAAAAATAGTTTTGAAGCTATTAATCAAGAAATTTCCCAAGATCCCACTCTTGTAAATCTTGATTTTTCTAAGGATTTCATGTTATATACATTTGATAACCTTGACACTATCTCAACTATTCTTATGAAAAATAATGATGAGGGTGTTGAGCAAACTATTTCATTTTTTAGTTAATTTTTGGAGGATTATGAAGCCAAATACACTTTCATGGAGAAAGAAGTCCTTGATATTGTAAGGGGATTGAATAAGTTTAGATACATGGTTTAAAATAAAAAAATTCACCTCATGGTCTCTCATCCTAGCACCAAGGATTTCTTCTTGAGTAAAGACCTCAATGAAAAGAGGGCAAGATGGATTACAAAGGCCATGGAGTATGATGTTGACATCAAAGTGAGAAAGTTGGTAAGGAGTAAGGGTTTATGTGAGAACTTGGATTCATATCTCCATGAACCAAAGGATGAAGTTTTGGCTAATCAAGACTTCTTTCAACTAGTTGATCTCACACCTCTACAAAGTTGGACACAAAACATCATCATATTCCTCTAAAATGGTGAGTATCCTAATGAATTGAGCAAGTCCAAATGAAGGTATTTTATATTGCAAACTATTCCTTATTATCTTGTATATGGTGTGATTTTTAGAAGAGATAAAAATGGTGTATTGTTGAGATGCATTAATAGTGATCAATTTAGTTTATTACTTGAAAATTTTCATAATAAAGTAGTAGGGGGTCATTTTTATCCAAGGATAATAGCTGCAAAGATCATGAGGGTAGGATACTATTGGCCTAGCCTCTTAAAATATTGCTATGGTTGGGTAAGAAGGTGTCCTCATTGTGATTTCTTTTTAGGTAAACAAAATCTTGAAGCTCTCCCATTGAGATCCATTCAAGTGGATTAGCAATTCGTGTAATGGTGTCTTTACTTCATTGGCATAATTAGTCCTCCATAAAGTGATGGCCACAAGTGGATTATTACGATAGATGATTAATTTACAAGATTGGTTGAGGCAGTTGCATTTAAGGAGGCCAATGAGAGTTCCATTTTGGAGTTCTATGAAGGTATTGCTACAAGGTTTAGAACTCCCTCTACCACCATTTTAGATAATGCACTTTCTTTCATTGGTGTTAAGATAATTGGTTGGGAAAACAAAAATGGTATATGTTTGAGTACATAATCCAACTATTACCTTTAAGGTAATGGGTTGGATGGTTTTACTAATAAGAACCTAATTAGGATCATTAAAAGGTCTTTGGAGAGAATCTAAAGAGTTTGGAATTCTAAATTGAAGACAACCCTATGGGATGATATGATCACACCTAAAAGGTCAAATTGGTTAAAGGAGTTACAGTCAAGATCATTGAATCAATGAATGCATATGATGGAGTGATCTCATGATTCAAGCAAGTGTACATCACACAAAAGTTGTTAGTAAATGAAATAATTCATGGAGTAATATTGCCAAGGAGTGAAAGCAAATAATGAAATAATATATATCATCTTGAATTATGAATTACTTATATAAAGGGAAAAAGTTCACAACTCTCATAGATCTCAAAGCTATCATAGCTCATAAATAAGTATCTCAAACAATCCACAATATACTACATTAGTAATACATTAACTGCATTAGAAATATGAAGGGAGAGAGGTGTATATATAGGTTGGAGAGATAAAGATACCACACATTGTAGTGAATGTGGGACTAATCTTTCCAATTAACCCAAATGACCTCTAGAGCCCTAAGCAAGATAATAAAATCATGTAGGCAAAGCCTAGTGGGAAAAATGCCTACACCAACACACCCCCATAAGCATATCTTAGGTAGACAATGATAAAAAAAATGGGTCCTAAAAATAAGGATTGATAAGGTACCCATGTACAACACAATTCCCCCCAAAAGAGAAGTATCCCCCATACAAAAGAGAGTACACCCCCCCAAGAATAGAGAGAGAAATAAAAGAGGTAAGAAACCCCGTCAAAGATGAGATCCTCCTGTAATGATAATATATGCCTGACACTAAATGCTAAAGATGATCCAATTACATCAAACAAAATTCCTCCCTTTAGGAATAAATAAAACTATAGAAGAGTGCAAATAATTTACCCATTCCAAAATGGAATATGAGGGAAGAAAGATCATCAAATGTGACTTTGAAAACTTCTCAAATGTCTCCATGTCCATAGGTGAAGATGCCACAATCCAAATAGGTATATGCCTAATCAAATAATTAGGTGACAAACCAAGACCATGTAGAAATGACTAATGAACAAGATCTAGAGATGATGATGAGATAACAACTATGATTAGGTTGTCATCAAACAAGAGAGATAAACCCTAAAATATGTCTTCCATGTATACAATATGATTATCCATAAACAAGTCTAAAACACCTATCAAGGGATCATCACTTAATTCTAAAATTGAAAGACTGTGTATGTCCTACTGTAAAGAATCACTAAAAGCTCTTGATGAAGCAACTCTAACCTTTGAATAAATAATAGATGAAATAGGATGCAAAGTGTCTTCATTAATAGATGGGGTGTCAATGTATGTCAACCATATACAATGATAATCCAATGAGGATGTGTGCACATAAGAAGAGGCATCAAGAATCTTATTAGGTGCTTAGTCATCTAAGGAAGCATCACTTTTAGATGAAGATCTAATGTCTCCATACAATTTCTAGATGATGGTCCATGTAGTGAAAGGGCACTTAGTATGCTCAATATGATGCATAATATCCTCATATATAGTTAGACATATTAGGTCATAGACCATGTCATTATTAGATAGTTGGTTCAATAAAAAGTTTTAGGAGTTAAGGTAATAGATCTTGATCTAGGCAATGATTCTTTATCCCTTGTTTCCAAGACAAATAGTTCTCTGAAGTTAGCCTTACAATAGATTAATGGAATTCATTACTAATATCCATGATGAAAGCCCAAAAATGGAAATTTATTTTAGTTCATGATTACAATTAACCCCATTAAATGTGTTAATAATGATGCAAAAAACATGTGTGAAAAAGACAATATGTGTGGACAAGAACCAACACAATGACAACTCCCCTTTTCACTAGTTTTAAAATTATGTTAGGTAGCCCCCCCAAATTTTGGAACTTTATAAATTAGTGTGTTTTAAAAGGAAAATTGGACCAATTCATGGTGAATAAGAAAATAAACACTTTTTCAAAAGATGGTACTCAATTTAGAGTTATCATTTGCAAGATATTAACAAAACACTTTTTTGTAAATAGGCCTCTTGACTAAAAAATTGCTAGAAGATATGGGCAATATGTTACCAATAATGATAGAATTTAACATAATAATAACAAGCCAAATAATCAAAACCAATGATGAATGATAACATTTTATCCATCATAGATTGAGGCAAGGATGACATCCTTGTAAGAGGTTGTAGGGAGTCAAATAGCCAAAGAGTTTGAGCAATTTCTTTTGGTTATAGTAGACCTCCATGTTGTATTCAAAATTGGTGAGTAGGGATAAATACTTAAAGATAAATTATGGACACACTTTATATGCTAGCTTAGTATAAATTAATTTGAAAAATAAAATCTCATTCTTAATGAGGTATATCTCAGGTTTGAATCTAAAATAGGTCTTTCCACCATGCTTTCCTCTTAATGTTCCATGGTCAAAGCACCAAAACACTAGCCTAGTGGTGATCCAATGCCAAGCTTGGAAGATTGAATGAAGATCTGAAATGAAGAAGCTAAGTGCATAGTCTAGATCTACAATAAGAAATCAATAATCTCCTTTCAATGCCTCAGCTCCTCGTTTGCATATCAATGTCAGATCTAAAAACAAAAAATGACAAAATAGACCATAAAATAGATCTAAAATTCCTTTTCTCAATAAACATCTCTTCCATTCTAATTCCTTCAATATGTTAACACAAAAACCAAAAAAGATAACACCAAGATAAAAAATAAAGTATTCCAATGCCCTTGCTATGTTATTCACTATAGAAAATGAGAGATCTCTACCAAAATATTTCAACACAGACTTGGTATATGGTCCAAAAAAGGATGCAAACCTTTGAATTGTTTTGGTTGGTATGGTTGATCTCAAAAATAAAAAGAATTATCAGATCTAAAAAAACAAATCTGAGACAAAAAAAGATGCCTCCTTTTGTTAGCTTTAGGATATTTGAGACAACAAACCAAAGCTTAGATCAAAAGCATTATTCTTTTCCTTTAATGCCAAGATTAAAATATCCAATGCCTTTTATCCAAAGTGTAGATCTAAAAATTCTAACTCACCAAAGATGAGAACTCTAATAGATCTAAATATTTCTCTCAATAATTCCTATGATAATGTGATATCAAATCTCAAGATTTCATAACAAATAAAAATAAATAACCAACCAACCAGATAATCATGAACATGGATTATCTCTCAGATACCATAAAATTGATGTCGCCAAGATCACCAGATCAATGAATACATATGATGGAATGATCTCATGTGTCCATCAAGTGCACATCACATAGAAACTACTAGTAAATGTAATCATGCATGGAATAATATTGCAAAGGAATGAGATAAAATAATGAAATACTCTATATCATCTTGAAATATGAATTAATTATACAAAGGGATGAAGTTCATAGCTCTCACAACTCTCAAAGCTATCACAATTCACAACTAAGTAGCTCAAACAATCCATAATATACTACATTAGTAATGCATTATCTATATTATAAATATGAATGGAGAGAAGTGCATATATATGTTAGAGAGATAAAGATACCACACATTCTAGTGAATGTGGGACTAATCTTCCTAAGTAACCTAAATGACTTTTAGAGCCCTAAGCAAGCTAATACAACCATGTAGGCAAAACCTAATGGGAAATAGGCCTAGACGAACAATGATAACTATCCTTTTTTTGTTTTTTATGTAAGGGAAGCTATACTATACATATACCAAGAGATACATACCTTATATCTAACACATCATTTAGAATTACTTGAAATCACTTCAATGGAAGTGAGGTTGACATAATTGATGGAGTTGCAAGAGACTAGAGACAATGCTCATAAAGCCATAGAGTGTCATTAGGTGATAATTAATAAGGCCTTTGATAAGAAATAAACTTTAAGAGTATTCCAATAGGGTGATATAGTAATAAAATGGGATGAGGATAGAATAAAGCTTGGGAGACACACCAAGTTTGACACTTTGTGGAGTGGGTCATAAATCATCATCAAGTGAAAATAAAATAATTCCTTCCAATTAGAAAGAATGGATGGGGAGGATTTAGTTATACCTATAAATGGAATCCATTTGAATCCATAATATTAAATATATGAAGGTTAGTCATGTACATATTTATGTGTGTGGTGTGTGTTTAATAAATGCTTATGCACATTTGCTTATTTCCTTATTATTTGGTGTGTTGTTTTGAGTCTTTATTGTGTGGTTTTACCTAATTTCCTTGAGCATAGTGAGATTATTATATTGGGATGGTGTGGTGTGTTTATGTTGTCTTTTAATTTTATCTATTTTTGTTTCAAATATTCTCTACCATGACTCCATCACCTAATGGTTGAGGAAAGGCTACTAGTCTCACAGCCTAACAGAAAAACTACCCCAAAAAGACACCAAGAATGTTATCAAAATATGACATAATTTTTACCTCTATGAGTCTAGGTTTTTTTCATGTTTCCATTATCCTATAAGTTCCTATAGGTTATAATATCTTATCCATGCCCTTGCAATGCTAAATCATGAGTTTAAACCCATTTCTAGTCACCTCTGATAAATCAAGGTTTCTTAGCATAAATTAAGGTTTTTGGGATGTTAAGGTTTATATTATGGAAAATAAGGGTATTTTAAAATCTTATTTATTGAATAAATTGTTAGAGGGGTAGAATATATTTAATATAGGTCTTATAGGGTCTTGTTTAAATGAAATGTCAACTCCATGAGGTCATCTAGTTTCACTAGCTCTCTCTACACTTAAAAACTATTTTTTAAGGGTTCTAAAACATTTCCAAGATGAATATAAATTATGGTACATAAAAGTGGTACTTGTAAATAATGTAAATATTTTTTATAAATTTATTAATGCTAGATAAAGTTAGAGGTTAGTTAGACCTTACAGATTCAATGCAAATAATGAGAAATCAAGTTAAAAGGGGCATTTATGATCATTTATAGGGTCACCTTCAAGAGTAAACATATGAGAAGTGACTCTCTACCATACTTAGGCCTTTTCAATGTTCATAAGGTTTTTAAAAGTCCAAAAAGGGAATGATACTTAGTTTACACTTCATTGGGTCCCTTGGCATCCTTACAAGGGTAATGTATAAGTTCTTTTTTTGTATAGAATATGGAGAGATGAATATTGAGCTATTCACCAGGTATGGGGAGCCCAATGGGCTTGAGATTCATGGAATTGTTCTTCAGGTTAGGCTCCTATTCTTTATGAACAAATTCTAATAAAGTTAGTGTTTGGAGAAGGCTCTAAACCCCACCAACTTGATTTCAAGGTAATCTTATTAAAATTTTTGTAGTATATTTCAAAGGGTATAAGAGGTCTTCTAGTGCCATCATGCCAAATAATCTAGTTTATGCAAATGTAAAAGACCTCTATATTTCTTCATGTTATAGATTTATCTCATTAGGTAGTAGTTGTCAATGTGAATAGTGAACATTTTTAGAACCTCTATCATCATGAAACATGAATACACCTCCAAAATAATCCATAGAATGTTTTAAGAAGGTCTCACAATGATAGGTTTTTGAATGACTCAGTGGTCATGGGGAGAGGACACCTACAACTAGCCATTTTGAGACACCTATGAATGATACATGTAGAATATGGGCTAAAATCACTACTAAAAATTGTAAATATTCAATTGCATAAATGAGAAGGAGGTACCTATAAGACCATTCAATAAGCAAGGGGTGTTGATCCCAATGGAGTAAGTGATGTTATTTAATTGAGAAAGACACTCAGAGTTGTAAACCTAATTGGGAGGTTTTAAGAAGAATATCATACAATATAGGCCACATATAATGTCTAAGGTTTGAATTTATAATGGATAATAATATCCACAACCATAATATGTATCTACATTCTTGAAAGTGTTAAGATGAGATTATCACACAAGGTACAATCACTTAGTTGCAGACCACTAGCCTAGATTATCTAGTCATGAGAGAGATTAATATTTTAAGGCCTCTATAGGCATTATCACACTTTGTTAATGGATATATAATATGGTTATTAGTATAAAATCACATCCATGGTAACCTTAAATCCATATAGGTAACAAGTATACTAACTATTTTGTCTCAGACCTTTCTCACTCCATTAGAAATGTGCAGTCTTGAGACCAAGGGGTATATTTGAATCTAACACAAAAAATAAGCATGTAAAACCCAATGGATCTCCCTTGAGGAAATACATAAACCTATAAAATGTGTTAATACACTCTTAGGTCACATAAAATCTTAATTTCCAATCCAAATGCCCTTGAGGGCTAGCAAGAAACTAACATGCCTATAACCCCAAGTTCCCTGACTAGTACACTAATTTCATATAGTAACATAATAATAATTGAGAAATCATTTATAATAATGAATAAGAATATTTTTGAGGTGTCTGAATCTCTCCTAATAGTGAGATTGAGTTTTGAGGCCTAAATCCCAAATTAGACCCCTCTAGAGTTTAAGAGAGCTAAGTCTATGACCCTAAGAACAAATTCACATGTTCAAACCATTTATAACACTTTAAATGGGAATATAATCCATTTATAATAGGTGGGGGGTTAGTCAGTATGGTTTTACAAGTGGAATGAAGCTAATTGGTTGTCAGTGCTTTATGAACAATTATTAAGACCCCAAACATGTCTTAAACCCTACCAAAATCATTTGGTGAATGTGATATAAAATATTTGTCTCATAATGGATCAAAATGAATTATTTTGGTTAGAGAAACATTTATATTTTTTAAATATCTCTCTGATTCTCCTCACCATGAAATTTGATGCTGATTTTACCTATATAGACACACTAAATGCCCTCTCTTTTACCAATTTTGATGATTATAAATGATAGAGACATGGATGAGTGATTGAAATTAATTATAAGAGGTAACATGGGATTTTTTTTAACCAATAAAGGCAAAAAATCCTTTTATATACTGATAAAACTATTCTTATAGGTCTACACAAAGAAGACAATTTGAGGTGTACTATTAATGAGAGACATAGCTACCTAGTTTAGCAAGAAACAACATTATGTGATAATGAAAAGGCCTTGTTAATATAATTAAGATATTATTGGTTATAATAAAATTATCTTAATACTAGTTACAATTTTTAATTTAATTTTCATGGCCATTAAAATGAACTAACATGTGCAACTAGGCCTAACTACCAACTAGTGCTAGATAACCAACATTGAAGTGACTGCTTGAGAAGAATGGAAAAAATTGAAAGGTGCCAATTAGAGACTTAAAAGACATGAAGATGTGGTGATATTTTATTTTAGGATTATAATTTTTAGTTAAAATCCCTATAACAATAATAGGATGATCTCTTTGATGCCCAATATCACATACTGCACTTCATGAGTTAAGCTAAACCCCCCTTTCAAGATAACTTGTTTCAATGGTAGATAATGATGTATAAACCTTGGTTATGTGTCACTATATGATTTTAAATGGATATAAATGCATATTTAAGGTAGATAAAGAAGTTTATTTCAAGAGATCAAATCAGTTTTCAATAAGGATTATGAACTCCTCACGGACTAACTCCTTCAAACTTGAAGGTAGCTTACAAAAGACTTGGAGATCAAATAACACTATTAAAGACTTTAGATGCTTCATCATAACTATTATAAATATAATAAATCCTTATATATTCTTCTAACCCCCCAATATTCCATTATTTCCATGTGATTTCTCTCTTTCTCTCATTGGTGCTATAAATATGCCTAGTTTTGGCATTATAACATATCCACAAGAAAGGTAGGTGAAGGCCCTACTATTTTTGTGACTTAGATTTTCATTAAGAAATAAATTCAAACTAGTTCAATATTTCCAAGCTCATATTTTAGTGTGTTAAACAAGTTATTGATAGATGCTAGTGATAAAATTGCTTGTCCTTGTATCTTGTCGTACTTGTATACACCTAGGTATGAATGCCTTGTATTCTTGTAGGTCACCTAGAGTATATTGAAGTGCGATATTGTAGGTAATTATTTTTGAGTTTTAGTAGTGTATTCTTAGTCCTTTGAATTTCTCACCTTATTTTCTATACTTACATAGTATCTAGGTTGAAATACTTATGTTAAAAGCTCTCTCTTGAGGCATAAAATTAATAGTAGTTGTACCTCTTTTAAGTGAAAGTATAAGATAGTATTATATCAAAAATTTTGGTCTACCACTCCATTATTCTATTTTTATTTCAAGTATATAGTTTATTATTACTTTTCACACATCAACTAGTTATTAAGAGATTAACTAAGACAAATCTAAGGAGATATCCCTTTTAACTAGAGGTTTACCCCCACTATAGATAACCCATAGGTCTAGGGGAAATTCCATTATTTCACTCAGTTGGAGTAGGCTTGAACTACCTCTCCAAGGGTGAAAATTTGAGTGATAATAAGACCTCAAGTCACATATGAGAGGTTGACTTCACTACATTAGGGCCAATCAGAAATAATAAATGAATACATTCTAAGATTCAAAACATGTATGCAGTAATTGATTTATAACCAATAGATTTAGAGGTATAATACCTTTTTTTAGAGGCCTCATTCTTCCTCTTAATTATAAATTTCTATAAAATACATCCAAATAATTCAGACATATATGTTACATAACTCTATGATTAGAGAAAAAGTTGGGACTAGTCGAGACACATTTAAAGACATATTTTGATTTAGATATTTCATAGTCATAGTCATATAACATGGTATAAGAACCTACTCCACTCCTAATTTAGAAACTAGTGGAACATAAACAACCAATAAAAATACTCAACAAGGGAAAATAGTTGCTTCATAGATCACCTCTTATATTTAGTAGAGCACAGGACACACACAAAGGGGTTACACAATTTTAGATAGTAATAAGTCTCATGACATCTTGATTAATTTATTAGATAAGGATATGATCACACTTACTCATACTAATCATCATCCAACACACCATTTTCATAGGGTATAAAATAATCCATATTAAAATTTTCAAAAGATAAATAAACATTTAGACAATCATTGTTATGCACTTTGAGACCACATTGATCAGTATGTCAATTAAGGCATTATGGCATTCACATAGGGGGCACCAAGATCTAAGTCTCCAAAGTCTCCTAGATCACACTCCTCTATGATATATTTATCTTAAGATGTTACCTTCAAGTATCCATTATTTACTCATTGTATGAGCCATGTGGTTTCTATGACACCTATTTATGAGTGATCTCATACACCATAAATTTAACATAGATGGCAGCCAATTCGTAGAGATCAAATCATAATATTAGTTCACACATCAATCAAGATATTTGTAAACAATTATAGAGATCAAATCATAGTCTCAATTTAACCACCAATCAAGATATTTTCAAGAGATCACATACATCAGAACATCATCCAGTAGATAATCAATATATTTTCCATAGATCAAAGAGCTTAGATCATAGTTTTAATATGATAACCAATAAATATATTTGCCTCATATTCTACAAACCTAGCCACTAGTATTGTATCACATGTAATTTTAGCTCTAGAGTCTATGTCTACACTGATACAACATGAGTAGTATGGTAGTTTGTTCACCATGCTATCTAGGTTCAGATAGTGCATACCATAGTTACATTATATACACATAGATATCATATGAAACACTTGTAAAACCTATACCAATAATTAACTTTCCTAGTCCACTACATATTTCTACTCAAACATTTGTAATAGATAAAAAATTCATTACCATTACTTAGATAAATACCATATACCATTATCACCATTTAACACAATAAAAAAAATTAAACATGTGTAAACATGCACAATATGACCAAATCAAGATACCAATATACATAGTGCCCGTATAATAAAATACATCCATATATAACTCATAACATAGTTTTAGTACAAATATTATACATCACTCAATAATATGGACATGGACACTAAGACTAGCCCCCTCACTCTCACTCTCAGACATATCCATATTAGAACTAGAGGCCCCACTATCCCTCTATGACCTTGATATATGAATACATCTAATTTATCTCATGATACATACCTATCTCAACCATACATGACATGCTCTCATTTTAGATGTATGTAATCATCCACTACCTAGATATTTTCCCCATTCATAAAATCAGATGCAAGTATGTTATGTATTCACAATTCTATAGATGCCTTGTCCTTGTCTACAATTGCTTGCCTATACACTATAGTAGCTATGGCATCTTGATTGAATAAATGGATATGAACATCAATAAAATCCATGGAACTCTCTACTAATCCATCATCCATAACATCATCAATAATATGTTGTATCAATATACAGAGTGCAAACTTGATGGTAGTCTCTCAATACTCATCATCACCTAAACCTATACATACCCACACAATGCATCATATGCATAACTAAGTAAATAAGTAACTAAATAAATAGAATATAAAAGCATACAATAATTAATTGTCATTGATATCCCTAAGGGGATCCACATCTAGTATATCCTATGTAATAATCCCACCACTTGAAAATAGAGGTACCCATATATGATATTTTCACTAGGTTATATGGAATCATTAGATCCTACATCATCCACATATGGTATGTTAATCACCGGATCCTAATTAATCAAGATAATTAGGGATAAATCTATATATAATGGTCTAGGCCTACTACTTGGCCTCACTAGAGCTTAAGAACTCCTCAGCCATACCACTAGTGTTGGAGGCACACCTGGCTAACACTAAACTATCATGTTACCCAATCATACTATAACCTCTATAATACATTAAACGAATGGTCATACAACCAAAAACTCACTCAATCTTGTCTTAGATGAGCATCATCTATAGGCCATCCCTCATATCCCTTATACAACCTCTAGATAATGTCTTTGGCTATCACCCTATCTAACACCCTCTGACACTACATCATGATCCTGTTATGAAAATGGATCATCCCATTCTACCTCTTTAAAAATGACTATGGGTTGGTCCAATCACCTCATAGAGACAATTCTAGTCTACTCACTTATATATGCTCATATTCCTAATAATGTAATAGTGTATAAGATCCAATACTTTTGCCACACGTCTATTGTGTAAAATGGTACAAATCCCAATACAAGTAGGATAGCATAGTGTGACACCATGAGTATATGGTACCATGGTAATATATTTATTACACTATTTCATGCATTTTATAAGAGATTGGTACCCACTCCCATCCTTTGCCATAAAAGAAGCCAATAAAATATCTAGGAAATGTTATAATTGTGGAATATTTACTATGATAATTAATGAGAATAATTTATCATTGTGTCTTCATATACAATGAGTCCTCACATACATAGCTTAAAAATACCTAGCATCCTATTGCATCGATAAATAACTAGTATCTTCATATAATATGGATCTCTACCTAGTAATAGGCAAATGTAGGATCCTATACACATCCTCTAGGGTGAAATTACTCTCTCTAGTAGGTAATCAAAATGTACACATATTTGCATCCCACCTTCCACATAGTGAAGTTTATATACACATAATATTTTCAAACTTTATCCATTACTGATGCTTTCTCTCTTAAATGAACCCATCAAGTCTCAATCTATCCAAGTGCATGCCTTAAAGGGTGCACTTGGAAAGGGGTGGGCAAACCATTAGTGTTTTGTAAGATTGTTTCCTTTATACCACCAATTGATATCTACATAACCATATCCTATACATTTCCCTAAGATTTGCATCCTCCCTTACACTCTCCTCTAAGTAATTCACTACCTTATTCAA
Source organism: Torreya grandis (assembly GCA_037957365.1). Taxonomy (NCBI): domain Eukaryota; kingdom Viridiplantae; phylum Streptophyta; class Pinopsida; order Cupressales; family Taxaceae; genus Torreya; species Torreya grandis. Next base: position 292,088 of record JARHVA010007133.1, read on the forward strand.
CCCTTACCTAAGCCAAAAACGTTTTGAAATTTACCAAATAATGTTAGCCTAGGATGACTCTATATTAAAATTAATATTAGCACATTATGGGTCTAGGTCAGCCATGGCTGACCCAGACTGAGACCTAACTTTATTTTATAAGTGAACGATGCAAGGTCAAATTGGGCTGACCCTATTGGCCAAAATTTTAGAAATGATTAAGGTTTATATAACTATATTTACACATTCATTTTTCCAGTTATAAAGGATAATAGTAAAAAAATATTATAGTACACTTCTAATCATCCACTATTTTAATTGAGGATCATTACTTAGGGTTCCAATATTATACATGGAAATATTAATCTTGTCATGTGAAAACTTGGAATTCACCAGGAGGTCTTTGGCTATACTATAGTTCATTATCCATCTTTAGTTTCTTCAACATATAAAACAAATTCTTATGAAGCACCTTGGCCAAGGGAGAGATTAAGGCTCGACGGGTTCATATTCAAAGCTAAGTATTCCTAATTTTTTTCCTCCTTTGTTAAAGTAGATATATTTGATTTTTTACTTATCTCCCATGCATTAGGATTTATTATATATTGGTTTAAGTATAGATTCTCTATGAATATTTAATTTTTATATTTATCACCCCTACTTTGTGCCACAAGCTTTGGTAAGCACTAGGTTAGATTTTACTTTGCTTTACATATACTTTGAGAATATGATAACATAGGACCTAACTAGGGTTATTATATGGTGTTTCTTAACTATAGGCTTTGGAACCCTCTCTAGTGATGTTATTGTGATAAGAGACCCCTTCATCAGGTCTAGTGGGTCCATTTTGGCCATCACCTTGAATGTCTAAATGTATCAATAAGTGGAAATATAAGTGTGATTTATCTTCTATGAAGCAGGATTGATTTATAAGCCAACTAAATTTTACATTGTATACATTTTGGTGAACCTGACATGAATTGATCCCTTGTTATTTTTCTTTCATGCATTCCTTTTATTATCATATTATATATTTTTATTTTTTCAGTACTACATATAACCTATCGATATAGTTTGCCATTCTATGTTCAATTCTAACACAGTCATTCCAAAATAACTATGTTATTTCTATGTAGGTCTTCCCCAAATATAAGTGACTAGATTGATCAGCTCGATATAGAATTCTTATTTAATTATAGGATTGAATACTTCATTGACCTCTTCAACTCTATTCACAAAATGTTTTTAACATATAGGTTTGTAAACATAATCAATTTAGTTGACTCTATTTATAGATTATTTTTCAACACAGGTTTTGTAAACTTCATCGACCCAATCAACTCTATCTGTAGAATATAAAAATAAACACTTGAGAAACACAACATAAAATTTAAAAATTATGTTTTTAAAAAATTACTAAAGTTCATTCTTACCTTATCTGTCATTTCTATTTTTCATTTATAGTCTTGCTTTTCACAAGTTTGTAGTCTATAAAACTACAACCCTACAACAAACTAAGTCAACTAGTGTAACATAATTCTATAGCTTGTCTTCTCTCTAGAAGACACAATCGACCTAATTGATTGTGTTATTCTAGATCTTGATTTTATATAAAATTAATGACCTTATTGACTTTGTTATGTATTATTTGTATAAAGTGTTACCTAAACTGACTCTATACTCTTTACATTTAAAGGAATTAACCTTTTCTGCTAGTAATTAGTTCACTTTTTATTTTAGTTATTTACATGTTTGGATTAACAAACATAGACTAATTAGGTGGGTTTTTAATTTACTAATTTAATCAGACTAGTTTTCTCTTTTTCAACACTTCTAAATCACTTTACACTAAAAAACATTAAATATTTTATTCCCAAGGTCTACCTACTTGGATTTCATCACCAAGGGGGAAGTTGACTTAGATTTTTGGCCAAGTATGAACATGTGGTTGATGGCATATTTTGGAAAAGAACCCAAAAAACTTACCACTATAATATTATGAAGTGAGGGGGTAGGTACTAATACCAATCTAGTGCTATCACCCATACATATCCCTTTCAACCTCAATTACATGAAACTATCCATAGATTGATTTTTAGTTCCTTATTACAACTAATTCTCTATCACATTAATTTAAAAATTTATTATAACTTAAAAACATTTATAAATGACCACTTAGTTGGCATTCAAGTTTTATTTCTTTCTCTTTGATCATTGTATTTGATATTATAAGACTCTCATAGCCAATGTTAGTGAAAGGTTTGTGATGTGGGTTACAATAAAATCAAACACATTGATATGATTGATTATTTAATTCATTTTATTTTCTTAGTAATTATCTTAAAAAAATATTCCTTATTTTCATAACACTATCATCCCTATCGACATAGTCTCTTACAGACTATTAGCTTTGCTTATCTTCAGTACACAATCTCTTTGTCCAAATATGTATCCTTTTATCTTGTTTAGTTTATCCTTATAGAATACATAGTAAACCTATAAAATTATGTATCTTCTCAGCCTATTATATTTCCTATATTTTAGTACACAATTAACTAGTTTGACTGTGCATTTTATTCCCTATTTTATTTCCTATGTTACAAAACACCATCAATTGGTTTGATTCTATATCTTATCAACTAATCCTTATTTCCATAAAAATTTTCAACTTATATTATTCATCACAAATTTATATTTTGAGGATAATATAGAGTTAAATTAAACAAACATGATGAGTTTTACCAATCCTAATAGGTTTCCCAAGACACAACTTATGGCACCCACCTTGGATGAAAGTAATGTCCATATTGCCACTCGTACTACCAATTATGGGAATCCTCCCCATTAATTTATATTTAATTATTTTTTATTCTCATTATAAGATGATCATGATTTATAGTACATAATTAAAATGCTCTTTTTCATCAATGAAATTCCTTAATATAGAGGAAAAGACCCTTCAACCATTTATAGTCTTATGATAGGTCTTCAATTATAAGAACCTCCTTCACCCTCCCTTACCTTCTCTTATGGATTTGGGGGAAACATTTTATTTACATCTCAACCTTTTCCTTATATTATGTCTCCTTCACACATCATGACATCTTATTCTATAGCTTCTTCAGCCTCTATGCAAAGTATCTATACTAACATGGTAGGTTTAACTTCTAATGAGCCTCTTTAAAAGACATTTCCCCTTAACCATGATACTAGTGCATATTTCTCAACCAAGGTTAACCATGAGAATAATTATTCTTTTGATACTAATGATTATCATGTCAGTATGGCATATCCTAATAATCATAATGTAACTTAAGCCATTAATATAACAAATGCATCATACACTACAAACACTATTTAAATTTTTGCCCAAACTAACCAAATATTATTACAAAAACTTAATCAAATGATTACCTTTCAAAATAGAAACATATATTAGATGATGATGATGATGATGATGATGATGATGGATAACCATCTCCTTAATAATCAAAACAAACCTCAATAGGTTTCATGGGGAGCACAAAATCTAAATTCCCCCATCCTCCTTAGGTATTCCCATGGTAACCTTATCTCACAACCACCCTTCATTAATAAAACATTAAAACATATCCAAAATGAACCTATTGTACCTAAAATTTATAATATTGATATAAGAGGTATCACACCCACCATCACCTATAATGGATCCATTGACCCCACATTATACTTAAAGACATTTGGTAACCCTTATAAAGATTGGGTAAAACTTAACACCTTTGCTGCTACAAAACTATTAGCCAAAACACTCTTAGGGGATGCTTTATATTGGTAAAATCAATTAAAAATCCATACCAATTATATCACTAGCCTTGAAGACTTGGTTAACTCACTTGTCCAAGAATTTTAAACTAGTGATCTTCCCAAGAACAACTTAGCCTACCTTATAAATTACAAACAACTAGAAACTAAAATGGCACAAGCCTTCATAAAATGATGGAAGAACTTGTATAAGAAATGAGAGCATAATATGGTGGGTGAAAAATGTTATAAATTGGTTGATGATGTCATGAAGGTTTCCATGTGAGTGGATGAAGTGTCTTGATAGTCTACGTGTTAATGACAAAGTGTGCAGTGTGCTTGTCCTAGTATGATTGAAGTAGTCTTAGTTGATCTTTAGATTTGGCATGATTAGGGATGGGTTTAAAGTATTGAGCATGTGTAATGGGTATTATAAGAGGTTAAGGATTATTATATATCTTGTGGAAGTACATGGTATTCATTTGATTCTTCATTATGTTCATCTTGGCATAGTTGGTTATGTGATTGAAAAATATGAGTAGGCAGTTTGATAGCATAACCATTATAGTATATGGATGAGTTAGGGGGAGTTGGTCATATGAGTGTGATAAAATTAGTCCCAAGTTGCTATGGTTCAAATTTTAGGTCATGTAGTTGAGTGGAACAAAATATATAACTGTACAAAATTGGCTTCTCAAGTAGTTTGCAATGTTTTCCTAGACCATCATTGCACATCATGCTAACATGTATGATATAGCACATTTGTTCATTTATTGTAGGTAATTATAAAGTCAATAATGGATTTTTTTTTCATGGTGATATTTAATATAGTGCCAAGAATGTAGCTTGAAGACTTGGAGTCCTGTAGTGTCTTCTAGCTTGAGATATAAATCTTCAAAGTTGCACTTGGAGAATGTGATGGGCCAGAGATTGTCAATATAATCTACATTGATGTTTGAGGTCATCTAGTTAGTAGATATAATAGTGCACATTAATTAATGATCTTGATGTAATGGTACATGTAAGAGTCAATATATTAATGAATGAATGTGCTAGTGACATGGGTCACATTCACAGAGCTTGGATAGAAGATCAATGGTTCATGGGCATTCATATTGTTAGAAGATTGATGGTACAAGTAAAATTCAAAGAGTAAAATGTGTAGAAGGAACATAGAGATACCAAGTGGAAAAATCATGAGAGCTTTGAGTAAGTTTTAATGGTGATAAATTCAAGATAAAGACCTAATTAATCTATAGAGATCAATGGTGTATATTTGGTCACCATTACAAGGGTGCACGAGATGAAGTCAACATGTTTAAGGTTTAACATTTGGATAGTGGAAAACCATAAGTTAAAGCTAGAGAAAATTCTAAAGAATGTCAATGGTGTGAGTTGAGAAAGTTAAAAAAAATGAGATGTGTTGTAAGTGACAGAGGTTTAACTATGACCATTTGGATTTAAACATTTGAATTTAATAAAGAAAAGATGAATACTTGGTTTTTGAGCCATAACTTTTGATCTATGTATAATTTGATGTTGTAGTAAATAGAAAAGTTATAGAAGAATTCAAGTCACGTCTATAAATATTCATTTTAAGGTATAAATATTTATACAATCAAATTTATTAAGTTCCAAAGTTGACTGTGTGTTTGTTCATGATCTAAAAGTAACCTTATAAGGGTAATAGAGTTGTTCTTGATGCTATTTCAATGTTTCAAGATGAGATAGCTAATAGATAATGTTTTATACTCCATGAGGACCATATGTGTGGATTATGAAGGTTTGATCAATCATATTTAGTATGATCAAAGGATTAAAAGGTGAATGTGTGTTCATTCATGGTGGCTATGTGCATAGAATGTTGTTTAAACAAATTGAGTTTTAGCAGAAGAGTGATGTGATGGTTTTTACCACTTAAGGAGGACTTATCGATTATTTGGAATGGGTCCATGTATTTTAAAGTGTTCATATGTTTTTAGTTTGATTGAATAAGTGTCAAAGAGGTGAATGGGTCTTCATAGGACCTAAAAGGTGACTTAGGCCTTTTTGAAAGAGGGTTGTGCTTATAGGTGACCCACGTTGGATATATTAAGGGTGAAGGCATGTTTTTTGGATAACAAGGAAGGTTATGATCATACTAATCATTAAGACTCTATAAAAGGTGAAACCAAATGTGATGGTTTCTAGGCTTGTTGAATAGAAGTCTAAGACTTGGGAGAAGAGGTGAATGTGAGAATTGAAGATCAAAGGAAAGAAGGAAGGGTGTGTGCCCTATGGATGGGTTGTAGATTAGAGCAAGTTGATGACTGTGTGTATGACCTATAGGTTACATTTATAATGTCAAAGATGTGATTTTACAATTTTGAAGATTAAGGATGAGAAAAAGATATATGATGTCTATTTGAGCTTGGTGGTTGATTTGAGAGGTAGATCAAAGTGTGGGATGTGTAGAATATATATTTGAAGAGAGATGATATATATTATATGTCCATTATATTTATATGAAATTAGTGATTAAGAGATGTTCATTTCATAGGTGTTTAGAGGGTGCTCAACATCTAGCTCAGAAGGACTTGACCAATAGCTAGTCAAAAGGACTTGATCATATCATGGGAAGGTTATTATAAAACAAGTGTTTCACTAAAGTTAGTCAAAGTAACTTGATCATCCTAGGGGTTGGTGATCCATATGAAATAGGTGTTTCACTAAATTATAGCTAGAAAGACTTGACCAGTCTCATGTTTGGGATCATCTTATAGGATAAGTAGTCCATGTGTTTATAGGATCGAGAGTGAGTTTTATTCCCCAAGAGGGTTTCCCACATAGATCTTGTGTTGTGTGTGTGATCTTGAATTATATTCATTATTCATTTCTATAAACATTGTGTATGCTTCATGAATGGTTGTATTAAATGTTTAAGTGTTTGAAGGGTTTAGAAATTGAATTAGATTGTTTGTCACCATCGATTAAACCCTATCTCAGTGATTGTATCTTTAATAATTGGTATCAGAGTAGGCCATTTGGTAAAGTCTTGACAACTTGAAGGATATCCAAGATATAATATGGGTAACCATCAAATGTAAGGAGGTTTTACCACTAAGCAAGCACTGGTGATCAATGGATATAATTATGATTTTTGGAGTGTGAGTATGAGGACCTATATCATGTCCCTAGGGTTTGACACTTAAAAATATATTATGGATGGTTACTCTAAACCTACTATTCCTTCATCCAATGCTATAGATAAGAAGTTTTTTGAGAATAATTATAAGGTAGTGAATGATATCATTATGGTCTTTAAGAGATTGAATACACCAAGTTAATCCATTGCATATATATGAAGGAAATGTGAGATAAATTGAAGACTATTTATGATAGGGATTCGAAGGTTAAATTGGAAAAGTTGTAGACACACTAAATACAAATTGAGAGTCTTAAGATGAAGGAAGAATATTTTGTGGCATTCTTTCTATAAAGAGTTGATGAGATTATGAACATCATCAAAGGTATTGGAGATAATCTTGAAGAATCTACTATATTTCAAAAGGTATTAAGGTATCTCTCTCTCAAATTATATTCTAAATTATCTACTATAGAATAAAGTCATGATCCTACTTTGCTAAAGATGGATAAACTGCATGGCATTATTACTGCCTATGAGACTAGAGTCGATGATGATCAACCACCAAAGAAGGAAGAAAAATTCAAAATAAAAATGAAGCCAATGAATAATTTTTAAGGTAATAAACTCAAGGAGGATGGCAAATCTAATATTGATTAAGATTATCTAATTGCTTTGTTTACAAGGAAATTTAAAATAGGGTCAGACAAGTATAAGGGTAAACTACCCTTCAAATGCTTCAATTGTGGAGAGGTAGGACATTTTGATAATAAGTACCCTAATAAGCATAAGAAGAATGATGATGAAGAGCATGGTAACAGTTATGATGATTGTAAGAGATCATTTAGGTCTGATAAAATCAAGAAGGGATTCAAAAGGTTTGACAACAAGAAGAAGTACTTCAAGGACAAGAAGAGTCTCTACACCAGATAAGATTACAACTCATCAGATGAGAGCAAAGATAGTGATTCAAAGTATGATCATGAAGATGATGGTCCTATTAAAGATGAAGACCTATTCATGGCTAAGGAAGGAAGTTGCTCATATCAAAAGGAGTCTACTTGGAGTGATTTAGATGATGATAAATATGAAGTGGACTATGAGATTGAATTAATGAATTCTCTTGGAGAATTGAAGACTAAGAGGAATATTAACAAGAAGATGAAGTCTCAAATCAAGGACTATGAATATCAATTTAGTTTTTTTGAGGAAAGAATAAATGAAGACACCGAAGAGCATGAAGATATAGTCAAGCATCTGAGTTATAAATTGAAAATCTTGTATACAAGCCTAGAAGCTAAATAATATTAATGTTCAAGGTATGTAATTGAAAATGAGTCATTAAAAGATGAGTTAGAAAAGACATATATCTATTAAGATCCATTCATTTATTAGATTTGAAATTTTTTTGAAAAAATCTTAAGTGATATAGATAATATTTTGAGTGGTCAAAAACATGCAAGTGATATAAATGGTCTTGGATATAAAGAAGAACTAGAAAATGAAACTCAAGACAAGATGAAGACTAATGTAAATCAGACCTTGAAGGTCAACAATCAATAAAGAAATGAATATGATGTCAAAGTAAAGACAAATCAGATCAGACAACCAAATGCTATGAGGTATGCAAGTTTCATTGGTTATTATTACACATGTAATTAATTTGGTCATAGGTCTAGAGAATGCAAGAGACCTATTAGAAATGAGTTTACATGGAGCTATGATGGGGGTCATCAGTCAAAAGGAGTAGTTTGTTTAATTGTTAAAAGATGGACATATTTAAATATTTTTTTTCTAATTAGGAAAGGAAGGATAAGCTTCTTGGAAAGGTGTAGTATACTTTAGTTGTCAATAGAGAGGTCACATATTTATATTCTTCAAGCAAAGGCCTGCAAGACATAATAGGTTTAATCAAGCTCCTAGATTTCAAGAAAAAGAAAAGTTAACTCATGGAAACCAAAGGTGGTAAGTGTGAGTCATGATGAGTCTATGGGTCCAAGTAATTTATTTGATATCATTGAGAATGCTATAGAAATTGGAGAGTGACAAAATCTCTCATTATCTGCTCATGTTGTGAATGAAGAGACCAAGCTTAAGGAGAAGGCCATGGTTCTAGTTGAGGCTAGTTATGAGATGAGTTTGGATGCTAATGAGTAACCTACTGTGTGTGAGAAATTTTTAAGCTTGGTTCCTATGTTGTCAGGTTCTGAAGATGATGTTGTAAAGAAGCTACTTCAAAGATCAAGGTATGTCAAGATTCCATAGTTACTCCAAATATTATATATCTTATCAAAGAAGAGAAAGTGAGTGATGTAGAAAAGGAACAAGTTGTCAAAGTTCAGACTAAGGAGAAAAAGAGAGAAATTTTATAGCTAAAAAGGATTCTAGTGGTTACTAAGGAGATGTGGGCCACTTCTAGCTTCACTTTATTTTAAAATCATTGTGGAGTAGAGGAGGTCTCTACCTATGCATCTTAAGAAACTCCTTTTAGTGGAGAAGAAAGTGTTGTTATGGTGTTATTCAAAAGGTCCTAGAAGGCAAGATATGAGTGTTTCCACTTGGAGTTGGTGTGTCAAGATGGGAGAAGTGATTTGATAAGATTAGAATGATGTCATAAGGTGTTTTTATTGTGTATGTAGTGTTTGTAGGATCAAAATGGGTGTTTTTAGGTAGTATAATGAGATTGATGGATTATCAAGAAGAGTTGTGGTGATCCAAAAGGTATATGCACTTATTTTTCATGTGTTCTAGGTGGTTTTATGTCTTGATGATCTTGTTTGTACCTTTTGGAGATTTTTATGTGCTACTAGGTTTATCTTTCTTATTGCATATCAAAGACATAGTATAGGAATTCAAGGTTTCCAAAGGAGTGAAGGCTCAAATCTTGGTCTAGAAGTGTGTGATGGTTATCTATAGTTGTGAAATAAGTTTTAGAGTTGGGAGTTGACTAGAATGAGGTTTGTTGACCTTGTTTGTTTTGAGATTCTAGAGTTTTGGGCTATGCTAGAAATGTGGTTTGCCTTATGATTTTAGGTCTAAATATTTTAAATAGGTTTAATGGGCCAAATGGGTTGTCAAATAAATCTTCATATATATATATATATATATATATATATATATATATATATATATAAAGGTTTATGTTTTTCAAATTATTCAAGTTTTGGTCAAAATTGAGGCCTAATTAGCTAGTAGATTTATGAAGGAAGTATGTTGAAGAGGTGGTTCTAGGTGATTTAAATTAGTGTAATTAATGGGGAATATGAGATTGCTCCATATCTTAAGTCTTAGGTCTTGAAACTATGTCTATTAAAATTTGTAGGCTCTACAAGTTCTGTTGGTGATCTTTGAGGTGGCTTGAGAGAGAAGTCTAGTAAGCTTGTGTGGTGGTTATTCATGGTGTGTGAAGATATAAATATGATCAAGAGGTGTAATGTCTCAAATATCATAAATGGATACCCTCTCAAATGTTTCTTGGTGATTTCCATTATATTTTAGTGCTTTTGTGTGTTCTTTCTTCATTAGTAGCAATGCTTGGTTGAAGAGACTATTGGCATGGAGAAAGAGGAAGTTGTCAAGGTAAGAAGAGGTAGGATTAAGGTAAGGTGGAATGTGTATCATATTTATAATGTGTTACTCTCATTTTCATGGTATTTTTATGTCTTCAAGATCAGTTTGTGCCCACTTTGTCAATGTGTCAAACGGGGAGAAGGTTCTTATTATGAGACTACTTAAAGAGAGAGAAGGAAGGTGAGTTGTATGATGGGTGTTGACATCCAAAAAAAAAGGGGATATTTTTGGAGAGTTTTTAGTGATGTTATGAAGGTGTCCAAGTGAGTCGATGAAGTGTCTTGATAGTCTAAGTGTCAATGACAAAGTGTGTAGTTTGCTTGTCCTAGTATGCTTGAAGTAGGCTTGCTTGATCTTTAGATTTGGCATGATTTGGGATGGGTCTGAAGTATTGAGAATTTTTGAGGGGTCTTATCAGAGGTCAAGGATTATTGGAGAGATTTTGGAAGTTCATGGTGTTCATCTTGGCATAGTTGGTTCTATGATAGAAAAGTCTAAGTAGGCAATTTGATAACAACACCACTACCATGTATGGATGAGTTATGGGGATTTGGTAATATGGGTTTGATTTAAATAGTCCTAAGTTTTTATGGTTCAAATTTTAGGTCATGAAATTGAGTGGAGCAAAAGATATAACTATGCAAATTTGTCTTCCTAGGAAGTTTGCAATGTTTTCCCAGACCATCACTGCACCTCATGCAGATATGTATGATCCAATAAGTTTGTGTATTTATTGTATGTAAGTATAAATTAAAAAATTGAAAAATAAATTCATTTTGAATTTGTTTATAGTTATAATAATTTACACTAAATATTTTGAGTCCTGAAGTATCTTCTAGCTCAAGATATAAATCTTCAAAGTTACACTTACATATCATGATGGGGCAAGACCATCAAGATAATACACATTGATGTTTGAGGTCATCTAGTTAGTATATATAATGATGTGAATTAATTAATTATCATTTTATTATGGTGCATATAAGAATAAATATGTTAAATAATGAACATGCCAATGACATGTGCCACATTCACAAATCTTGGATAGAAGATCCATGGTTCATGGGCATTCGTACTGTCAGAAGATCGATGGTGTGCATAAAATTTAAAGTGTTAAATTTGTATAAATAACACAAAGCTTCCAATTGGAAAAATCATGGGAGTTTTGACAAAGATCTAATGGTGAGCACTATAAGATAAAGACTTTATTAATTTATAGAAACTGAAGATGCATATATGGTCAATATTACAACGGTGCACGAGATGAGGTCAACATGTTTGAGGTTTAATGTTTGGAAAATGGAGCCCTATGAGTTAAAGTTAGAATTAATTATGAAGAAGATATTTTATGTAAGATGAGTGAGCTAAGTGAAAATCATGAGATGTGTTCTAAGTGAACGAGGTTTAACTGTGACCATTTGGATTTACATATTTGAATTTAATGAAGGAAACACCAATGCTTTATTTTTGAGCCATAACTTTTAATCTATATAGAATTTGATGTTGAAATAAAAATAAAATTTATATAGGAATTCAAGGTACATCTACAAATATTCATTTTAAGGTCCAAATATTTGTACAATCAAAGTTATTTAGATCCAAATTTTACTCTGTGTTTTTTCAAGCTCTACAAGTAACTTGAGAAGGGTAATAGAGTTGTTATTGATGGTGTTTCAATGTTTTGAGATGATATAACTATTGGAGAGTGTTGTATACTCCATTAATACCATATTTGTGGATTATGAAGGTTTTATAAATCATATTCAATATGATCAAAGGCTTAAAAGGTGACTATGTGTTTGTTCATGGTGGATATGTGCACATAATTTTGTTTGAATAAATTGAGCTTTAGCAGAAGGGTGTTGTGATGGTTTTTATCACTTAAAGAGGACCTATAATTTTTTTTTCATGGGTCCATATATTTTAAACTATTCCTATGTTCTTATTTTGATTAGAGAAGTGTTAAAGAGGTGAATGGGTCTTCGTAGGACCTAAAAGGTGACTTAGGCTTATTTGAAAGAGGGTTATGATTAATGGTGAATCATGTTAGATGTATTAAGGGTGAAAACATGTGTTTTGATCAACAAAAAAGGTTGTGATCATAATAATCATGAAGACTCTATAAATGGTGAAACCAAATGTGATGGTTTCTAGGCTTGTTGAATAGAAGTGTGAGACTCGAGAGAAGAGGTGAATGTGAAAGTTGAAGAGAGAAGGAAAGAAGAAAGGGTTTGTGCCCAGTGGATGGATTGTAAAGTAGATCAGGCTGATGACCATGTGTATGACTTGTAGGTTATATTTATGATGTCAAATATAGTGATCTTATAGGTTTGAAGATTGAAGATGATTGAATGATAGATGATGTTTATGTGATCTTGGTGGTTGATTTGTGAGACAAATCAGAGTGTGGACTATGTAGTGTGTAGAGTTAAAGAAAGATGATATACATTATATCTCTATTAGATTGGTAGGGAATTAGTGATCAAGAGATGTTCATTTCATAGGTGTTGGGAGGGTGGTCAACATCTAGGTAAGAAGGTCTTGACCAATAGGTGGTCAGAAGGACTTGATCATCTTAGGGGTAGGTACTTATTTTGAAACAAGTGTTTCACTTAAGTTGATCAGAAGGACTTGACTAATAGGTGTTTATAAGGACTTGATCATTTTAAGGGTAGGTGATCCTTGTGAAACATGTGTTTAACTAAATTTTGGTCAAAAGGACTTAACTAGTCTCATGTTTGTGATCATCTTATAGGATAAGTAGTCCATGTATTTATAGGCTTGAGAGTGGTTTTTATTCCTCAAGAGGGTTTCCTATATAGTTCTTGTGTTTAGTTTTTGATCTTACATTATCTTCATTATTCATTACTATAAAAATCTTGCATGCTTCATGAATGGTTGTATTGAATGCTTATGTATTTGAAGGGTTTGGAAATTAAAATGGATTATTTGTCACCACTGATTCAACCCCACTCTTAGTGATTTTATCTCTAATAAAAATATTTTCCACCTATTCACTAATGTTTTATACTCCAAATTATAATATCAGGTTAGGAATTTCTCTAAGAACTAAGCTAAGTGATAAGACTTACTCATTCATCAATTTGAACCATCTCAAACTACAACAAGCACTCATATGCTCATTAGCAACAAAAAATATCTTCAAACCAATGATGGTGTTATTGATACCTTTGACACTATTCATAACATTCAAGCAATCACTCCAAACAATGATATGGAACATTCTCCACATCAAACAAAACTACTACTATAGTTCCTTAACCAAATCACACTAATGTCCATAAACCATTACCTTTAGCCAAGCTTCAAAATCATCTTCCAAGACCTATACCATGATATCTTGACCCCACTTATGTTATGAAATCATGGTATGATCCAAATAAATTTTATTGGTTCCATGTAAGTTGGGGCCACTGTCATGAGACTTATAAACAATTACAAAATCTATCTATATATTTTATTCTTGGTCAAAACTTTTATCATAAAAAACTTATTCAAAATCATCGACAAGAATAAGACATACCTTTTACAACCCATGAAATGCAAAACTAGATCTAATCTTTGAACCAAGCTAATGCTCATCTTGATATCTACAAAGATCCTCTTCCTATATATCAATATAACATTGATAAAAATACTCCTAAAGACAATATTTAATGTATTATAGGCCTCAATATTAATGAATAAAATGAGGTTAATATGACTAACATGTGAAGAGTAGTCACTTTTATTGACTCAAATCCAATGCATATACATCACACCTCTCAACTATTTTGTGTCATTCAGGAAACTTAGCCATACCATCTAATAGATTAGGCAATATTACCTTATCACCTTACAAGCACCACTCTCAACAACACAACTTGATTATACCTCTCATACCATTTCTACTCATCCCCCAACATCCACATAATAAGACTACATTCCACAAACATCTAATAACATTTATTCAATCCAACATAACAAATACCTCAACCAACCATCACACCACCTAAAGTCAAGCCATCCATTTATAATCAACCCAAACCAACTACACCCTATCAACACAAGTTTAATTTCACTGTTAACCCTCCTTCTTAGGAGCTCTTGTAACATTACACACTTATATCTAGCAATAATGCCATGGGTTATGATGAATGAGATCCCATTGTATAACTATCTCATCTCCCATCTCAAATACCTTTCTTGGAATCAATGTAAACTTCTCCCCAGCATCAAAATTGTCTAATGCAATTGTTGTTTTAAATGAACATCCCTCATACTCCTTGAATAAGATGCAGAGGTACCTTGTCTAGATCTGCATATAGTATACTTTAATAATGTGAAGATATGTCTATACATGTTGATGCAATAGTGGATACTTATCTTTCACTTAAGCTCCCTATCACTTCCATGATTCTCGATGAGATATTTATTTGGGAGGATTATCCTCCTTTATTCATTATCATACAAATTGGTGATATCCATATTAAGCATGCCTTAATTAATAAAGGTTCAAGTACTTGAATTTCCTCTTTTGATTTCATTAAGACACTTGTATATTCTGAATATACCTTAAATTCACATGTAGCATATGTCAAGGATATGATAGAAGGAAAATGCCTCATCTAGGTTACATTTGGCTTCCCATTACCATCCCTCCTATCATTATCTGCATGAAAGTTATGATATTTAACTTTTTCCTTTTTTTATGTGGGTTTTACACACACCTTAAAGAGTTTTAAAAGAGGTAATCTATAACATTTTGGGATCTCTATGAATTAGGTTCTACTTTGGGGCATAAGTTATAGGTATGTGATTAGAACAACTGAGTGGTGGAATAATAGGTTGAGCATGTGGGTTGTTTAGCCAATTTTATGGGTGAATGTGTGAATTATAATAGAAAGGAAAATAAATATGTGAGTTGGATGGGTGGAAGACTAATATATTATGGGTAGATCTTAAATCAAATTCAAAAAGAGGGAAAGGTAAGGCAAAAAGAAAGAATCTACATCTTTAAACAAGATCTCCTTAGTCTATTTCTTTAGTGGACAAGTATCTCTAGGACTAGTGTTTGTTGTTTGAAGCTGTTTCTCACTCATGAATAAACATGGTTGGGAGTCTAGGTATTCATATATATAGTGATTATTGGTCTCAACTGAAGGTTTCTCCTTTTAAGGATGATATCTCATACCTTTATAGAAGAGATTACAAATTAGATCAATAAGTTATCAAGGGTAGCTATTACTCACTCCTAGAATACTATATCAAATGAGACACTTCTACACACTTTAGATTATCGATTCAACCTATGATAACTATATAGATCAATGAAACATATCAATATTTAATAGATATAACACATATAGGATTAACATTCATAAACATAATAGTCAAATTCATCCATAACATTAACACACATTTGAATTATTGAATCAACTTACAAGCTAAAGTAATTTCAAATTCATAAAAATAGAAAGGGAAGAATAAAGAACAAACACAGTCGCATGATAATAAAAATCCTTGATTTTTTTCCTATATTTCATTCAAAACTTTAGCCCTTTGAAAGAGGGTTATGACTTGTGTATATAGATCTTGTAGAAGGGGTTGCCTCATCCTCCAAGATTAGAATGTAATGTTTACATCCAAAAAGATCGTAAGATAAGTCTAAGTTACATATTGATGCATTACAAATAACCCAACCATATAATGTATGCATGTTGTTAAAAAATTAGTTAATTATAATATAAATATATAACCAAGAATTTAACTATTTGATTATGTTGGTTACATGTAAAATGTATAAAATTAACCATTTTATAAATTGGTTCTTGGTTGACCTATCTCAAAATTTTTGTGGGGATTGTAGTGGTACTGGTAGTTGATGCCATAATAGATGGAGTTGAAATTAAGGATGCACCAATGGTGTGAATTACAATCAAAATGGGAATAGTGGTCTGATGTGGACTGGACATGGCTTTAGTTGTTATTTTTATCAAAGTTGGTGGAGTTGGCATAGTGGAACTAGAAAGTGGTGTTTGTTGTGTAACTTCTTTTTTGAATCCAAGTCCTGGTAATGTTTGTATGCCTTAGCATGTTGTGCCCTAATTATACCCATATCCAAGAGGGATCAACTAGTTACCTTTCTTTTTTCACCCATTAGATTATTATGTTATACCTTTGTTTCTTTGAAACTAACCTTGAATACCTCCACCTCTGTGGCCTTCTTCCTCATTATGCTTAATTTCGCCTCTATATCTTCTAGGTTTAAACCTTGTAGAATTTGGTTGAAGTTGTCAAATACTAGTTTGATCATCTAGTCAAATGTATATCTGGTCACCAACCTACCTCAGTTATCTTGAATATTAGCCAACTCCAATCCTGATAAAATTTGCTTAGCTTATTTTTCTTGCTTGGCCAATTTATTGATTAGTGCCTTAGAGGATAATACCTAGTATCAGGCCTCTTGTGTCCTAATTAATGCTAAGTTTATAGAATTAGATGATTCTAATGGACTCATAAAATAAAAATGGATTAATTATTTATTAGGTGTATAAAACACTAGGAAATTTAACTTTCTATCATCTTCTTTATGGATTATAAATAATTGGGTTATCTTATTGACATGTGGATCTAAGATCACTCTCAAAGAATGAATGGAATGAAGAATTTAATATAACTGAAGGGTAATATCCTACACATCCTAATCAATTCCATGAGTTATCCTAAATCACTTGCTATTACTCTCTTAGTATCTCTAACTCTTCCTCAATATCTTGCCTAGCTATTTTGGTTCCTTGATGTATGGAAATGATTACTCCTGTATGGGTTTCCATATATGAATTCATGTCCTCAATATAAAGAGACTGACCCTTTTTCTTATTTTTCCTCTTTTTTATGGAGTACACTTCCTCCCTCTCCTCTATGATTAAGCATCTACCTAATTTGTCTTCTATTTTCTTCTTCCTCACCCTTTGTACTAATGCAATGTATTTATCAAATAGAGAGCTCAGTATTGGCAATTCTATTATCTTTAGATTGGGCCTCTTAGAGGCTTAGGATCCTAATTATTTAACCTGATATATAAGAGTAATATTTGAGGGGTCAGAGGGATTTGCTTCCAATTGATTATGTTCTTTAGGTTCTTACTTAGTTTGTGTGGGAGGATTGGGTACTGCATGCCAAATAATATTTGACTAGTCTATGTTTCCTTACTATAGCATTGGATAGACCACAAAGACTAGCTACCTCCTAGGCGACCTTTTAGTTGTTACCACTATGGTTAGGGTGGTAGGAGTGGAATAAGATAAGGATGAACCCAATTAGGTAGAATGAGATGTGGTTGGAATGATAGACTACACAATGGAAGGAATGGATAGAATTAATGTTGATGGAGTGGAAGTTAATGGAATAGAAATAAAAGAGATGAAAACCAGAGGGATAGAAACTATAACAGTGAAAGGTGGAACAAGATCAATCATTAAGAGTAGACTCAAAGATGGATGCACAAATAGTAAACCTGTAGAGACTATCCACTGGGGAATAAGTGTGGAAATGACTAGTATAGGGAAAATGAAAACTATAGGTAAGGACATTAAAGGTGAAAAATATAGAGGAGCTATGAGTAGGGGACCCTTACCAACTGATTCTCCTATGATAACTACTTTGGCCTGGAGTGCATGTAGGCTTATAAACTTTGCCTACTACAACTCTTCCGCATCTACCTCTTGAATTGGAGGGGTATTTGATATGTCCTTTGGTTTCCTTTGATATGTCTTTTTTCCCTACTTGTGGGCCTGATGCCAATGATGGAAGAGAAAAGGGAAAAATTCTTGGCATTAGGGATGAAGTAACCATTATTTCCTCTTCATAAGAGGAATCTAAGTATACAATTCTAACATATTCTTGTATACTACCCCTAGATATAGTTAGATATTTAAATAACTCTTATTTGACTTTGATCAGTTCAACTGTTGAAGGTTGAACTACGAGCACTTGTGTTTCATTTTATGCTGAGGCAGACAATTGTTCTTCCTTATCTTATTCTTATTCATCTCCAATGAGTGGTGCCTCAGATACCAACTATTGTTGGTCTTAAGGTTTTCTTTGATATTTTTAGGGATGTTGCCCCTCTCTTTCTAGTTATTATAACTTTGTACCACTCTAAAAATTTGAGGATCTCCATCCTCTAGGAGGTGGAATTTTGAACATTACTTCATTGAGTGTTTGGGATGGTTTTGCTTGAATCACTCTCAACATGTTCTCACTTAGCCTCGTAGTTATATCCCTTTACTAGTCTTGATTATCATCATTGGAGTTCAAAAAGATAAAGTTGTGATCGATTGGGTCATGTTTGTAGTCAAGGCTGGGCATGTGACTTTTCTTTTAGATCTTATCATGAGGGTCCCAATCTCTGTGTGGAAGGGTGGGTAAGGCATAAGACTTATTAGAATTATAAACCTTCACTAATTGTCTAAAAATTATGTACTACATCCTCCTAATTGTGACTTGAGATCTTTGGAAGGTGGATTTCTTATTTTTGTCAGCGCTTCATCAATGTTGTTCCAAATTTGGTAGGCAATTTCCTACTTAGCTAACTTATCTAGAACAAACTTTGGGAGCTAGAAAGGATCTACCTTATGACCTAGCACCCTGATTATTATGTAATTTAGATATAGTAGTAGTTTGCTACATTATTGTCCATTATTTTAGCTATGCTTGTGGAATTTTTTGGCAATGGATTGTCTTGGATAGCCATTTATACCTGAGGGTAAAGGTATTTTATAATTTTTTCTATATTTCTTACATATGAATATATGTGGATGAAGTTGTAATATTTATAACTATTATTTTTGATGACCTCGATGTTGGGCTCCCACATGACTTCATTATGTCTATATATAGTGCCCATGATTTCATCTAATAAGTAAGACATCATGTATAAGTTACCTTTAAATGACCACTTATCCTTATGTACAATTTACTTTTTGAGGCATGCATTGATGATATCCCCCAAAGTGTAGGTGAACTCTGAGGTAGTCAAAAGGTCCAAAAGGAGAACCCATTCTAGGTGCATGAAGTAGATACTAGCATGGATAAATAACTTATTTAATAGTGTCATCCTTATGTGAATTCCCATTTTATAATTGGTAATGGGGATAGGGATCTTGACATGCTCTTTCAAAGTGAAACTCTCCCTAGGTAGAAACCATTTTGAAATATCTCACTCAGGATGGTTGTCCTTTTTTCATGTGATGATAGTATGTAAATCATAAGTAAAATCTACAATAGGTAATATTAAATACCTACTAAATGTTTCTCCTAATATGCATATGACAATAATGTCATTGAATATACAATGAAGATATTCTCCATCCATGATTCTTACTTCAAAGAATAAGCCTCATAGTAGATCAATACATGACATTACCTCTAGTTTTGAAATGACATAGTGTAGGCTTGGCACTTGAATGGGAATAGGTCTTTTATCATCTCCTTATATTCAACTTCTATTTCTTCCTATAGTATAAATGAATCCACATTATCCACTACTTCCCATAATGATAAATAATTTAAATAATACTAGTCAAACATAGTAGCCTCAAACACAGTATCTATGTATTTTTTAGAATGCTTGATCAAGAACCTAGATGGTACTAGGGTTCCCTTATAGGACCTAGATGATGATGCCATGGTAACTTTGATGAGTAATGGTATGTTCCAAACTTTTAGTAATGGCATCAATTCACTTAGATAAATTTCAAAAATTGAAAAGTGTTGTGATAATAGTTAGGGATTTTGGGATTGTTTGAAGTTGAAGTCTACTCAAACTAAAAGATTTAATGATGTAAACTTGACTGGGGGCTCAATGTAAATAGATCTCCTACATTGATTTCTAGTTCATGAAACATTACTCATTAACATACATGAGCTTATAAACTTCATTCAATTCTAATTTGACCACCCTATCCTAGTGTACATGACATGTATGATGCCCTATCATCTAGGGTGCCATGGTGTAACCTTCCATCATTTTCCATGTGTCATTGTATAACCTAGTCAATAAAAGTAAAACTTTGATTTTGGTCCAAAAGACATTGAAGCATAGAATGTGTTAGTGCCCAAAATTTAATTGGAGCAATTTGGATCTTTGTATGATGAATTCCTAGTGCTAGAGCTAAGTGAGCTTCAAAGTTTTAGTTTCCTACCTTCGCTCGTCATGAGGAGAGGTTGGGATATATAGTTTGAGAAATCATGTCTATTATCTTGATTAGATGAGTATAGAGGGATGTCTATAAAAGATGGAAAATACCTTAGAAAGGCTTGGGATAGATTGAAGAGTTACATCATGTGGAGAAAAGATCTTATGTCATAAAAATCTACAGTGAACAAATCAGGGTGTAACCAAGTCTTTTTCCAAGCTTGGATCCTTCACACTCAGAAGAGGAGATATGGCGATGTCCTAGATAAAACTAATAGGCTACACTTATGTGTTTTGGTGATTAAGGTGAGGAGTAGTCTGATGAACTAAATGAAAAATGTGTATTTAACTCAAGGGATCCCTATGAATAAGATTCAAGGGATAGAAAATTTTGCATTTCTCCCCTTTTGAAGAAAGTTGGTATAAAGGGAAAAAGTGGTCGTGACCCCATATTAATTTTTTATTTAGGACACATGGTAGAGTTTTGGGCCTTTAGACATTTTAGGCCTTTTTGAAGAATTTCCCCACTTACCTTTTTGGTGGGTATGGTGCTTAAAATCCTTAGGGCCTAGATGTCTAATTGTATAAAGAATATTTGTGCCATGTGGAGGTGCTCAGGTATTTATTAACTTTGGGACCTTTTTAGAGATTGCCTCACTTCCTTTTATGGACATTTTCCAAAGGGTCCTTGAAGGCCCAAGTGCCTAATTTTTTGCAAAATAAGGATAATTGCAAGTAATGTCCTTGGTATCAACGGGGACTCAAGACTTCTTGTCTTGCAACACCAGAGGGTCATAACAAGTGAAAATGTGTGACAGTACCTAAGAGCCTAAAAATAATGTTCTAAACCTATGATTCACTCATATTTCACCATGTATTATAAAAGGAAGGTCACTTGACATACAAGGGAGGGTTTTACATTTTCCCTCTATTTTTTAAATGAGGTTGAAGTAATTAAGGGGGTAGGTGCTGATTAGCTACCTCATCTTGGAGAATTAATGGTAACCCTAATTTTTAAAATATAAGGGATTATAATTAAGTGTTATTTTTCATTTGAAATCACCCTTCACATTTGGAGCCAAAGGTTTGTGCTTTCAAGTGACTAAGTGTGCCAGAGCGAAGAACAAAGCAAATATAGTGAATCAAGGTATGAGTCTAGAAAAGTCTCCATTTCTACCTGTGTGTGACTTTTAATAATACTACTAAGTGTTTGGATACCTTGTATTATGTTTTGAGATTCAATTTAGAGATTAGTCAAGAATTATTTTAGTGTAAAGAAGTTTATTTCTAAGTTAATACATTAATGAGAGATTTGAAAAAAGATAACTTCTTCAACAACATCCAAGGGAAACATCATATCAGTGTTGGACTCAATCAAGGACACTGATGTCATGAATTTGGATTTTAGGGCCCTATTTAATGTCTTATAAAACCCCAATCCCCCATAAGTAGTTGTAAATGTTGGTAGAAGCTACATTGCACCAGCAATAGCATTCTCCCTAGTTGCTCCATACCTAGAGCTCATCATAACATGTGTTTGAGCATATCATCCAAATAACAAAACCATCATTAATGGTAGTCAATTAGTGATATAATCATTTACTCCCAAATCACTCAAACCATACTCGACATTCTTCCTTAGCTAAAAATTATCACACTCAATGTCAAGGAATTTCAACAATATACTGACAAAGATGAGAGAGCCATTTGGGAAGTCATGAGCTCATGTTAGCTAGCCAAGAAGCGAACCAAGGTCTTAAGGATGTAAAAGTACTTGAAATTGGTATAATTCAATGAGTTATCTCAGTATGTTATAGCCATGACTCCTAGAATTTATGGGATACCCACTACTAAGAAGTTTGAGACATGGATGTTTTTGATCATGCTCTACATGCTGGAAGTGAAAATGAGGATTGACTAGGATACCATCCTCAGTGATAATTTACATGAAAAATGATGTACCTTTAAGATACCATCCTCTCTAAAGAGGAATTTAAACGTACATTTTATATGTCTTCTTACTTAATGTATAGCCTGGTGTATAATAAGGTTTTCCAGGGACTTACTAGGAACCCCGTAGAGATGAGAATCTATAAGATATATCCTGAGGTAACCCTGGGGGGTATAGGAATAATTTTTGGAAGGTGTATAACTACTTTTTCACCCCCATGATGAGTATATTTTACCCCTTTTTGAGCCTAAAAAGAAGGTCCACTATGGCCAAAAAAGTAATAGAAAAATATGGGGCCACATACATTTAATTTCAAAAATTCACATACATCAGGGTTAGTGGCTACATGGGAGCACCTCATAAGCTCCCAAGATATGTGGATGACAAATTGGTGGTCATGGAGCTAACCCCACAAATGGTTCCTTTGCATGAGATGATTCTCACCAAAAATATTAACAACCCTTTCAAATTCTTTATGAAAATTAGGTATTACATATGCCCCTCAAAGGCCAAGGTAAAGGGGTTAGAGTAGAAAATGAGAATGTATACATTTGATAAGATGCCACCTTGACCTAATTACAACATCAAGTGTTTGGTGAACATGTTGATAAATGTAATAATGTATTAGTTTCACTATGAATACCTTTAGTCCAAATGTACCATAAAGGAAGATGCCTAAAAGTGGGAATATATGAGGCTAATAGTGCAGGAGGTCATATCCTACAAAATCACTCCTATCCCTAAGGACATGGTAGATGACAAGATAAAAATCTCCTCAACATACAACATGGATAATATTGAATCCCAATCCATCATTCAGCTAGACTTCATTATCCAGGAAGATGACTCCATCCCCTAATGAGTGATGTGATAATGAGGAGAACATTTAGATGGTTGAAGGAACATGGAATCAATCTCAGGATATATAACACCCCTACCCTCCAAGATTTAATAATGATAAATGAATGGAATTCCTTCCTCCCTAGATATAATGATGATCCTTTGATCCCATCATCATCTACAACAAGTAAGGGGAAAGGAAATCTTGGAGACATTGACTTCACCAAACTAATGGACATTGAGAAGATGACCACAATATAATCTAAGGTCAGGTTGTCTTTCTCAAAAATAAAGATCTTGGTTGAGAATTGGGAGAGAAGATTTGGTGGTGTTGGCCATCTCAATATCCCCCCTTATGGCTAGTCAAGTACCAATCCTAACTATCCTACCTACATAACAGGCTATAGTCGAGCCTTTTACAAAAATATATTCAAGGAAGAGAGGAGGTGAGAAATAAGAGGAGCCACCAAGGCAAAATAGAGTTAAGAAGGATCTCTAACCTTCAATAAAGTCTCTAACCAAGAAGAGGATAGTTTTTTTCAAAGACCTGATCACCAAAGAGTTCCCACTGAAGAGAAGAGAAGATCAAGATTCTTACTCTTGGAGGGCCAAGGATATGAATAAGGGGGAGGACTCAGATGAAGGAAGACCAATAGTAGAAGTAATGAAAAAAATGCACCTTCACTCCCTCTAAGGTAATAATTGGGCAAAGAACCCATAACAAGAGGTGTCATACCCCTTTAAGGATCCTGATAGAGGGAACATCTATAGAGGGGGAACTTGCAATAGAATAATGTGAAGATGATGAGGAAGGGGTCAAGGCTCTAGATGATATTTTATCTTTTGATGATGTTTTGGAGGTTGGAGCTAAGGTAGATACCCAAGTAGAGGCCCCTATTAGAAAATATCCCCTCTCCTCAGAGATAGAGGCATTTTTTCAAAAATATTATTTCTCAGTCACCTAGGTAGGACAAAACTAGTGAAATCAAAGACACCCTAAAGCTGGATGAAAGGGATCAAGGTGAACTTGGGGATGACATTCAGTATCTCACTTGTAGTGAAAATGTGAGAGAGTAGGAAAAGGATAAAGGAGGAGATGAGGGATCAAGCTTGCAAATAGGCACCCCCACAACTTTAGAGGTTAATAAAGGTGGTGAAGAGGGTACCCCCAAGGGGTCCCCCCCACCATCAAGGTGCATGACCTAGAGAAAAATAAATATTTAGAAGCCATGATTAGTGAAGATTCACCCAAACATGAAAAAAAATTTGCCATAGCCTCTATGGACCCAACAACCTAGAGTAATAAGGAAGGAGAAGCCATTGTTGTATCCTCCATCCAACCCACAAAAAAGGTGAGATCCATTGATAAATTATGTATGGAGTCCTACTAGCCTAGGCATAAATTTGAAATTTTGGAGTGAGTAGAACCAGTCTTGGAAGAAGAAAAGAAAAAATAAGGAAGTGATGAGGACATATAACAGTTTGTGTTGAGTCCTTGTCCCAAGCTAGTGGCATTCCTGGTAGTTTTTTCCTTGTTTGTATCACTTATCACTACCACAAGGCCATCCTCAATGTCAACAACTTTGATAGGTTTCAAGACCAAGCCCCTTCTTTGGTTTATAGACCAAGTGAAGGAAAATAAGGATGTGATGAGTAAGATAGGGGATATTGACATACACAAATTATTCAAAAATAAAAGGCTAAGCCCTTGAAGAAGGATAGAATGTAAGCTCAAATGACATTCACTAACAAGTGGGAAAGGAGTGCTAAAGTATCCATTTCTCCTCCAGATGCATTGAACAAGGATGCTCCCCTAGAAATCTACTCCATCTATAGTTATAATCTTAGGGAGCCATCAAGGAAGGAATTGAAACATACTTCACAAGTCCTGACTAACATGGTGACACATAAAATGGACAAAGATAAAGCCAACATGGAAGAGCTAAAGGTGAAGAACTAGGCTATGATCTACTGCTTGAAAAATTTATTGAGTGAGCCTCAGGCAGTGACTCCAAATACCATCCAAGCTCTTGACCCTTCCCTTATCTCCCTTAGACCATTGGACTTCACCTATGATGATGATTTAAAGATCAAAGGATGGGAAATAAAATATTAGCAATAGGACTTGACAACCTAAGCCAAGGAAGTCATCCATACAACCATGAAATGGTTTGATAATGAGACAAATATATGAGGAGAGGGTATCTCCATAGCATTTTTATATGATGTTGACATCAAGAGTTGGGAGGCACTCAGACCCAAAATAGATGAGATATTTAGTATGGGCAAAGATGCTTTAGTAACAAAAAATATTATCTCTTAAGATGAGCTTAAAATGACCAAAGAATGCCAGTTGGCCATAAAGCACATGATAGCCATGCTCAAGGATGGTGCCTTCGATATAAAAAGAGAAGAGAAGTCTCTCAAGACTACGAGGATAGAAATTGAGGCCACTCTAAGAGCAATGGTGAAGCTTAATGGTGTAATGGACTTGAAAATATAATTGGTGGAGGATGCTTTGAAGCACCTCATCAATGCACCCCATGGAGCCTTCAATAGCCAAAAGATAAGGGACTTATTATCACTTGAAAAGTATTGCAACCAGTTAGAGGCATTGGTACATAAGAAATAGGGAGTGCTCTAGAGGACCACCAACTAGCTATAAGAATATAATGCCAAATTCAAGTATTAAGTGGGCCCAGATAGAAAGATCCTCACCACTATGATTGCAAAGTTTTTTACATACAAGAACAAGATGGTGAAGGACATAGTCATCAATGTGGATTCTACATCATAATTGGATGCCCCTAATTTATTTCCAAAAATAAAATCATTCCATACCTCCCTTTCTATTCTTGTCATTTTCTCCCTTTTTTATCCCTTTCTCTCTTTTCCCATTGGGAAACTATTATACCTTGCCTGATAGTGGCACACCCCTTTTAAGGTTTGTTTTTTTTTAAGAAAGGGACATCTTTATTTCTTTGTGAAAGTAGAAAAAGTTTTATTTTATCCCTTGTGAGTTTCTTTTATGTGTACATAACTATAAATATTTGTCTTTAGTGGAGAATCATATATTTCATCATCATGAGAGCACAACTACAAGTATGAGGAATCAAGTTCATTGCAAATAACCCCAGGCCCATGAAGGAATCTTCTGGTTGGGGTATCTTTTTAGAATATGCCATGTATGGCTATGATATTTTATAAGTAAAGGGGTTCTATCTCTTTATAAAGGTTGGATAAAATTTGAGTATAAAAGATATATCTCAGAGAGTCATTCCTGTGTAGTACCCTAGTGCCAAATTGATTTTAGTTGTAAAATCATTGGCAAGCTTTGAGATTATCCATGATGTTCCCTTGTTACATAGTCATTCCGCATAGTGTCTCATGATATCAATTTTTCAAGAAATATATTGTAATCAATCCTTTCTTAGTGAATGAATAAAATATGTTCATGGTTTCCATTCTATCTTCTTGTTTAAGTGTAGTGTTTCTTTTTTCAAGCTAAATAGATTAGTTTTTTGGTGTATGTTTCTTTCTGGTAGTCATTTAGAAGGTGAAACCAAAATGTAAGATCCTTTCTATTTTAATGTTTGGGGAAATAAATCATTGATATACTTTGTAAGGGTATTTTGGCTCATGAATATAAAAAGAAATAATTCTTGAGGGGTAACTTATAGTGTTACTTATAATTCTTCAAGGACTATTTGTGCATAGTTTCTTCCTAGCTATCTCTAGAATCAAGAAATCACTATTGATAAAGATGATATCATGATTATGTGAATCCCTTCATGATTAGTTATTATCCTTCCACATATTTTTTTCAATGTATTCATATAAACATTGTCCTACCCTATTCTACCCTACATAGAGCATATAAATCAGATACCATAAGTGTTGCTTACCCAACAGATGGATTATACATTATTTACCTAAAGTGTGTTCATTTTGTGTGCTCAAAATCCTAATGCTTCATTCCTCATTTATTTCTTATCATTCGGTATCAATCTCGACATTGAAGATTACAGCCATTTTCTCATATGTCTAAAGTAACTCTCATATGACATAAGGCATTCATGCATTTCATGTGACAACCCTTCCTCGGTGGAGTGTGTGAGTCCAGTTATGGCTTAGTCATATCCAATATTCCCTACTTATAAATCCCCATAAAGGTTGAAGGTTCAAAGTCCCATCACTAGAGTGAGCAACCCCTGTAGGTCCTCTCACCTTAGTTTAGGTAGAGACAAAAGTAATAGGAAACTAACCATCCCCTTTTTAGGCCCCTCCTGGTCATTATCCCCATTTGGTTATTTCAAGGTGTTGAGCCCTCCCTAGATCCAATGACATCTTAAGTTACTCCTCACCTTTGACTTATAGCCCAATTTTTTTTAGGAGAGTGTGAGGCTGAGTGATGGTGGTGTGAAACCAGAAGCCAACATGATTGTTTTAGCACCAATGTTGCAGACCTTATCATCCTTGTTATAGGCCTAGTGTTTAGAGAATATTAAGTATTTTATTCACCCTATTTATAAGTTAAGTTTCTCACATATGTTCTATTGGTAATCTTGTAATTCTCTTTGGGACATTTACCCTTGTTTGTGGAAATCTATTTAACATCTTTGAAGAGTGTTATCAATGTGTAAAAACTAGCATCTCTCTATAGTTGTGCCTAGTTTTATTGGTCAGGAAGCCTTATTTATTATGGTGGCTCCATTATATTACATGTTTAAAGAATCAATGCTTCTTATTTATACCTTATTTTATATCTAAACCTTCTCTTTAATCTCTACAAAATTGGAGGGTACCAGATCTTATTTTTGAAGGAATCCTTTAAAAGAGTTTGTCCCTGAATTGAAAGTCCCATCCAAAAGAAAACAAGTTTGGAAACCTATTGTGTGTCATGGCTAAGGTTATCAAGTAACACCTGATAAATTTTTTCCTCTTCATATGCACTCCTTGTTCTCTAACATCCCATTAGTTGAAGGGTACCAAAGTTCTTCAGATAATTCTAAACTTCATATGACTCAAGCTCCCTGTCCCCAAAGAAGAATTTCCCTTCTTTCTAGTTCTCTGAATAGTGTTCACTCCTAACTTCCCTTTGGTTCACCTTCATCATTTGATTTAGAAATGGGAGACTGTGACTTAAGAAGGAGGATATTTAATGTAGATAATGAAAATTATGGAGAGGATGATCAAGATTTGGGTAAGTGGCATATACCATTCATGATTCCAAGATTTAGATCCATCAATTTTAATGATATGCTTGATTTTCCCAATGAGGCCCCTGTCAAGGTTATAAATATCCTACCTAAGTTCTAGGGAAATAATATGGTGTATGGGGAACAACATTTGAAATAATTTTTAAATGTTATTGAAGACTATGAGATTAACTTAGAAGATGTGTGTATAAATTGTTTCATCAAGACACTTGAGGATGAGGCTTAGGGGTGGTTTAAGTCCCTCCCTGATGGATCTATAGATACTTAGCAAGCAATGATCGATGCATTCAAGATGCATTTTGGTGAGAGTATAGACCCTTGATTCCTACTTATCAAGTTTGAGAACCTCAAAAAGAACCCCAATGAATGTGTGAAGGATTTAAATTCATGGTTTAATAAGGTGTTGAGGAGGTTATCTAAGGATATCAAGACCAGTGGTGCCACTTCTCTAATTAAGTATTATGATGAATTTGACAAGAAAGTGGCCTATTATCTTAGAGATAAGGCTCCCACAAATATGAGCATAGCTTTCAAGTTGACTATTGAAATAGAAAATAACATCAAAGCTATGTGTAAGCTTTTGAATAAAAGGGCTTATGTCAAGCTTGTAAACCTTGAGAAAATGAAAACCTCCCACAAAGGAGTGTACCTAGAGGAAATAGTGAAGACCTTGGCCACTGTGGTCAAGGAAATCTCTTCCAAGCTGGTTAGAGTAGAGAAGGGATTATCTAAGGGTACCTATAATCATGATGATATGAGAGAAAATAATTGAGAGGAACAAAATTAACCCTAAGATCAAGGCTAGGTTAGGCCACCTTTCCAAAATAAAAATAATGATAAAGGAAAGGGGATAGCAAGGGATGATAGGAATCATACTTCGGGGGCTAAATGGGATGTGTTAGATCTTTTGGCTGTAAAGATTAATATAGTTGATATTGACATTGATTGGTGTGATAAGTGTTTTTCCCTCACCCCCATGTAGCACAACCTCTAAAGGTTGTTTAGAGGTAGTTGGTTCTAAAGATGCATCTGATGAAGATGACATATACATAGTAGGTTTCTAGGAGGTAGAGAGTTACATCTTTAGGGGAAAAGGTGCAAGTACCCTATCCATCCTTGACTATAGGGATACCCTAGCCTATGATTGTTTTAATTTCAATTTTTATGAAGTGTAATGGTTCATTCTCCATCAATTGAATTAATGGGTGCTTCCACTACTCAGGCATTCTATGATGCATGTGAAAAGGTAAGATCTCTATCCCTAGACTTTGTTTATGAAATCAATATGATAAATGAATATGAGTTTCCAATTCATGATTTTGAGTTCTTGAGATCAATGATGAAATAAAATTATGGGAACTCTCCCCAATCAATCAAGGATTGATAGTTGATGATTCATGATGTAATTGCCCAAGAAAAGAAGTATAATATGAGAAGCAAGGATCAGAATACTCCCCCAAAAGATGAAGGTATGACTAGTCTTAGGGTAGAGAGCAAAGAAAAAATAATTGATAGAATTAAGGAGGTCCAAAATATTGATAAGCCTAGTCTTGTGCCTTATCACACTAAATCGAGAGGTGCCCAGGCTAAAAATTAAACCCTTTTCTATCTAACATTCCCAAGAAGGATGAGCCTAGGAATCCTACTTTGAAGAATTGAAGTCAAAGGTATTGGTGCTCTTATTTTTGTGCCCTTAGTACTAGAAGGGAATATTTTGAGTGAAAATGTCATAAGATTACCTGCCAATACTCTGATACCCAAATATAATGTTTATGACATTGCCCATGTACTGAGTCAACTAAAAGTCACAATACCTTTTTTGGAGCTACTTAGGATCCTAAGGCATAGAAGGAGAGCTTTTGAATATTTAGGGTTCATAAAAAAGGTCACTACCAATGAAATTATTGAGGTAGAGCCTCCCCACATCCTCCTTGGAGAAAAGAAGAATGCTTCAAAATTTTCCAAGTAGCACTTAGAAGTATACCTAGGAATGACACTAGTAAAGACCCAAATAGATGTTGACCCATTCCATACCACCTTGATGATTAGTGGATTGATCATCCATAATTGCATGTTTAATTTTAACACATCCTATAACATCATGCTACTAGCTATAGTAAATGAATTATGCATATTAATAAATGCAGCATATGGATGATGCCTTGCCATGGATTCTAGATAAGTGTCTATTATTAGCATGGTAAAAGGGTTGGTGGTATAGCTTAGATAATACCCTAGAAAGTTCTTGAGCATGGATGTCATTATTAGACTGTTCACCAAAGTGGGGTATTTTAATCTCTATGAAGTGGGCTACTAGCATTGGTGGTAATGTTCAAATGAATTTACCTGATGCCATAGTACCTTTGGATGGGATAATGGTTCACTTAAATTGGGAACCATAAATGATTCATATCTTGGAATACCCAAAGTACTAGTTAGATGAATTGTTATATGTAGACACAAATATCAAGAGCTTCATGAGAAATATTAAGTTTATAAAAATGCCCCTTGATGCTAATATCCAAGATGAAGAATCCATCTAAATTATGAATTTTGATGGAGTGTGTTCTAATATTAGAAATGGGACCAGAGTTGTTTTCTATACTCCTAAGGGCCAAATTTTTAATTTCTCCTTTCAATTGGCTTTTGAGTTTAGAAACAATATTATAGAATATGAAGCACTTTTTATAGGCCTCCAAATCACCCACAAGTATGGATTCAAAAGTTTGTTAGTAAAGGGTGACTATGAGTTAGTGGTTAAATAGGTTTGGGCTATTTACACCATGAAATAAAAGAGGTTGAAGAAGTACTAAAATGCTATCTAGGACAATCTAGAATGGTTCAATGCTTTCAACATCTAGTACCATGCTTGAGAGCTCAATAATTTGGTAGATGTACTCACTCAGAGAGCTATAGAATTTAGGATTGAGCCTAGAAATTTTTCTTGTGAATATCAAGTTGAAACATTGGTAAGGCCTTCTATTCCAGATAATATTCATCATTAGTAAGTCTTTGATGATGATGACCACATAAAAAGGTTTTTATGTTGCATAGAGGAATTTGAGGGAACTATTATAAACTAAGATTATATGGTCTAGGTCTATGATGGGAAAGAAACCATGGGAGATAAATAATCCAGAATAAAACTAACACCATCCTCAGGGGATTAGTTAGTCTTGAAGTAGCCTTTGATGGAGTAAATTGAATCAAATTTAGAAACACTTCTATATCAAGAGAAGTGACTAAGATTAAAATTGGGACACCAGAGAACCTAAGGAAGATTTGGTTTGGTGTTCAGTTAAGTAAAGATGAAAAAAATTATTCATCACCCTATTAAAAGAACTAGGATTGCTTGGCATAGTCATACATAGAGTTAAAAGCTTATAGAGAGGATCTATTTCAACATTTTATACCATTACATCCCAATGCAAAGCCATTAAACCAAAATTAGTAGATAATCAACCACATCTTAAACACTAAAATGTAGGAAAAATTGAAGAAGCTAAGGGATGGTAGGTTCATTCAACCTATTAGATATTCATCATGGGTGGCCAACCTTGTCCCTATTAGAAATAAAAATGGAGACATTAGGATCTATGTAGATTTATAAAATTGGAACAAGGCATATTTAAAAGACAATAATCCATTGCCTAACATGGATAATATGGTTCAATATATGATTGGATCAGATCTATTTTTAATCCTAGACAATTTTTTTGGATACAACCAGGTGGTGGTCAAAGAGTCAGATAGGGCTAAGACTACTTTCACCACCTCATGAGACACTTACATATATGTTCAAATGCCTTTTAGTTTAATGAATGTAGGTTTCACTTTTCAAAGAGAAATGGATGTAACCTTTACTGGATTGATTGACTAATTCATTACTATCTACGAAGATGATGTCACTATGTACTCTGAAAAGAGGAGTGAACACCTAGTGAATTTAGAATAGTTTCTTATCAGATGATGGGATTTGAGACCTCCTTAAACCCCAATAAATTCCATTTTGGAGTACAAAGAAAAAAGTTACTAGGACACATTATGTCCCAACAAGGTGTTATGATAGACCCTAAGAGGTTAGAGGCCATAGATAAAGTACCCATCCCATAGACCAAAGAAAGGTATTCAATCTTTCTTCAACCAAATTAATTTTGTTAGATGGTTTGTTTTCAATTTTTTAGAGATTAATTTGCTGATCACTTCAATGTTGAAGAAGGATACAACTATAAAGTTAGAGGAAAATGATACCTAATCTTTTTAAGAAATCAAGGCAGCCTTGAAAATAACCCCGATGATTATTAGCCTGGACTATAGAAAAGAGTTTAAAATATTTTCAGTTGCCTCTATGCATACCATTACTATAGTGATACTACAAAAGAATGATGAAGGTCATGAGCAACCAATCCCATTTTTTAGCAAGGCACTTCAAGGATTTGATCTTAGATATACCATAATGGAAAATCAAGCCTTTGCTCTTTTGAAAGCTATAAAACAATTAAAATTCTATGTTTTGAGTTCAAAGATTATTGCCTATGTCCCTCACACTATGGTGAAGGATATGTTAACTAAAAATTAAACTACTGATAATAAGTGTCAATGGGTCAATAAACAAAAAGAATATGACTTGGAGATATAGGCCACCAAGCTCATCAGGGGCATGGGTTTGGTGAAGTTGATGATCAAGGCAAATTTAGAAGTTATGGAGGTGAATAATGCAAAAATAATGGTGGATAACTATGGATCAAAGTATAGTATATCCCCATGGTATAGAGATATAGAGAATTACTTGAAGACTCTAAGTTATCCTCCTCATCTAAAGAAGAGTCAAATAGGGACATTGAAGTTGGTGTCCTAGAGGCATATATTGTTGCAAGATGACCTCGTATGGAGAAACCTAGATGGTGTTATCTTGAGATATTTAGTGGAAAGTGAGGTCTCTCTAATAATTTTAGAATTACATAATGGTGTGTGTGGTGGCCATTTCACCCCAAAGGTCACTGCACACAAGATCTTGAGGCCATATATTGGTGGCATACATTATTCAAAGATGTAACTATTTGGGTTAGAAAATGTGAAGAATGTCATTGATTCTTTGGGAGAATGAAGGCATCCAGATCACTTTCCCTACAACTAGTCTCTATTAAAGGACCTTTCAGATAATGGGGGATGAATTTTATGGGTGAAATATTATATTCCTTGAGTGCTAGTCATAAATGGATCCTAAAGGCCATTGTTTACTTTGTGAAATGGGTTGAAGCAATTCTTACCAAGAGATCAACCCATTAGGTAGTCATACATTTATTATTGAATAATATCATTTTTCAATTCAAGATACCAGTCAAGATTGTATGTGATAATGCTATGTGCTTTAGATCTAAACAATTAAATGCTTTGTGTGAATATTATGGTACTACCTTAGTATACACTTCCAACCATAATGTTCAAGGAAATGAAAAAGTAGAGTCCAACAATAAAAACCTATTTAAAATCATCAAGAGGACTTTGGTTGAAAACAAAATAAAATGGGGTGAGTAATTGAAGTTTGATGTTTGGGTGGATAGGTTGACTCTAAAAAGCTCCACTATAAATAGCCCATTTAAGCTCGTGTATGGGATTTAAGCTATTTTTCCTTTGAATCTATAATTGCTTATGTAAAATTTCATGCAATAAATGACTGAGGTAGGAATCGAAATAAGCCATTGTGAAGGGAGAATTTAATATATCATTAAACTTGATGAATTTAGGAGGTAGGATCATAAAAACCACATAAAGTTTAAGGAGTGTCTCAAAAGGATCTTTGATAGAAAAGTTACTCCATGAAATTTTTAGGTTAGTGATCTAGTTCTACTCTAAGATAGTAGACATGAAGATAAAAGGAAGCATGGGAAATTTGATTCCATTTGGATGGGTCCCTATGCCATAAAATTTTAGATAGGGAATCATACCTTCTATCTCATAGATATTGGTGGGAATATTTTAGAGCTACCAGTAAATGATAGACATCTCAAGCATTTCTTAGATTGAACTTCTGTTTGCCCTTGTACATATGTATATAATTATCTCTCTTATGGTCCCCATGATCATGTTGTATTTTTATCTATCCCTATCCTTTTTCATTTGATTGGTTGCCTTACTAAAATAGTGATTCACCCATGGTATGTTTCTTATTGACTCCATATCTCAATGGATAGGTGACCAATCTAGTGTTCTCTATATACCCACTGGGGGTACCCATCCATGAGTAGGAGCCTATGTTAGTGCCCAAAATTATGTTGGAGCAATTTTTGTATTTGTATGATAAATTCCTAGTGCTTAATCTAAGTGAGCTTCAATTTTTTAGTTTCATACCTTCCCTCATCATGAGGAGATGTTGGGACATGTAGTTTGAGCAATCATGTCTCTTATCTTGATTAGATGAGTCAAGAGGGATGTCTATAAAATAGGAAAAATACCCCAAAAAGGCTGATAATAGATTGAAGAGTTTTAGTGTGTTGAGAAAATATCCTATGGCATGAGAATCTACAGTGAACAAATGAGGGTGTAACCCAGTTTTTTTCCAAGCTTAGATCCTTTACGCTTAAGAGAGGAGATATGTCAGTGTTCGAAATGAAAGTAATAGGATGCACTTGTGTGTTTTGGTGATTAAGGTGAGGATTAGTCTGATGAATTGAATGAAAAATATTTATTTGACTCAAGGGACCCCCAGGAGTAAGGTTTAGGGATGGAAAGATTTTACACTTCTCCCCTTTTGAAGAAAGTTGTTATAAAGGGTGGAAGTGGTTGTGAGCCCAAATTCATTTCTGATTTGGACACATGGTAGATTTTTGGGACCTCAAACATATTGGGCCTCTTTGAATAATTTCCCCACTTACCTTTTTGGTGGGCATGGTGCTTAAAATCCCCAGCACCTGTTTGTCTGATTGTATAAAGAATATTTGTGCCACATGGAGGTACTTCAATGTTTGTCATCTTTGGGACCTTTTTAGATATTTCCTCACTTACTTTTATGGAAATTTTACAAAGGGTACCTAAAGGCTTGAATTCTTGTTTTTTTTTCAAAATAAGGATCATTTCAAGTAGTGTCCTTGGTATCAATAGGGACTCAGGACTTCTTTTTCCACAACACCAGAGGGTCATAACAAGTGAAAATGTGTGAAAGTCCCTAAGAGCCCAAAAATAATGTTTTAAATCTATGATTCACTCATATTTTTGCATTTATTATAAAAGGAAGGTCACTTGGCACACAAGGGAAGGCTTTGCATTTTCCCTCTATTTTTCAAATGAGGCTCAAGTAAGTAATGAGGTAGGTGTTGATTAGGCACCTCATCTTGGAGCATTAATGGTAAACCAAATTGTAAAATGTAAGGGATTATAATTAAGTATCAATTTTCATTTAAACTCACCCTTTGCATTCAAAGACAAATATTTGTGCTTCCAAGTGACTAAGTGTTCCAGAGTGAAAAATAAAGTGAATATAGTAAATCAGGGTACAAATCGCAAAAGGTCTCCATTTCGACCTATGTGCAACTTTCACTAATAACAATAAGTGTTTGGAAACCTTGTTGTAGTTTTTTTCAAGAGGTAATTGAGAGCTCAGTCAAGAAGTCTTTTAGTGAAAATAAGTTTATTTCTAAGTTAATATAGTAATGAGAGACTTGAAAAAAGATGGTAGTTTCTTCAATAACATCCAAGGGAAACATCATATTAGTGTTGGACTCAATCAAGGACACTGATGTCATGATTTTGGATATTAGGGCCCTGTTGAATGTCTTGCAAAACCCCAACCCCCCACAAATAGTTTCCAATGTTGGCATAAGCTACATTGTGCCAATGTCAGTGTTTCCCCTAGTTGCTCCTTACCTAGAGCTCTTCATAACATGTGTTCAAGCATATCATCTAGATACCAGAACTATCATCAATGGTATTCATTTAGTGGTATGATTATTTACTCTTAAATCCATCAAAACCATGCTCAACATTCCCCCTCAACCAAAAAGTATCACACTTAGCATTGAGGAATACTAAAAATATGCTGACAAAGATGAGAGAGCCATCTAGAAAGTCATAAACTCATGTTGGCTGGCCAAGAAGAGAACTAAGGTCTTAAAGATGTCAAAGAAATTGAAATTGGAAGAATTAAATGAGCTACCTTAATATGTTATAGCCATGGATGCTAGAATTTATGAGATACCCACTACTGAGAAGTTTGAGACATGGATGTTTTTGATCATGCTCTACGTGCTAGAAGGGAAAAGGAGGATTGACTAGGCCACTATCCTCAGTGATAATTTTCATACCCAAATGATGTACCTTCAAGTGCTCATCCTCTCTAAGGAGGAATTTAAAGGTACATTTTATATGTCTCCTACTTAATGTATATCTTAGTGCACAATAGGGTTTTTTAGGGACTTATTAAGAACCCTGTAGGGATGAGAATCTATGAGATATATCCTGAGGTAACCCTGGAAGGGTCTAAATTTTTTTTTTGAAGGTGAATAACTACTTTTTCACCCCCATGATGAGTGTATTTTACCCCCTACAAAGACTAAATAGAATGTCCAATATGGCCAATCAAGTAATAGAAAAATATGGGGCCA
Source organism: Torreya grandis (assembly GCA_037957365.1). NCBI lineage: Eukaryota > Viridiplantae > Streptophyta > Pinopsida > Cupressales > Taxaceae > Torreya > Torreya grandis. Next base: position 329,352 of record JARHVA010007133.1, read on the forward strand.
CATACATTAAATTTCAAACATTCACATACATCAGGGTTAATGTCTATGTGGGGGTACCTCACAAGCTCGCAATATATGTGGATGAAAAATTGGTAGTCATGGAGTTGAGTTGACAAATGGTGCCTTTGCATGATATGATTGCTACCAAAAAGATCAACAACCCTTTAAAATTCCCTATGAAAATTAGGTATTACACATGCCCCTTAGTGGCCAAGGAAAAGGGGTTAGAGTAGGAAATGAGCATGTATACATTTGATAAGATTCCACCCAGACCCAAGTATGACATCAGGTGGTTGGTGAACATAATGATAAATGTAATATTTAATCAATCTCACTATGAAGACCTTTGGTCTGATTGCACCACCAAGGAAGATGTCTAAAAGTGGGAATATATGAGGCTAACAGTGTAGGTCATAGCCTATACCATTGCTCCTATCCCCAAAGACATGGTAGATAATAAGATGATAATCTCCTTATCATATAATAGGGATAATATTAAATCCTAGTCCATCTCTCAAACATACTTCACTATGTAGGAAGATGGATCCATCCCTCAATGAGTGACATGGATAATGAGGAAAACCTTCAGACGTTTGAAGGAACATGGAGTCAACCTTAGGACATATAACACCCCTACCCTCCAAGAGTTAAGATGGTAAAGGAATTAAATGCCTTCCTCCCTAATTAAATTAGTGACCCTCTAACCCCATCATCATCTAAAGAAAATAAGGGGAAAAAATCTTGGAGACACCTACTTCACCAAATAGATGGATGTCGAGAAGAATATTGTGACATAATCTAAGACTTAGTTATATTTCTCAAATATAATAAACTTGGATAATATTTGGGATAATATTATCATAGGTCAGGCCATATTGGCTAGTGCCACTCCCATATCAATTTTAGGGAGGGAAGCTCTAGTGGTACCAACCATCTCAATAGCCCCATATGGCTAGTTAAGAACTAATTTCAACTATCCTACCTAACACAATAGTCTGTAGTTAGGCCTTCTCCAAAAATGTATTCAAGGAAGAGAGTAGGTGAGGAACAAGAGGATCCACCATGGTAACAGAGAGTTAAAAAGGACCTTTAACCTTTAATCAAGTCTCTGACCAAGCAAAGGATAGTTGTTTTCAAAGACTCGATTGCCAAAAAGTTCCCACTAAAGAGAAGAGAAGATCAAGCTTCTTACACGTAGAGGGTCTTGGATATGAGTGAGGGGGAGGACTTAGATGAGGGAAGGTTGATATAAAAAGTAATGAAAAAACAATGTGCCTTCACTCCCACTAAGGTAAGAATTGGGTAAAGAACCCATAAGGAGAGGTCTCATACCCTATCAAGGATATAGATAGAGGGAAAATATATAGAGGGGGAACTTGAAACAAAAGAAGGTGAAGGTTATGAGGAAGGGGTCAACACTCTAGATGATCTTTTATCTTTTGATGATGTTATGGAGGTTGGATCTAGTATAACTACCCAAATAGAGGCCCCTATTGAAAAAGAGACCCACTCCCTGAAGATAGAGGCATTTTTCCAAAACATTATTTCTCAGTCACCTAGGTAAGACAAATATAATGAATTTGAAGACACCCCAAAGCTAGATGAAAGGGATCAGGTTGAATCTGGGGATGACATTCAGTCCCCTATTGGTAGTGTAAAGGTAAGTGAGTAGGAAAAGGATAAACGAGGAGATGAGGGATCAAGCCTACAAATGTGCACCTAAACAATTTTGAAGATCAATAAAGGTGTTAAGGAGGGTGCCCCCATGGGTGCTAATTCAATTAAAGTACCCCAAGGGGTCCTCCCCACCATCAAGGTGCATGACCTAGATAAAAATAAAGGTTTAAAGCCCATTATTGGTGAAAAGTCACCCAAACATGCCAAAGAAGTCACCATAGCCTTTGTGGACCAAGTGCCCCAAAGTAATAAGGAGAAGCCATTTTTATATCCTCTATCCAACCCATGAAAAAGGTGAGATCTATTCATAAATTACACATGGAATGCCACTAGCCAGTGTCTAACTTTGATATTTTGGAGCGAGTAGAAACAATCCCAAAAGAAAAAAAATAGGGAAGTGATAAGGACACAAAATAGTTTGTGTTCAGTCCTCCTCCTAAGCTAGTGTCATTTTAGGTAGCTATTTCCTCATTGATAGTACTCATCACTACCATAAGCCATCCTTAACATTAAAAACTTTGGTAGGTTTTTAGACCAAGCCCCTTCTTTGGGTTAGAAACTAGGTGAAGGAAAAGAAGGATGTGAGGAACAAGATAGGGGATATTGATATATCATAGATTATTCAAAAACAAAAGGCTGAGCCCTCAAATAAGGCCAAAATGCATGCCTAAATGACATTCATTGAAAAGTGGGAAAGGAATGTTGAAGTAGTCATTCTTCTGCTAGATGCATTTAAAAATAATGATCCCTTAGAAAGTTATTCCATCTACAATTACAATCTCAAGGAACCATCAAGGAAGGAATTGAAACATACTTCACAAGTTCTAGCTGACATGGTGATATATAGAATGGACAAAGATAAATACACCATGGAAGAGGTAAAGGTGGATAACTAGGATATGATCCATTACTTGTAAAACTTACTAAGTGAGACTTAGGTAGTGAATCCAACTACCATCCAAGCTCTTGACCCTTCCCTTATCTCCCTTGGATCACTAGACTTTTCCCATGGCAATGAATTGAAGACTAGAGGATGGGAAACAAAATATTGACAATATGACTTGATAGCTTAAGCCAAGGAAGTCATCCATACAATGATGGAATTGCTTAATAATGAGACAAATAGATGAGTAGAGTGTAACTCCGTAGCATTTGTATATGATACTAATATCAATAGTTGGGAAGCACTCAGGCCCAAAAGAGATAAGATATGTAATATGGGAAAATATGATTTGGTATAAAAAAATATTGTCTCTTTAGATGATCTTAAAATGCCTAGAGAATGACAATTGGCTATAAATCATAGGCTAGCCATACTCAAGGATGGTGCCTTTGATATAAAAGGAGAAGATCAGTCTCTCAAGATTATAAAGATAGAAATTGAGGCCACTCTAAGAGCAATGGTTAAGTTTGATGGTGTAGTGGAATTGATAAAATAATTTCTAGAGGATGCTTTGAAGAACCTCATCAATGCACCCCATGGAGACTTCAATAGCCAAAATATAAGGGACCTAGTATCACTTGAAGATTTCTATGACTAGTTAGAGGCATTGGTAAATAAGAAATAGGGAGTGCTATAGACAACCACCAATTGGATAGAAGAATATAATGTCAAATTCAAGTATCAAGTGGGCCTAGATAGAAAGATCCTCACCACTATGATTATAAATTTTGTTACATACAAGAACAAGCTAGTAAAGGACACAATCATCGATGGGGATTTTCCATTATGATTGGATGCCCCTGATTTCTTTCCCAAAATAAAATCATTCCATCCCTCCTTTTATATTCTTATCCTTTTCTCCCTTTTTGTCCCTTTCTCTATTTTTTCATTGGGAAACTGTTGTACCTTGCTTGATAGTGGCATGTCTCTTTCAAGGTTTGTTTTATTTAAGAAAGGGACATTTTTATCTCTTTGCACAAGTAGACAAAGTTTTTTTTTTCCCTTGTGATTTTATTTTATGTGTACATAAATATAAATAATCTTCTATAGTGGAGAATCATATATTTCATTATCATGAGAACATAACTACAAGTCCAAAGAATTAAGTTCATTACAACTAACCGCAAGCCTATAAAGGAATGTTCCATTTGGGGTATCTTTATAGAATATGCCGAGTATGGATATGAAATTTTATAAGTAAAGGGGGTCTGTCCCTTTATAAATGTTAGCTAAAATTTTAGTATAGAATATATATCTCAGAGAGTCATCCTTGTGTAGTGCCCTGGTTCCAAATCAATTTTGGTTATAAAATCATTGGCAAGCTTTGAGATCATCCTTGATGTTCCCTTATTACAAAGTCATTCTACATAGTGTCTCATGATATAAATTTTTTAATAAATATATTTTAACCAATCTTTTCTTAGTGAATGAATAAAATATGTTCATGGTTTCCATTCATTCTTGTTGTTTAAGTGTAGTGTTTCTTTTTCAAAGCTAAATAGATTTGTTGTTTGGTGTATGTTTCTTTATAGTAGTCATTTAGAAGTTGTAACCAGAATGTAAGATCCTTTCTATTTTTAAGTTTGGGGGAATAAAGCATTAATTGAATTTTTAAGGGTAGTCTTAGGTTCATGAACAGACCATGAAATAATTCTTTAGGGATAACTTGTAGTGTTGCTTGTAATTTTTCAAGAACCATCTGTGCATAGTTTCTTCCTAGTCATCTCTAGAATCAAGCAAGCATCTATTGATAAATATGATATCATGATTGTGTGAATCCTTCCAATTTTATTTATTATCCCTCCATGTATTTTTATCATTCTATTCATATAAACATTGTCCTACCTTGTTCTACCTTTCATACAACATATAAATCGCATACCATAAGTGTTGTTTTCCCAATGGATGCATTATACATTTTTTACCTAAAGTGTGTTCATTTTGTGTACTCAAAATCTTGATGTTACATTCCTCATTTATTTCTTGTCATTCAAAAATAATCTCCACATTGAAGATTGTAGCTATTTTCTCATATGTCTTAAGTATCTCTTATATGACATAAGGAATTCATGCATTTCATGTGATAGCCCTTCTCAAGTGGAGTGTGTGGGTCTGGTTATGCTTTGGTCATAATCCCTCTTCCCTAATTATATATCCATATAAAGGTTGAAGGTTTAAATTCCCTTCAATGGAATGAGCTACCCCTATAGTTCCTCTTACCTTAGTTTAGGTAGAGCCAAAAGCAGTAGGGAGCTAACCATCTCCTTTGTCAGGCCCCTCTCAGTCATTATCCCCATTAGATTATTTCAAGGTGTTGATCCCTCCCTGGCTCTAATGACATCTCAAGTAGTTCCTCACCTTTGACTTGCACCACCTTTTTTTTGGGGCTGTGTGAGGTTGAGAGATGGTGGTATGAAACTAGGAATCAATAGAATGCATTTTAGAAAGAATTTATACCAAAGTTTCTAAAACAAAAGTTTTTTAAAAAAATTTACCAATGACAAAACTTGCCAAAAGAATCCTTCCAATGAAAAAGTCTCTAAAGTAATTTTTTTGAAATGAAAGTCTTTGATGTAAAATCTCTAATGAGAATCTTTCCAACATAATCGTTTCAAAATGAATGTTTTTGAAATGGAAGTTTTCAAAGACTAAACCTCCAAAGTGAAGGCTATGATATAAAGTTAATGATGGATAATCTCTTGAAAACTAAATCTTTGAAGAAAAATACTGAAGGAATTTTTATCGAAGTAAATCTTCACAAAGTAAAGCTTCCATGGACCTAGCTGTTGCCGATAGTAATCTTTTTTATGGAATTCCTCTAAAACAAAATTTATTGAAATGAAAGTTCTCAGAATAAATTCATCAATGAGAAACCTTCTGTAGATAATATTTCCAAATTAAAGCTTTCAAAATGAAAGTCTCTGAAGAATACTTTGTAATAAACCAACCTTCATACTTATCATGTAAAGCCTCTCTTTCATGCACTTCATTAATAGGTTAGTCTGATAAAGTGAATCAAAAGGTATACCAAAACATGATTTAACATTAAAAACATTGATTTTGTACAAGTATCACATGTACTATAACCCTAAAAACTCATAAGTGTCCCTTAAAAAATTTCATTATTATCAAAAAATAAAAGAGGACCCCACTTTTTTGAAGAAAAATACAGAGTGGGGTGTGTTGAATACAACCTGCCTCTCTTATAACATCTTGATTGGTCAAACTTAGACTCATCATATGATATTATTCACCTCATTCACATGCCAGTGCATCGAATTCCCCCATAATGGAGATATTTACAAGGTTCAAGGATAAATGAACCCTTAGAATTCAGAACAATTTAAATAACATGGTGTATTTGAAATTCCTACCCTTGAACCTTTGCTTATTATCCCATTTAGGTAATCCCAAATCTTTAATAATCTTATCAATTCCACTTGAGGTTATAATGGTCACCTAAAATTAATCAAGAATGTTCCACCTAACCTCCTAAATTCTGATGATGATGAGACAAATGACATTATCATCAAGATCAAAACATAAAATATATCCCATCATATTATCACCTAACTTCATTTTTCCAAGCCTGATTCCATCAACCACCTATTGATGACATACTTGTTATCTTAACCAAAACTAGATATTCTATCCATCACACATCTTTTGATTGTATAGTCATAACTAAATATACCATCAACTTACATAGACTTGACTATGATGATGGCTATGCTTTAAATGAACCATTTTTATCTAGACTCATCCAAGTTATAAATTTCAAAATTCTTTGATTGAGCCTTTTCATTCATTTTTTAACCTTCTTTTCTTTATATTACCTAATACTAGTCTTATTATTATTAGTCTTAAGGTAGAGACAGAGCATTCATATGGTATACCTCCAGTTAAAATAGATCCCCTAAAAATTATGCTTATGGATCATGCCATGATATCTCCTTACAATTTTTCTAGATACTAGGATCCTTATAGTTTTATTCCTCCAGAGATGCTAGCTACTATTCATAAGCCTTCTACATGACTAGCCTCACCTTTAGATAAGCCTCATCCAGTTCTTTCTATAGATCTACCTTAAGATGAGCATAGTATGGATTATATTCCAACCCCAAATTTCCTTGGTGATGTCCTTATTCCTTTTCCATAGCTTTATCGCATGCCCGCCTAGTGGGTGGATTAACCTTATTGTGATATACACAAAGTTATCTATCATTGGACCACTTATTTTTAGTTATATTAGCCACCCTTGGTTTCTCCTAATACTTATTATGTTAGTATACTAAAAAATACTAATAAGAAACATATCCATTAATTCCATAGGATAGATAACCACTCTTACACTCATTACCAAAAACTTAGGCAATATATTGACACATTACATCTAGCCCTATTCAGCCCAAACATAAGGCTATTGTTGAGAAAATTTGGCTTTTAGGTCAAATTTATACCCATATAGATAAAAAACTTTGTTTTTTATATTTTATATGGGTATAAATATTTTTCATATGCTATATTATGGTTAAATTGATGTTATCTAATGTTTTTCTAGCCTTAGGCATGGTTTCATTAGCTTATTTGTTATTTTGGGTAATTTAATGTGTTTTTAAGAGTAATAAATGCAAGTGGAATGGTTCCTAAGGTGATAAATTGTCCTATTTTAATTTTAAACATCCAAGAGGTTAGTATAGCTATCGTAGATGTCATTTACATCATAATATTGTAGGTTCCTTAACTGAAATTCAATAAACAACTAAAAAAGAGAGAAAATGACACTTTTACGACCCATGGGGAAGAGTGACACATTGGATAATATCATGGAAATATCTTAAAATTTATAAAACTCATTAAACATTTGGTTTTCTCTAGAAGCATCATTTTAAATCCAATTTTTTTTACTCCTTTCTTGGTTTTCTAGAAAAATAGAAGTGACCTTCAAATTTTTACTTGGTACAGATAGCTAAAGTAGTTTCAAGACAAATTATTTTGGGATGTTATATTAAACTCAAATACATTAATTTAAATATAAATATTTATAATAATGGTGGCTTGTGCTTCATTAACCAACCTCATGAAGTTGACTGTATAGTTTTGGTAGCTATTTCATGCACCTTGTAGGTTTTTCTCAAATTTTGTCAAATAGATATGAAAAAGTTGGTGATGTTGACTCTAGGGGATATTGTATACATTATTATATGGTATAAATTCTTAGTTTCATGTTTAATAACGTTTATATGAGCAAATCATTCCATGCTTCAAGAGGGTGTCACCATATGTAGTCTTAATCAAAGTTCTTTTGGTTTTAGAGTGTTATTTTCCTATAGAAGTCTCATATAATTAGAAAATTATGTTTATAGGTCTCATGGTAATATAGTCACCACATTCAATGTTTTGGTTTTAGTATGTCATTTTTTGGGGAGCTTGCAACCTTATCTTTCTCCACTGTCAACTCTGTGCCTAACTTCACTTTCAGCCTCACTTTTAAAGCTTGTTCAACTTGATTATGGGATGGTAATAAAGATGTATTAGTTATATGAGAAATAAATAGTTTTAAAAAGTCAATTTATATGTAAGAAAACTATGTTAGTGTAGTCATAAGCTTATCCACCATGTTAAAATAATTATGAGATGATCCTGCTTGTTCTTCTCCATGTATATGCAAGTGATTTTCATGTTGGAGAAGATGTGTTGGAACTAGTTTCAAGGTGTTATTGATGTATATCATGTAATTAAAGGTTGGTAATGAATTTTATTTGTTTTTAAGCTATTCACCAACATGATTTTTCCTTAATTCCATGCCCTACCTATATACCATGCCTAATGCATACCTACAGGGCCTTTTTTGTAATGTCATAATGAGGTGTGGAAAGGTTAATGTGTGTTTCAACCTCTTGGTATTGTTGTAGGTGAATTAGTATATTTGATGAAATAATAAAAAGTTAACAATCATGATAGTTTAATATTGTTCATATTCAACTCATTGTTTATGCACCAAAATATCCACCTATAGGTGGCTGAGCAGGGGACCAAAAGGTTTTTATGGAGATATTGATGTATCTTGACACCTACTTAAGGTATTTTTATAATAAAAAATCCTTTATAGACCCATAAAAATTATAAAATGGGAAAAATGAGTGTACAACCATGTTGAGGAGAAAAGGAACTGAGTTTAAGGAGGATTTCCCTAAAATATCAAAAGATAACTCCAGAGGGTTTTTTTTAGAACCCTTATGAAATATTTCTAAAAGGATTCAAGGCATAAAATGAGGTGAATATTTTATCCTCTAGTGTATATAATAGATATTCCAAAGTTTGGAATCATAAAGTTAATTCAAGGTGGAATCTGAACACCTCAAAGTTACCCTAAAAGATATTGAAATCCTATAATAATCTCTATAGTTTGAAAGCTTGAATGATATTTGACATCCTAGAAGCAAATAAGACATAAAATCATTGTTAGGATGGTTAAAATAGTTAAATTATATTAAAAATGTCATGGATACCATCACTTTAGAGTTGATGCATGAATTTCAAGCTTCATGAGTGCTTACAAGTGTCTCTTATACAAAAAATTCACACCTACAGTAGGGTCTAGGACAACAACTTAATTTTGTTGCCCAAGTGGTGTTTTAGGACTCTTAAGTTGAGTGAAAGTTATAACTTGAATTTTTGAGACCAAATTAGTTTCAAGAGAATTATTTTAAGCTCATAAACAAACTCATTCAAAGAAAAATACACCTACAAGAATCAATAGAAAAGCAGGTGTCTCAATCAGGTAGGAAGAGAGTTAGTTTTTAGACTTAAATGCATATGAAGAAGATAATCATGATGTGAATGACATATAGGTTATTAAAATTATAAAAATATAAATAAGATATTGTATATGGTTTTCCAGACATAAAATATAAAAGTGCACCTATAGGTGCCTCTTTTAAAGAGGGAACACAATCAATAGTCTATCAAGTTGAAAAACAAGGCCTAGTTGAGGTGTTTGATAGAATTGAGGTGTCTGGTATATTTTATATATTTGGTAGATTTATAAGTTATTTAATTATGATTTTAATAGTGTCATTCACTCCCTCAAACATCATAAACAAGGTTCAAATGAGATAATATGCACCTACAGGAGTAAAAGGGTAGGGTGTCTCAGTTAGAGGATAGTAGGGACTCAATTATGACCAAAGGTTCATAATAAGGTCTAATGAGGGGTTAATATGATGGATTAAACCTATAAAAACATTCTCTATATCTATTATTAGCTTAAAAATGTCTAAGTGAGCTCATGTAACCTACATGTAGGATATAAAAGGCATGTGTCTGTGTCTAGTAGAGAAAGACTAAATTGAGAAGCCTAGGTGCATATGAAAGGTAAAAAGGAATTTGGGTGATAAAAATATGTGATAATTTCAATTAATATCATGGATAATTCATAATATAAAAATTGTAGAAAAATAAACTTACACAGGACCCAAAACCCTTGTATTGCACTTACAATAGGGTACATTCATATGAGGGTAAAGTAAGACATGAGCTTGTCTAAGGAGAAGAAGAGGATCATAAGCAATGAAAAGTAGTTTATAACTAATAAAAAAGTGTGATGAAAATCCCAAGACTCTTCCAAGATGACCATTTATCTTCATTACTTGGATAAAGGGAAACAGTCTGTACTTCAGTCTAGGAAACCATGTTTGCTCAATAGGTGAATATGGGGAATCCATAGAAGATAATTTTTTTAAATGAATGAAAATATTAATAATAATTAATTGATAATGAGAAACATGTTTAAACAACATATAATCATTTTTTATTTTTGATAGGTCACTCTTAGGAGGATTTGAGAAAAATGCAAGAAAATAGGCTTTTTTATAGGTCTTTTTTGGACATTTTGAGATGGTTAGGCACCTAAATAAAAGAATCCAACTAAAAAATATAGTAAAAATAATCATCAAGAATTATCAAAACTAAAAAAATAATCAATTCACGTTTGGTATGAGGGATATACCTCACTATTTTGTCTTAGAGGTTTGTCAGTCGAGGAAAATTAGGCTTTAACAAAGCAAGCTAGTGAGTGCAAAATGGGAAAAGGGTATATATGGAGCTTTGGGAAACTAAAGAAAAATATAATGAGGTGTATGTAAGGAAATTATATTCTAGATAACACTAATTCATGCTCATACCTCCAAATATGACTTAAATACCCACTACACAAAATCCAACTAGGTAAGCTTTCACTAAGTCTAGTTAGTGAATGAGAGAAAAAGAAGAAGAGGAGTGCTTAAAAGGTTATGTGGTAATCCTAAAAGTTTTAATTAACAATTAATAATAATGTGATTATATAAAAAACATGAAATATCATCATAAGTAGCTAAAACTTTCAAAGTATATGCTAAACCCCTTAGGACTTCAAAGGACCTAGAGCCAATTGGGGGTCTACCTTCATTTACAGATCTTGATGAGATATACAGATTATTGGGACACATTGAGGAGGTTAAAATAGACATTTATGAACCTTTAATATGTAGAGGAACCTACAAGAAAGCTAATTTTAACTCTAAGATAGTCCAAACATGTAAGAAGGGTAAAAATAAGCTCGATGAGGTGTCTTCAAGTGCTTATATATCTTATAAGGATTTTCATGGGAACAAAAATAATTTTAAGAGGTTATTAGGGTCCCTTAGAATCATGTTTGTGGCATTTATTTGTAGGTTTAATGTTAAATCTTTATGAACAAAGCTTAAGACCAAAAACTACCTAAAACCTTACTAAACCCTCAGCTGGGAACCAATAGAGAAAACATGCTTGAATAGCTATCTATATGAAATATTTTGACCATGAAATATATTTTAACTTGTATAGGACTCACTTATGTTTCCTCCCATACCTTTGAGTTGTATGAAATTAGATGGATAGGGTGAAAATAGGGTATTTTTGAGCATTTTATGCATTTTGTAGGCTACAAGAGGAATCTAAAGATGAAATAAAGTTTTGAGGGAAGATGATTAATTTTAGTAACTTAAAATGTTAATTTATTTCAAGGAATAAAAACCTAAGTTTTCAAAATAGAGCTCTCATCTAAGCTCATCAAAATTGGCATAGTGGACACAAGGGTGAGAATGGTAAAAGCTCCAAATGTGATACTTTTAAAGGTATAAATAAGATGTATAAGGCCATGGATAGTATTTAAAAGTGTCATTCACTACCTCTCATGGATTATCATGGAAAAATAAAGCTAATTTTGAAGACAAGTGTGAGGGGTGACTAAAAATAGTGTTTTTTTAGACTACAAGCAGTGATGGATTCCTTCTAAGAGTTTTCAGATGAGTAGGAATAAAAATAATATATGGAGATGAATGAATGAAGTAATTAACTCTAATTTCAATCATAAAACCTATCCATAGTTAGTTTTGGGATGTTTAAACAAGTTCAAATTATGAAGGCAATTTTTTGAGCCAAGACTAGGATTTTTATGCCACTTTTCATAAGTTTCATGACTTGTATGGACACTTGGTACTCATAAAATTTCATGGTTATTTACATACCTCTTTCTCATGTAGTTTTAACCCTTTAATTATATTTACAAGTGTCCAAGTGACCTTTGGACTTCCCTTGTGTTTATATTATGTCAAAGGATATAAATATTAACTCTTTTGGCTCTTTTAGTTAGACTTCAACGGTTGATGGGGAAACCCTAGCCAATTCTATAATTGAATGAATCAATAAAAAAATAAAATTTTCCTACTTATATGCTGTATAATTGAGTCTTATTGCAATCTTGTTGGTCTTGTGTAGTAGAAGATAATCTTTTCTAGCATGTTATCCTTGATTATTCATCAAATGTACAGAAAAGTAATTGTTGTAGGTCTTTGTTAGTGTTATATTTTAAGTTTATGTGTGTTTTATAAGTGGTTGATGATTTTATTCCATAAAATAATCATCCATTACCCTCTTAATCATCAAAATACCTCTTGAACCTAGCATATGAAACATTGATGTGATAATCCATCTTGATTTATGAGTTTGTGTGAAAGAAGATTTGTTTATCTATAAGTACTATAATTTTAGTCAATATGAGGAAATTAAATATTGGTACATCACCTTTAATTTTCTTAATTTATCTTCTTAATCCTTTTCATGCAAAGTTGATAGGCAAGAGAGTGTTTCAAAGAGTGCATCAAGGGAACTAGCCCTTCTAGAGATTCATCTCAAAAAAAATTTACCCACAATAAGAGAGATGTTTCCATTGTTCCAATTATATGAGGAGAGTTAGACATCTCATTATGGGGTGAAAATACATGTGATAATAGTTTTTGGCATGCCTAGTAGGACTCTATGTCCTAGAAGATTGTCTAAGATTGGTGTTGGTCTTGGCATAGTTGTATCTATAAGAACATCTACATTTAGTATTTAGTGACTCCAATAAAGTTTTAAAATCTTTTCTTGTTGATTATTACATAATTCCCATGAAAAATTTGACCATTAGGTCTAATTCTAAAGGTATACCCTTTGAGTTTGTGCAATTGCCTTTGTATTCTCTCAAAATGTTTAGGTTTGTGAATACTCATCCTTATTCAAGAGAGTTGGTGTTTAAGAAGTCCAAGTTTCTAATAAGTTAAAAATATAACACTTATAATATACATTCCAAGATTGATAGGAAATAACCTTTTGAGACCTACCCCTTAGGTCTACTTCTAAAGGTATATCCTAGCCCTTGTGAGACCTACCCTAAATTATGCCTTCTTGTACTATATAAAAACATTAAATAGTAATGTAGCCATGGTGATTCAATCCATTGTTGGGAATAAACTACCTAATACCTATGATATAACCATAAATTTAGAGAATTATCTTGTTCAACTAGGGAATATTTCTTCTAGGCCACCAATGCCATTATTCCCTGATTTACAGCCTCTTAGTCATGTTGCATTACCTACCTTGGCTCCTTTGTCTAGTTAAGAAAGGTCTACCATTGCCCCTAATAATGAGATACATGAAGCAAAGATCTTGATCCAAAGTGTTAATAATGATTTTTTTTCCCTCTTTAACAATCTCAAATTTATAGGCGATACCAGTCCTACAATCAGTTTGGGCAAATAAATAGGCCTCATTTTCAAGGTAATAATCGAGGACAAGGTCAAATCACTGAAGCTAGACCTTACCAAATATATAACACTAATTCACCATAATATTATAAGTATATTATTCCCACTCAAAATAATTTTTTTCAAGAACAACCATGATATCCATCCTATGACCAAAAGCAAGGCCAAGTTGTGTATGCCAATGACATGCCTAGGCAAGACATGACAATATAAGGTAATCAAGCATCTCAAGTTTATAATTTTGAGGTGACAATGAAAAGTGGAATGAAAATTATAATTTAAAAAGGAAAAACATAATCTGATTATACTCTTATAAATCATTTGGAGGGAGAGCTTTGTGCTATCAATCATTTGGGAAATTCAAGCAATGTGAATGCTAGTGTGAACTCTAACACAAGGTATAATAAGATGGTTATTGAAGAGATTTAAATGGATAATAAAGGAATTTTTTTGAATCCTTGTGTGGGTATAACTTAGCCCCTAAGGTGCAAGAAAATTAGAATTTTCATAATGTAAGGCCTGCTCCTACACATCCACCTTCACAAGACACACCACAAGGTACTAGTGCTTCCAAAGAGACTCCCAAGGTGATAAATACTTATATAAATGTTATGGATCAGATGAAGAATTTAAATATGAATACTTATGGGATTCATTGAAAATATTTGGAAAAAAAGATAAAAAAAGATATGCTTCAAAAGGAATTATAAAGACTAGGTAAGTAAGTTGGATTAGCTAGAAATGAGAATATTGTCTTAGTGAATGAAAATTAGCCCATTGATGGAAAAGTGAAGAATAATGATAAGAGTCCTCATTTTTACATATCCTCAATTATTGGTGATTTATTAATTCAAAATTTCATCATATATAGTGGGTCTAGTACTTTAGTTATGCCCAAGTCTATAGCAGACAAACTAGGCCTCAAATATGAACCAATGGTTAAAGGAGTTCTATAATTAGATGGATCACCAAAAAAGACCTTGGGAGTAGTCACATATTTTAATATAATTTTACATTTTTGTCCCACTTTTTCTATCCCTCATGATGTGGTTGTGGTATATTTCCCCCCATACTTGGCTCTCTATTTGTCGAGAGAGTTTGTGGCTAAGATAGATGGATACTTGGTAGCCAATTAGTCCTATATGGTTTTTAGGACAAAGTATGGTACTAAGGTGAAGATTGAATTAGAGCCTATCCATCACAATCAATTATATGCTTACATGAATAAAGTGGAAAATGTTAATTATGGCATTATTGATGAGGCATAACGTCACATAGATCAATCTCCAACATCTTCTCTTGAAGAAATTTCTGATTTGTATTTAGATAAATGGGGAGATGAAAATTATGAGCATGATACTTAAAAATTCATAGAGGAATCTGGTTTTGGACTATATTTAATTCATGAGAAGGAATATTTCATGCCAAAATTGATGAAGCCAAGTGAAAACATGGATGGTTTATGATAGTTATTCTTTGATGGATCTAGAAGCAAAATTGGGGCAGGTGGTGAAGCAATGTTGGTTTCACCATCCAAGGAAAGGTGTTATTCTAATTTCATATTTCAACTCTCTTGTACTTGTAATGTGGTAGAATATGAGGCCCTCATTCATGGCCTTGAGTGGGCTAGGAAAAGAGGTGTGAAAGATTTGCAAGTGTATGGTGATAGTTAATTGAGTGTGAATCAAGTAAGAGGCCAAAATGTGACTAAGAACTCTTTGATTAATTCCTATAAGCATAGAGTGTTGAATCTTGTGTAATATTTCCAAGATTTCAACATCCAATCCATCCCAAGAGAAGACAACAAACATGCTAATAGGTTGGAAATAGTTGGATCTCAGTTTGATGTTCCAAAAGGGATAAGAGAAGATAAGAACCTGTCACACCTCAAGTTGATTGTAAGGCCCTACATACCTGATAATGTCAATAATTGGCAAGTTTTTGATAGTGACCAACAAATAACACTTTTTATACAAGAGGAAGCTATCTTTTCTTCCAAGAATTAGTCCAAACTACAATAGAAATATGGAGGGTAGATTGTACAATTAAAGTTAAACAAACTCCTTAAAGGCTTAGTCACACTTGAGAATATATTCAATGATGATGATAAGTTGAATAAAGAAAAGGTAAGAATTTCTACTAAGGAATAAAATTATGAGAAAGTACAAATATTCAAGGATAAGTTGCTTGCACTTGGGAAGGTATGTACTAGTGAAGAGAAACATGCTTTCATTGAGTTATGAAAGGAGTTTTATGATGTCTTTGTATGGGGATATAGTGATTTGAAGGGATTTGATCCAAACTTATCTCAACATACCATAGAGATAGATGATAATTTTAAGCCTATCAAGAAAAGACAAAGGTCTATCAATCCTAAGAATGAGCCTCTCATGAAGAAGGAGCTTGCTAAGTTGATTGAGTCCAAAATCATTTTCCTATTAAGTATTCATCTTGGTTGGAAAACTTAGTCCCTATTAGGAATAAGAATTGTGAAATCAGGTTACGTACTGATTTTAGGGACTTTAATAAAGTTTCCTTGAAGGACCATTATCCTCTTCCTTCTATGGAGCAAAATTTTCAAGTTGTGATAAGTAGTGAAGGGTTTTCTCTCCTTGATGGATGTTCTGGGTATAATAAATTTTTGGTGAAAGAAAGTGATAATATAAGACATGATTTCATACTAAATAGGGGTACATATGATTATATGAAAATAACTTTTGGTTTGTCTAATGATGGAGCTACATTTTAACATGAAATGGATATGGATTTTTATGGACAAATAAATGACATTGTGTTGGTGTGTCTTGATGATATCACAATTTTTTCTAAGGATGCAAAGGATCATTTGAATCACATTAGGTATATTTTTTAGATATTTAGAGAGTTTTGAATGTATCTTAACCTAAATAAGTGTGTGTTTTCTATCCATGAAGGCAAACTTTTAGGACACATTATTTTAAAGAAGGGTATATCCATAGATCCTAAAAGGGTGAGTATCTTGACATTGGCTTTACCCAGACACAAGAAAGGTTTGAAAAGTTTCTTTGGGAAAATTAATTTCATAAGGAGGTTCATTCCTAACTTTGATAACTTAGTCAAGCCTCTAACCTCTATGTTAAGGAAGGATGATGTATTCACTTGGACAATAAGAAAGAAGGAGAGTTTTGAAGAGATTAAACCAACCACTGCAAAAGTTACAACTCTTACAAGTCCTAATTTATCAAAGGATTTAAAATTTTATACATTTGGAAATGAGAATTTAATATCTGCCATGCTTACTCAATCAAATGAAGAGAACTTGGAGCAGCCTATTGCCTTCTTTAGTCAAGGTTTGGAAGGTTATGAGGTAAGATATACCTATGTTGAGATGTATGTACTTTCAATTATTAGAGGTCTAAAAAAGTTTAGGCATATGTTATCTAACAACAAGATTCACATATTGGTACCTGATCTTAGTGTTATAGACTTACTTTTGGGCAGATATTTGAATTAAAAAAGGGTTGGTTGGATTACAAAAATGATGGAATATGATGTAGAAATCAAGACAACCAAGATAGTAAAAGGAAAGGGGTTATGTGAGCACTTTGCTTCATATTTGAAGGAAAAAAAGAGGTTTTTTTATCACTTCATGATGACCATATGACAACTATATCTTCACCCATGAGAAGTTGGACATAAGATATGATTCATTTTCTTCAAACTAGTGAGTATCCACATGCCCTATATAGAGCTAAAAGAAGGTACTTTAGATTACAATCTATTCCATGTGTGATTATTGATGGAGTTTTATTTAGGAATGAATTATTAGGTGTGTTATTGAGGCATGATGAAATAAATTAGGTTGATAAAATATTGCTTGAGTTTCATGATGGACCAGCTAGTGGCAACTTTGCTCCAAGAACCACAATTCATAAGATTATGAGAGATGGATACTTTTGGCATAGTTTATTCAAATACACCCATGATTGGGTAAGAAAGTGTCAAAAATGTGCTATCTTTGATGGTAAACAAAATATTTCTACCTTGACTCTTCATCCAATTCAAGTTGACCAACCCTTTATGTAGTGGGGTCTATATTTCATAGGCCTAATCAACCCACCTTCTAGGGCTAACCACAAGTGGGTATTGAATGTTATAAATTAATTTAAAAAATGGGTAAAGGATGATACTCTCAAGGAAGTAAATGAAATTTCATTTTTAGACTTCTATGAAGGCATAGTGATAAGGTTGGGGCTCCTTCAACAATAATTTTAGACAATGTAGTGGCTTTCCTTGGAATGAAGATAGGTGAATGAGATTTGAAACATGGCATTTATCTTAGTAATTCATCCAACTATTATCCAAAATGGAATGGACTAGCTGAGTCCACCAATAAGAATCTAATTAGGATCATAAAGATGATAATGGAGGAGAACCAAAGGACTTGGCATTCCAAGTTGAAGATAGCTCTTTGGGTTGATATGATTACCTATAAGAAAGAAATTGAAAACTCATTATATACAATTATTTATGAGAGAGAAGATAGACTATCTATTTCACTTGAGCTACTAACCTTGGATCTCACTTATCAGCTAAAGTTGATGGAGAATGAAAACATTGAAGTTAGGTTGTGTGAGGTAATGGAGCTTGAGGAGACAAGAGATCAAGCTATGTAAACTATAAGAGCTCACCAATATCAAAAAAAGATATAATTTGACAAGAAGGCCGTGCCAAGAAGCTTCCAATAACTAGAAATTGTTCTAAAGTGGGATGAATATAGGGCTAAACTTGGAAGACACACAGTTTGATTCTTTATGGAGTGGCCCTTATGTTATCACCCAATGCAAGAAACACAATGCTTTCCAACTCTCAATGTTTGAAGGAGAGGAAATTCATATAACAATCAATGAGATATATCTCAAACATTGATACTAAGGTTCTCCTCTCTCCTTGTACATTGTTTTTTGTTTTCCTTATTTTCCCTAAGTGCTTATGTACATGTGTGAGTCTTGTTATTGTCTTGCTTTGTCTTGTGTTTGCTTGGTGTGTTATGGTTATTTTGTGTTTATTTTAGGCAATTCATTCATATTTTTATTCAAGAACACATTAAATCCTTTGACCCATTATAGGATAAGTTTTTGGTCCTTAGTATAGTAGGCATACTACCCCTATGAGTCACCAATTTATTGACCAAATTTGACTTTTAGGTCAAATTTGAACCCCTATAGGTAAAAATATTTGTTTTTTATATGTTATATGGGTATAAATATTTTTATTAGGACATATTATCATTAAATTGATGTTTTCTAATGTATTTATAGCCTTAGTCATGGTTTCATTAGTTTATTTGTCATTTTTGGTCATTTAATGTGCTTTTAAGAGTCATAAATGCAAGTAGCATGGTTACCAAAATTCCCATGTATCTTATTTTTATTGAAAACATATAATTAGTTAGTATAATTATTAGGGATGTCAGTTACATCATAATATTTTAGGTTCCTTAACTAAAATTCAATAAAAATTTGAAAAAGAGAGAAAATGGCACTTGTATGACCCATGGGGAATTGTGCCACATGGGAAAATATCATGGAAGGCCTATTAAAATTAATAAAACTCATTTATACATTTTTTTTCTCTAGAAGTGTCATTGTAAATCCAAAACTATTCTGCTCCTTTCTTGGTTTTCTAGACATATAGAAGTGATCTTTAGTTTTTTGCTTAGTACAAATAGCTAAAGAGGTTTTAGAACAAAGGATTTTGGGAGGTTTTATTAAACTAAAATAACTTAATTTAAAAATAATGAGTTTGAATAATGGTATATTTTTATTCATAAACTACCCTCATAAAGTTGACTATACTTTTCTACTAGCTATTTCATACACCCTATAGGTTTTGCTCAATTTTGATTAACTCTGTATGAACCAGTTGGTGGTGTTGAATCTAAGGGATGTTATATACCTTTTTAGATGGTTTAAACATTTTTTTTCATGTTTCATAATGTTTTAATGAGAAAATTGTCCATGTTATGGGAGGGTGTCATGATATCCAGTCTCAGTCAAAGTTCTTTTGGTTGTAGAGTGTTGTTTTCTTGTAGAAGTCTCATATAATTGGAAAATGATGTTTCATATGTTTAATGGTTATATAATAACCTAATTACATGTTTTGGTTTCACCATGTCATCTTTTTGGTATCTTACAACCTTGTTTTTCTCCATTGTCAACTCTTTTCCCAACTTTACTTGCAACCATAGTTTTAAAGCCTGTTTAACTTGCTCATGAGATGGTAATTAGGATTTATTAGTTGTTTAAGTCATCAAGAGTTTTAAATATTCCGTTTATATGTTAGTAAAAGGTACTAGTATAGTCACAAGCTTATCCACCATGTTAAAATAGTCATGAGATGCTCTTGCTTACTCTTATCCATGTATATGCAAGTAATTTTCATGTTGGAGATGTGTTAGAACTATTTTAAAGGTGTTCTTGATGGAGATCATATAATTGAAGGTTGGAAATAAATTTTAGTGGTTTTGAATCTATTCACCAACATGATTTTTCCCCAATTCCATGCCCTATCTATATAACATGCCTAATGCACACCTATAGGGCCTTTACTAACATCATACTGAGGTGTGGAAAGGTTAATGTGTGTTCCAACCTCTTGGAATTATTATATGTGCATTAGCATGTTTTATGAAATCATGCAAAGTTAACAGTCATGAATAGTTTCATATTGCTCATATTCAACCATTGATTATCCACCAAAATATCCACCTATAGATGGTTGAGTAGGGGACCAAAAGGTTTGTATGAAGATATTTAAGATAATTGACACATACTTAAGGGCTTGGTATGATAATCAATCCTTGGCAGACGCATACAAAGTGGCAAATTGGCAAAAGAAGTGTGCAACCATGTTGAGGAGATAAAGAATTGAGTTTAGGGAGGATATCCCTAAAATATCAAAATAGATCTCCAGAGGGTTTTTGTAGAAGCCTTATGACATATTTACAAAGGGATTCAAGGCATAAAATGAGGAATATATTGTAGCTTCTAGTGTAGATAAGATCTCTACCAAAGGTGTGAATCATAAAGTCAATGCAAGGTGGAATCTAAATACCTCAAAATTGCTGTAAAAGATATTAAAATCTTGCAATAATGTCTACAGTTTGAAAGATTGAATGATATTTGACATCCTAAAAGAAAATAGGACAAAAATAATAATTAGGATGGTTGAAATAGTTAAATGATATGGAAAATGGCATGGAGATCATCAGTGTAGAGATGATATATGATTTTCAAGCTTCATGAGTGCCTACATGTGTCCCTTGTATGAAAAATTCACACCTACAGTAGGGTAATGACAATGACTTAATTTTGAAGCCCAAGTGGTATTTTAGGACTCTTAAGTTGAGTGTAAGTTAAATCATACATTTGTTGACCTAAAGGGTTTCAATATAAGTCTTTTAAGCTCATGAACAAATTCATTTGAAGTAAAAGACACCTATAAGAGTCAATAGAAAATTAGATGTCTTAGGTAAGAAAAGACTCAATTTTGAGACTCAAATTCATATGAAAAAGATAAGCATGATGTGATTGACATATAGATTAGTAAAATTATCCAAATCTCAAGGTCTTGTATATGGTTTTCTAGACCTAAACTATACAAGTGCACCTACAGGTGCCTCTTTTAAGTAGAGAACACAGTCAATAGTCCATCAAGTTGAAAAGTAAGGCATAGTTGAGGTGTTTGGTAGAATTGAGGTGTTTGGAAGAGTTGAGGTGTTTTGAAGAGTTAAAAGTGCTTTCATTATTTTGTTAATAGTGTAATTCACTCCCTCATTTATCATGAACAAGGTTCAAATGAGATAATATACACCTATAGGGGTAAAAGGGCAGGGTGTCTTAGTCAGAGGACAATAGGGACCCAATTATGACCAAAGGTGCATAGGAATGGATAATGAAAGGATAATATGATGAATTAAACATATATACACCTTATAAATAACTATTATGAGATTCACAAGGTCTAAGTGAGATCATGTAACCTACATGTAGGCTCTAAAAGGCATGTGTCTTAGTCTAATAGAGAAAGACTAAATTGAGAAGCCCAAGTGCATATGAAAGGTAAAAAGGAATTTTGGTGATAATAAAAATAGGTTATCATCTCAATTAATATCATTTATACTTCATAAACTATAAATAGAAGCAAAATAAACTTACACAGGCCCTTGTTTGCACTTAAAGTAGGGTATAGTCATATGAGGGTAAATTAAGACATGAAATTTTATAGGGAGAAGAAGAAGATAATAAGAAATTAAAATTAGTTTATATATAATAAAAAAGTGTGTTCATAAGATCAAGACTCTTCCAAGATGACCATATAGCTTCCTTACTTGGCTAAAGGGTGACAGTTTGTATCGTGGTCTAGGAAACCATGTTTGTTTAATAGGTGAATATGGGGAATACATAAAAGATAAGTTTTTTAGATGAATAAAAATATTAATAAGAATTAATTTAGAATGATAATTTTTTTTAAAAAACTTATAAACATTTTTTTAGTTTGGAGAGGTCACTCTTATCAGGATTTGAGAAAAAAGCTAGAAAATAGGCTTTTTAGAGGCCTTTTTAGGGCATTTTGAGATGGTTAGGTACCTAAATAAAATAATATATATACAAAATATGGTAAAATTCATCATAAATAAATGGAAAAACTATAAAAATACTCCCCTTTACTGGGGATGTGGGATATACCTCACTATTTTGTCTTAGAGGTTAGCAAATTTAGGAAAATTAGTGTTTAGCAAAGCAAGCTAGTGAGTACAAAATGGGCAAAGGGATGGATATGGATATTTTGAAACCTAAAAAAAAATATAATGAGGTGTATGTAAGGAAATTATATTATAAGGAACACTAATTCAGGATTTTACCTCCCAAGATGACCCAAATACCCCTATATATAGTCTAAATAGGCAAGCTTTCATTAGGCCTAGTTAGTGAATGAGAGAAAAGGAAGAAAAGGAGTGATTGAGAGGTTGTGTGGTGATCATAAAAGTTTTAATTAAGAATTAATGATCATGATATACAATCCCAATCATGAAATATCAGCTCTGGTAGCTCAAAATTGCAAAGTACATGCTAAACCCTTTAGGCCTTCAAGGAACCTAAAGCCCATTGGGGGTCTACCTTCATTTCTATATCTTGATGAGATATAAAGATGATTGGGACATGTTTAAGAGGTGAAAATATACATGTATGAACTTATAATATGTAGATTAACCTATATCAAAGCTAATTATAACTCTGAGATAGTCCAAACATGCAAGAAAGGTAGAAATAAGCTTGATGAGGTGTCTTCAAGTGCTCATATATTTTATAAGGATTTGCATTGGAATTAAAGGAGTTTTAAGAGGTTATACGTGTCCCTTATCATAATTTTTTTGGAATTTATTAGTAGGTTCAGTGTCAAATATTAAGACCAAAAACTACCTAAAACCCTATTAAAGCTTCAGCTAGGACTTGATGGAGAAAACAAGCTTGGAGAGAGATCCATATGACATAGTTTGACCATGAAATATATTTAAAATTGTAGAGGACTCACTTAGGATCCCTCTCATACCTTTAATATTTATGTAATTGTATGGATAGGGTGAAAAATAAGGTATTTTTTACCACTTTATGTGTTTTGTAGGCTACAAGAGGAATCTAAAGATGAAATGAAGTTTACAAGGAATATTAGGACTTATATTAAATCCTTATGGTAATTTATTTCCAATAAAAAAATCTTAAGTGTCCAATTTAAAGCTCTCATCTTAGCTAGTCAGAACTAACATAGTGGACACAAGGGTAATAAGGGTGAAAAATCCAAATGTGAGCCTTTTTAAGGTTTATTTGACATGTATAAGGCCATGGATAGTCTTTATAATTTTAATTTACTCCCTCCCATGGATTTTAATGTAAAAATAAAGCTAATTTTGAAGACAAGTGTGAGGGGTAACTAAAAAATAATTTTTTTAGACTGTAGGTAGTGATAGTTTCCTTCTAAGAGTTTCTAGATGAGTAAGAATACAACCAATGCATAGAGAGGCATGCCCAAAAGAATTCCCTCTCATTCCAATAATCATCCATATCCCTAGTCAGTTATAGGGAATTCAAACATGTTCAAATTATGAAGGTAATTTTTTGAACCAGGACTGGAAGTTTTATCCCACTTTTCATAAGTTTCATGACTTGTATGGACACTTGGTCCTCCTGAAATTGCATGGTTCATTACATACCTATTTATCATGAAATTTTAACCCCTTTTATTATATTTAAAAGTGTCCAAGTGACCTTTGGACTTCCTTTGTATTTTTATTCTCTCAAAGGCTATAAATATTGACTCTTTTGGATCTTTTTAGTAGCCTCCATTGGTGGATGATGAAACCCTAGATAATTTTATACTTGAATTAATCAATAAAAAAAGTGAATTTTCCTACTTACATGATATAAAATTGAGTTTTATTGAAATCTTGTTGATCTTATCTAGTAGAAGATCATCTTTTCAAGCATGTTATCTTTGATTGTTCAATAAATGAGTAGAAGCTTAATTATTATAGGTATATATTAGTGTTATCTTTTAAGTTTATGTGTGTTTTAGAAGTGGTTCATGGCTGTATTCCATAATGGAATCATCCATTACCCTCCTAAGCATCAAAATACCTCTTGAACCTAGCATATGAAACATTGATGTGACAATCTATCTTGAGTTGTGAGTTTTGTGTGTAAGAAGATTTTTTTAGCTCTATGTAGTATAAATTCAGTCAATAGGAGGAAATTAAATATTGGTGCATTACCTTTAGTTTTCTTAGTTTGTCTTATTAACCCTTTTCATGTAAATTTGACAGGTAGTAGAGTGTTTCAAAGAGTGCATCAAGGGAACTAGATCATCTAGAGATTCATCTCAACAAATTATTACCCACAACAAGCTACATGTTTCCATTGTGCCACTTTCATGAGGAGAGGTAGGCATCTCCTCAAGAGGTGAAAATCCAAGTGAAAACATCTATACCTCTTCTAAGATATTAATATATTATATCTATAAATATGGGAAGGTATATTATTTTTAGCATTAGTGTGGTTCCCATCATACCAATAACTATTGTAGTCTCCATCAACACCTTTGTGATCATCCATAGTTGACATCTACCTTAGTCATCCCTCATTGCACAAGTCACACATGTAATAAGGCTCCTCCTTCTCTATCAGTGGCACCTCCTTCTCACCCTACAAACACTAATCCCATTGAGATATATATTATTTTCATTGAGTATCCTATGCATGAGATCTCTCATGAGTATGATCCTTCATTAGCTACACATACATTTTCAGTGGAGGAGATTTAGAAATAAGTCTTTTCAAAACTTTTTGTAAATATCAATGAGACTTTGGCTGCTATCATAATCCAAATTCATATATATGTTTATGATGTCATGGATAATTTATGAACAAGGCATGGTTTTCTTTCACATTGTTCTATTTTATGATTTTGGATTGGATTTTTGATCCATTTTTATATATCTTATACACTTGATTATGTGTCAAATTTGGTTTTCACTTATCTATTTTACATGGATCATTATATTATGATTTATGTGTTTTATATTATTTCATTTACTTTACTATTAATTATGTCTTTTTATTGTTCTTTTCATGATTGCACACTTATGTTTATGAGCTTAATTATTTCATGGATTATTTTTCTATTATAATGATTATTTTCTACCTTATCTCACTCAAAAATTAGATAATTATTTTTGTGACTTGGTTAAAAAAACCTTGATTCCTTTAGTAATCTCTCTACCATATGATCATTTAGCAAACAATACATCTCATTGTACTATTACTATTTACCAATCTACTTTGGATCTCCCTTTATTCCTTTATTCTCCACTCACATACTAAGCATACATACAGTTGAACCTTGAGATTGCATACTAGTTCATAGGTAAGCCTAAGTGTTTAGTTAGTCATATCTTTGGATACTTATCCTCATTTAAACCAAAGTTTAAATCTCATTCTTATGTATCGATTCTATCACTCATGTTGGTTTTTCCAAATTAGTATGGAGGAGGAATCATAAAAGACATAAAAAAAGTTAAAATCCATATTATTTAAATAAAAGGTAATGATTTAAAAAGGAAACATACGAATTCAAAAGTCTAATCATACCAAAAGATGTGATTCATAACACATATCCTATTTATAATCAAAGATCAAACTCCATAGTTGGCTTCATGATAAAGTCAAGGTCCATTTGTGTGCAATAGGCATTGGGATAGGAGAATAAAAAATATGTAAGTGGTACCTAATTTCTCACATAAGTAGCCAATATTTGTAGTAGACCGATGGCTCTGTAAGAGGTCCCGAGGAATTGGAAACATATTGTGAGAAGGTAGGTCAATTTTTATTTTATTTTTCATATAACCATCATGAGTTAATCTTAGTATCTCACATATTTACCTATATATATTTGTTATTACTTTAAGTAGGTATCCTTTATATTTTTATGGTCACTAAACTCTTAGTGTCTCTCCTTTATACCTAATATGCCTAATGTTTCCTAAGGTCTTCTCATAAATGATTATGTCATGATTTTTAAATTCCCTCTTTCATTACAAAATTATTAATATTTACCTTTGAGGAATATTAATTTTTTAACTGATCATTCTCTCTAGGGTTTCCATTTATGAGTTACAATGTAGGACCATAAAAGGGACTAGTCCCTCCTCACAAGATATTCTAATACCCAGTTCATACTTTAATCAAGTCACAATGAAAATAAATGATTCAAAATTGAGATAACTTGTGTTTGATTATGAAGTTCATGTTATTGGCATACTTCCTATCTTGATTTAGTATGTTTTATGTTTACTTCATAAACACTTCACTTTTATCTTCTTATTTTTCAATTATGTGTATGTTTACAACCATTTTATTAAATGTCTCATACTTCCCATATCGAATTAGTATGATTAATTGATTTCCACTTATATTTTGTTTTTATTTTCATACTTCCCATCTTGATTTAGTATGATTGATTAAATTTATTGTTTGTTTGTTTTTATACCATTATTTTCCATGTGTCTTCCATTTTATTACAAATTTTCATACTTCCCGATGTGATAAGTATGACTATTTATTTTATTTTAATTTTGAACAAATATTTTACATGGTTTAAAAACATTTATTCCCCTCTTTACCATTTTAGTTTATTATATTTATTCATATTTTATTTTTACACATTTTCCATCATGATATAGTGTGTATTACATTTGTTTTGATTAATTATACTTCTCTAAATATTTTTTTCCCTTTTTATTTTCAACCATGCATGTGTATTACATAATACTATAAAAGAAAAGATACATCACCTATTTACCATAACATATACAACACAAGTAAAATACATGTGATAGAAAGGAATTAAATCCATGCATTTACATTAAAATCCAAGTACAACTCATAAGATCAATGAAATATCAACACACACACACACACACACACACACACACACACACACACACACACACACACACACACACACACACACACACACACACACACACACACACACACACACACACAATGTATATTATATAATATAAGTATAAAATATAATAGATACATATCTAAGGTTGTGCTCCATCTTGTCTATCATGTGGCCTAGCCACATTACCCATTGAAACCTATGATTGACCCATCTAAATGGTTCACTATAAATAGGCAGTCTAGAATCTCAAGCCAAAAATCTATTCCTATATGTTGTCTATGTGGGCTTATACATGTCTGCGATGGATCATAGTCACCATGTGTATGACTTGATCATGTGTTAAGGCTTGTTATGCCTGAGCCTCTCCACCTCCTACCGCTATTGGTGGCTATAACCCATCTCCTTGTTCCTATATCTATCGTGAAACATCTCTAATTAGTATAAACTAGCTTTCATGAGTTAGGGTAGATAAAACCACAAGATCATCTAAAGTTGTAGGGTTGTACAGTGACATCACCCTATCCAAAATTTCATGATGTATAACTATAATTGGGGCTCCCCATTTAACCTCTTCTACAACATGATTTTCAAAACCAAAAACCAAATATAGATTAAATCACGCGTGTGTGTGTGTGTGTGTGTGTGTGTGTGTGTGTGTGTGTGTATAATGATATTTATAACAATAATGAAACTAGTGTTCTATATCAAAAACTTACAAATCAAAACATTTATCACCAGTGCCAGTATCTTTAACTATGGTCTCACCATCTTCTCACCTGTCGAGCACCTCCTTCATTGACTACCTCCATACCAAGGCAAAATTGGGAGTCAACACTCAATCCTACCATGGTCCTCTCAGTAGTGGCCTTCTTATAGACCAAATATGTCTTATTTATGCTATAAGATCTCCTTGTGCGACAAATATTGCCTGTCTCCTCACATTGATAGTATCTCCATATCTAATGAGTTCATGGTGGCCATTGCCACATATGTTATGATCCTTGCTATGTTACCACATCCCTTTCATCTACATCCATGGCATCATATCCTATAGGCCTTGCTACCTCCTATTTTCATGCTTGACCAACCCATGGCCCAAGTTAATAAAGCATAATCATTAGTATCTCAATAGGTCCCCCTTTGCCTCCTCTCTCTCAGCTCTTTAGCATGCCATGCATAATAATCAAGAACTAATATAGGGACCATTGGATGTGGAAGTCTAAATTATATGGGTACATGAGCCACTAATTGAGGCTTCAAACACAAAGTATATTGTCCATGATATTCATACATGCCAAACCTATACCAATAGTATCCCAACTCATCCATATAGTAGTTATGTTAGTGTACAACTTGTGTAATCAACTAAACATGGTAATTGGATGTTAAGAGTATAACTCAATTAACCTATCCCTAGTCTATCCATATATCTATTTTTGAGTATTAAACTTTTAATTCTAGTCATTCAGTAGACCACAATCATCTATAGCTAGTCATGACATAGTCCTAGAATTATCCCCTTGGATCCCAATCAAAACTTATTAGTATTATACCAAAAGGACATTAGCACCACATTTGGAACACTATAGCCACATGGTGTTAGTGTCCCTAATTAGGCACTACTATCCTTAACCCCATCTCTTCCCAACATATAGTTTTAAAAATGTGATCTCCTATTAAAGTCAACTTAAGCTAATTTTCTTATTTACACAAGAAAAATAATATTATAAATACAAGTCTAATCCACCTCTATTCACCAGATGGAAAAAGATGCAAAATCTATTAAAAAGGACAAATTTGTGAAAAATCAAGGTATTTTATCTCTATTCTACCCTAATTTTTACATACTACCATCTATAATAGATCCAAGTCCAATTTTCAATCATTTAAAATCTCAAGCACATCCAAGGCATCAAAGGCCACTCTCATTCTAGCATTAAATTACACATACATCAAACACTAGGTGGGAGAAATACATCAGACTTTATCCCTACTTAGAGTATTGGTATATAGCCAACTCTCTACATAATGAGGTATTGAGAATGTCCAATTTATATTAATAAGGCATAGTAAATTCTTGATCATATCAAACTTGTAAAGGATATCAAACAAAAAAGGATGTATGAGATCTCAATGTCGTAATAATAAAATATATTCTTAAATATTCTAAAAAAAATACAAATTAACTACTTCATCAACTTCTATGATTTAGTTTTCTTAGTTTTCTTATTTTTATAGATAATTATCCTATTTAATACTAAATCAGCCCTATCAAAGTCTTGTCATACTACATCGGTTCACTATAAAATAGTCAACCATTTTCTTTTAGATGTTATTAGGCTATTTGATACTAAATTATCCATCAACCATCTTGTACACAATCGACCTCATTTAGTAAACTATATTAGCTATGATAAATTACATCAGCTAGAGGCTAATATGTTGGCCATGTTCTTATTTCCAACTATATCAACCTACTACTATGTACTGAACCATCTTCAATGATACTATATTAATCCACTGCTATATAGTTAGACTCCTATTTTTCTCTCACCTTAAGAACTAAGTCAACAAGGTTGACTATGTTTTTAGTTTGAAATAATTTTTTGACCATTTACTATAAATGCCTTAAGAATTTATTGGTTTGATATTTTCCTACCCAATACCCCATTCTACCCCTGGTTTACCTAAAAATTTCCTAGGGTCAATTTTAGTGTTTGAATTTTGCCTACCATCTAGCTTAATTTCACTTAAAATTTTTCAAAAATTTGAAATTAGTGATTTATTACCTACACTGCACCCATTTTAGTTTCTATGCATCCTCCACATCGTAGATTCCATCACCTCATAATGGTCACTCTCTAGGCTAAAACTAGGTCTCTTAGAGAAATATTTTCTCTGAATAGTAAACTATCAAATGAATTGATTTTCACCCTATTTATATTTATTTTTCAAAAAATTTTACCTATTAAATATTTACCATTATATTTTATTTTTCAAACATATCTTTATTTATAATATCTTTTCTTTGAACCGTGAGATTATCTAGAATCTTGACATTGTATATAATTGTTTCACACATTACATGTATATTTTGATTTTTTTAAATTTTTTTACTAATTTTTACAGGTTAACCTAGTGTTCCCAACATTGGAAACCTTCATATTTATCTCACTTCATTCCTTATCTACAACACTAAGGTAAGTAAAGGTATACATTTTTCAATTCTATCATTTCATTTATCTTATTCACTTATTATTGATATTTATTTAGCCTCAACATTGTGTGTTTCTATGTTCTTTTCTTAAAGAACCATCCCACGTTACATCTATGTGACACATGGTGAGCTTAAATTTGTCCATATTTATACACATAATATTTTCAAACATTATCAATTACTGATGCTTTCTCTTTTGTAGGAACCCATCAAATCTCAATCTCTCTAAGTTTATGCCTTAAAAGGTGCACCAAGAAAGGGTGGGAAAACCATTGGTGCTTTGCAACATTGTTGTCACCTATACTATCAATTTATATCTACATATTCATCTCTTATACATTTCCATAAAATTTTCATCCTCCCTTACACACTCCTCTAAGCAATTCACTACTTTATTTAGCCCTTACTTAAGCCAAAAACCCCTTTTTATATTTATCAAACAATGTCAGCCTGGGCCAACTTTGTATTTAAATTAATATGAGCACATTATGGGTTTGGGTCATGTTTGACTGACTCAAATTGGGTCCTAATTTTTTTTATCAATTAACAATATAAGTTTGAATTAGGCTGACCCTTTCAGCTAAAATTTTGGAAAGGTTTAGGATTAGATCTAACTATATATACACATTCATTTTTCCATTTCTACAAGAGAAGAGAAGAAGAATATTATATTACACATCTACTTATCTACCATTGTACTTGAGGAGCATTTCTCAGGGTTACAATACTACACTTGGAGATATGAATCTTGTCTTTTGAAAACTTGGGATTCACTAAGAGGTATTTGGCTAAACTATAGTTCATTGTTCATCCTTAGCTTCTTCAGCATACATAATAACCTCTTGTGAAGCACCTTGTCCAAGGGATATATTAAGGCTCAATCAGTTAATATTCAAAGGTAAGAATTCCTAAATTTGTTTCTCCTTTGTTAAAGTAGATATATTTGCATTTGTACTTCTCTCCCATGCATTGGGATTTTTTATACAATGGCTTAAGTATAGATATTCTATGCATGTTTATTATTTATGTTTATTACCCCTATTTTGTGCCACAAGATTTGGTAAGCATTAGATTATATTTTAATTTACTTTACATGTACTTTGTGAATATGAAAGCATAAGACCTAATAAGCTTTATTTCATGGTGTTGCTTAACTATAAGATTTGGAACCCTCTCTAGTGATGTTATTGTGATAAGACATCCCTTGGTTAGGTCTAGTGGATCCACCTTAGTCATGACCCTAAATGTCTAAATGCATAAAAAATCAAAAGAGTAAGTGTGATTTATGTGTAAATAGATACTTATCTAAAAAACAAATATCACATAAGATTTGGGCCCTAAAAATTGAGTTACAAATAGATCTGAGTGTCATCAATAGGGTTATTGGGTCTAATTCTTCATTGGATAGTATCTCCCCACTTGGATAGTGGCACCATGTTACTCTAGTGTCTTGAAAATGGAACTAGTTTCCTCTTTATAAGACTATTCATATTTTATGAGACCACATGTGCTTGTGTTTCTGGGTTATTTTCCTGCATGCATGAAATCTAGAACTTTGTAGTGTGCCTATAATATTTAATTTAATACAAAAACCCTAATCCTCCTTATGTGTATGGCATGAGTTAAAAATGTGTGTTCATTAGTAAGATAGGCTTTACATCCTCAATAACCCACTATGAAGAGAATTTCCTACATATGAATACTCCAAGGAGGGATCAATCCCGATGTAGTTCTCCCATTTAGTGTTTGGTGCAAGTACAAGTGAATGCTAGAATGATAGTGGTATTGAATTCCTTGAGTGTTTTTGAAATTAAAAATATTTAAAAACTAGGATTAGGGATACTATAGATGGTAGTATGTAGAAGTAGGGTAGAGTAGGGATTAAATACCTTGATTTTACTCAATTTATGTCTTATTTAAATAGGTTTTTTTTTATCTATTTTCCATCTAGGGGATATAGATATAATAGTCTTATATTTATAGTTATTTGTAGCTTATGTGAATAATCAAATATAATTATGAAAATCATAGGATGGGCATACATTAAAAATATATCTATTCAAGAGAGTTAGGGAAAGAGACACTAGCTCTATGTACTTAATGTGGCACAAGTGTCCAATTAGTAGACTGCTAGGTGTTATGGGTTGGGATCTAGAAATGTAGTTTTAGGAATATGTATGAACTGGATGTAGATATAAGTGGCCTACGCAATGGATAGAAAAATGTGATAAAATATCTATGATAGGTCTAGGGATAAGATAGGTATAGGCTATCTCAAGAAATAATCTTAGCATTCAAATACCACTTTTAGGTGATTACATGTTCCACCCATTTATACTAGAAATATAGTAAAGAAAAATTACTAGCATAGAGGAAAAAAAACATACTTATACTTACCTAGAAAGTGAAGCCAGTGTAGTTGAGTCTAAGTATGTGAATCCAAAGTAATGACCTATAATGAAACATAAAAAAATCAATCCTTAAGAGATTATTAAAAGTAAAATACTATTTTTAATAAATTAAATGAGTATAGTTGAGTAAAGAGATAGGATAGAGGAAAGGAACGAATACACCTCATTGGGTACCTAAACCAATGCATGAACCTAGTGATAACTTGTGTGTGAGAGTGTGCCTAGTGATAAAATTATTGAATAGATTGGATTGAGATGATGGATTTCTCAATCCTAATATGTGGGTGGCTCAATAAATTAATCTACTTTTGAATCCATCATTTCCCACCTCTACTCAGTGGATCATGACCTATGAATAGCTTAGATAAGACTATAAGTGTGTCTAATCCTCTCATGTGGGTGGCTTAAAAACTCAAGTAGGATATGAATACATCATTGCCCACCTATGTGAAGTATATTAATATAAAATTAAACTATGGAAAATGATGAAAGTATCTAACTAGGTATATCTATCTATGTATGTTAGATCTATGGCCACCTGGGTACATTAGGTAGCTCTAGGTCATTCAAGAATGTCAACCACTATATATGGAGTAAGGAATGAAATTGGTAACAAAATAGAATATGATATTAAGTGTACATAAAATAGATAATGACAGATTTTTATTTCCATTCCATTTAATCAACCTTTGTGTAACTGAGTATATGGAAACTATGCACTATGTATATGCCCCCAATCTAATATCTAAGTATATTGATTCTACATTGAGTATGTAATAACTATATATGTGTAAATATGAACTAAATGTGGGAGTGATCATGTTGTGCATGATGTTCCCAAATTTGAGCAATAAGTTTGAATCTGAGTTGAAAGGAATGTATCTAAGAAAAATATGAACATAAATACCAAACTTGTGACTATATCTATGTAAATATGTACTATACCTAGTGTACTATTCTAGATAATCTAGACTAGCCTAAACCTAGGTCTATTAGATAGTAATACCATGTAGCAGATAATTTCACATTGTGGAACTAGTGTCCTAATCTAGGTGTTAATGTCTATATGGTTTGAAATATGGGTGACTAAACTACTTTCTAAGTCCCTATTTTTTGTGTGTTTGACCTATGTCTAATTGCCCCCTAATTTTAGGTTATTTTTGTAACCTATGTAGGATATATCTTCAAAATAAAATAGCTCTACAAAATATGTTAGTCAGAGCATATATGATAATTGCATGATATTCTGATATAATGTATAAACGTAACATTAGAACATAAGACAATATGAGCATAAGTATGTAATGTAATACGTAAGTTGTAATCTCACATTGTAAAAAGGTGTTAATATATGTAATCAATGTGTATAATAAAAAAATTTGAGTAGCTACTTAGGGGGTTGGGACATGATGTCTATCATAACACCCAAGTAAGAAGGGTAAATGCATGAGGTCCCTCATGACATCATAAAATAGTGTGTGCAAAAATAAAAGACAAGTGTCATGGTGAATATACATACAAGAAAGCATACATATAAAACACATGAATCATGAAAAATTATTCCAAAGGGATACAATATAGGAGACATAGGTACATTCCACTAAATTTGGTAATGGAATAAATAAAAAGGCATATTAAAATGTCCACATATGCAAGTAACAAGTAATTTGGATAAGACTCACATAGAAGGACATATTCAAATATTCACATGCAAAATTAGGAAAACACACACAAGGGACATGGGTACATGTCCAAGACATATAAACATAGAGGTAGCATAGAGGCAAAGAGCAATGGCATATTCAAATCCCATCAAAATGGAAGAAGCATAGGAAACACAATCAAGTCTAAATTAGGAAAGATATAAATGAAATCATGTAAAACTGTGTTGTATAAATATATGTAAATTATAGAATGTACATATACTAAGTCTAACCAGTGATAATTGGTAAAAAAATTGAGCAATGATTAGTAATGATTAATATCAAGATCTATCAATGCGTAAACTAGAATGTATAGAATGTAAGGATAGAACTTGGTAATAGAACATATGTATGATATGCCCTTGAATATGTGGATGTATCAAATTAATAAACCTAGATTAGTGTATATACCCCCAATGGATACATGATAGCAAATTTTGATCAGTGTAGTGGTGATACAGAGTTATATCACACTTTCTTGGTTTCATTCCCCTTGTATAGACTTGTGTCTTAATGAGCTTACTTATGAATTCTAAAATATGATATATATAGAATCATGCTACACTATTTTAAAATTAACTTTACACTAACACCATACCATCCAATAGCCTTTAATAAAATGTATCATTCATTATTCATGTGCTCTGTATATCCTTCATGACATTCTCACAATTCATCAATGCCAAAGTAACATTTGCATGGGGTACCAAATCTCAATGAAATTTTATTTGAAATCAATACCTCTTTATTTATTATAATACTCTTTTTATAAACCTATTTATGCAACTAATTCAAACTATATGCTCACTTTCTTCACTCAAGCATCTTTCTAGCATTAACCCCTACTAGCTGTATTTAGGGATAAACCCCTTTGGTTTGAAATGAATCAAATATTTCAAAACAAAATGATAAAATTTCCTATAATCATTTTAGGTATTCTAACTCCAAGATTCCCCATTGGACAATACTCTACATGTATACCCTATTTCACCATTATCCTAGTCCCCAGTTAGGCCTATTTATCCTTGTTATAGACCTACAGTTCTAAAATGTATGGACTAGTGAAGGTACACATCTAAAACCAAGAAAAATCTCTTATATATTATACATCAACCCTAATGACAAAGTTTGGTCCCTTTTAGCCAATGAAACCTCCTTTTGTGGCCAAAACCCTAATATGGGGTTTTTAGGTCTCTACACAGACCTGAGATGTCTAAACAATTCATAAAATGAGTTTTTATCAAGATCGAGAACTTCAAACAAGTTTTTTTTAGGTCTGTATAAACATTTGGGATCTCTTCCAATGACTCACATAAATTGATTACCTTCTATAACTTTGATATCTACAAAACTCAGAGAATTAGGTTCATCCAAATCTTGGTAAACCTACAATACAAAGAAATCAAGGTTACAAAAGACATTTATAGGTGAATTATGAGTTTCTAGACCTTAATCAAAATTCAAACACTAATATTCATGCATTACACAAGGAATAAGTTTCAAAGTTTTCCTTAAAATCTCTATCACACACCTATAGACATGGTTCTACCCTATATCTTTGAATGTGCACATTTTCAAAGTGAAAAAATTACTAAATTGAAAAGTATGAATCCTATTTAGTCTATGAATCTCATTTAGAGACTAAAAAAATAATCTATACCTTTATCCACATTACTTATCCTCAATAGTATCAAGACATTGACCAAATTCATGCAACCCATAATTCATTTTTAAGCTCAAGATTGTAATTGAGCCATTACCATAAAATAAGGCTCTATCAATGGAATCCTTTAACATAAAGTTTATTAGAATATGATATTAATTAATTCTTTACCTTTTTTAATCATCATTCACAATCAATTTCCATAACATATATATTTAATAAAAACATAGAATATAAGATATACACATAATACTAAGAGCAAAGACAATTTTGTCAACATTTCCTTTTATTCACTACTCTCTTCTTTTTTATACTTTGACAAAATATATCTAAAACTATAAAAATATACCTTATATCTTCCCTACCAACCAATAATTTATTCTTTATTCATTCTCCACATGGGATTCTTGGACATACTCTTGGTTATAACTTAACTTAATATGCAAACCCATGTCATATGAGGGTCAAGGAATTAGAAACCCTTCAACTTTACATAATATTCCTAATTTCATGATAATATATCTCATCATAATTAAATATATGCTATGATCCCATAAAAGGGCTTAAAATAATTCAAATTTTTTAATAGTGCTTTTGGCAAGAAACTAAGAAGTTTGAATTTTATGAAACCTAAACACCTAGTAAAGACTCTTAAGGACCAAGAACTACTCTATAACACCTCCTAAATTATTTCAAGCCAAAAATGGCATCAATATGACATCCCTAAAGGATGCCTCTACATCATACTACCAAGTTTTAGAATATTTCCCATATGTTATTGTAGGTGTACTTAGTTGATGCTCTTCATTGTTCTTATTCCACTTGTCTCTCATATATTTGTACATGTACTTGGGTCTCACATTTAGGTATCTACTTGCTTAACTTATTGATGAATATACTTTCACATAACATAATGGGATTAAATAAAACATAGTCCTTGTTATCTTGAGCATGCTTTGAAGGTTCATTACATCCTACCATATCTGCAAATTATTCAAATTCTTTGTTTGATTCTTGTTGAAATTCTTATGCAGGTGTCTTAACATCCTCTTTCCTCATCTCCTTAACTAGTTCTATCTATTCTATCCATGCTTCATTATATGCCACTTCCTCTTGTTCCTTGCATGCTTCACATTGTTATAGATGCTTAACCTACTGCCCATACTCATTGGTGTATTATCCTTCCATTTTCAAGGGGTGTTTGTATCGTTCCCCTATTTCATTGTCTTACTTCACAACTTCTTCCCATGCTTCATACTCTTGTCTCTTATCTTATTTATCATTGTTTTGTGATTCAACTTCTTGATTTTCTTGGACCTACTTTCAAGTTATCATCCCATTAATTTCTTGGCCTTCTTCAATAATCTTCCTCAAATAACTCATTTTATCCATAAACCCTTGTATATATTCATTACTAGAAATCATTGTCAAATTCTTATAAAAACTTGTAAATAACTAGTTCACATACTCACATGAGAAAATTGGATTGTGCCATGACTTATCATGTTCTTCTTGAGATGTAATAGTCTTGTTATGTTGAATGTTTGTCTTTATCTCTTCCTCCTACTGTACCAACTCTTTATGCCCTACAATCAACACCCTAGAAGCTATGCCAATAACATTATCCTCTTTTTTAGGCATTAATTCATCTACCTCCTACAAGTTTTTATATGCATTAGAAAAATAAAAATGATCAATACATTGGTTTACCTCTTTATACCTTTCATGTTATTTTGGGATAAAATCTTCCTTATTTATGCTTTTAATGAAGTTTAAGACTTCTTCACTTGTTCTTTCTATATCATCTAGATATTCACCTTTCTCAGGATAAAATAAGTTTGTGTTTACATATTCACTTGACCATCCATCTTCCTTTTCCTCATATTTTTAAAATTATTCAATCATTTCTTCTAGTTGATGTCTTATATGTGTAAATTCTGGTTGGATTTTTCTATTTTCCATCTTGTCCCTAAATGCAGAATTTACTCTCTTATTGATCTTAATACTAAAATTATTTTTGCATGCCATTGACATCTCTCTCAATCTCTTTTACATAACTGTTAACTCTTTCCTCAACTAAAAAATATCATTTTCCATATCCACTTATTCATTTTGTACTTTCTTTTTCATCTTTTTGTGGTAATCTTTTTATAGTAAGCCCATAATTCTCTTTCTTTTATTCCCTTCACTCTTTCTTGTCAAGTTCCTTTCCACACTTGCCTTCTTGACCTCACTTGGGTCATCTTTATTATCTTTCTCTCTCTTTATACTCTCACTAGAGTCACTTACTTATTTACTTGGTCCTCACTTGGGATTCCTCACTTTCTTCTTAATCTCTCTCTTAAGCTTGCTTTCCTATAACTATCAATATCTTTCCTTGTTCTTCATGGCCTCTCTTGGCTTTGGGCTTCTTTGACACAATATATTTTTATCTACTTTCACCTCTTAAGGTTATCTAGCTTCTCACTTATCCTTTCTCTTCTTCAAAAAAATAACCAAATTCAAATTATTTGAATCAAAACACCTTATCAAAGCAATCATAAACAATCATACCTTGTCATGGATTGTACTACCTTCTTACCTTCTCCAACTTTGCACTATCTGGCACCTTATCACTCACCTTACCTCTTTTCTTTAATTTTCCCTACAATATTCATAAAATATTGAACAAAAACAAATATTCATCACAAAATATCCTTCTTTTACCTATACCCAAGGTATCTTCCTGCTCTAATACCAAAATGATGCAGAGTTGTATCACACTTTCTTGGTTTTGTTTCTCTTCTATATACTTGTAGCTTAGTGATGCTTACTTTTGAATTTTGGAATATTTAGGATATAACATCATGATACACTAGTTTCAAATTAGCTTTACAATAACAACATACCGTCCAAAAACATTCAATAAACTATATCATTTACTATTAATGTGCTCTTTATATCCTTCATGACATTCTCACAAGTCATCAATGCTAAAATAATCTTTGCATGGGGTATAAA
Source organism: Torreya grandis (assembly GCA_037957365.1). Lineage (NCBI taxonomy): Eukaryota > Viridiplantae > Streptophyta > Pinopsida > Cupressales > Taxaceae > Torreya > Torreya grandis. The sequence continues at coordinate 368,580 of JARHVA010007133.1, forward strand.
ATCTCAATGAAGTTTTAATTCACATCAAGAACTCCTTATTTATAATAATAATATTTTTATAACCCTATTTATACAACTTATTCAAACTATTTTCTCACTTTCTTCACTCAAGCATCTTTCTAGCCTTAACCCCTACTAGCCCTATTTAGGGATAAACCCCTTTGGATTGAAATGTATACATGATTTTAAATTTTTTTAGAACATTTAATTTAATAATTTTAGGTATTATATCTCCACCATTCCCCATTGGACTATACTCCACATGCATATCCTATTTCACCACTATCTCAGTCCTTAATTAGGCTTATTTAGCCTTGTTATAGACCTACAGTCCCAAAACATATGGAATAATAAAGGTACACATTTAAAACAACAAAAATATATTATATATTGATAAATAAACCCTAATGACATAGTGTGGGCCTTTTTAGTTGATGGAATCTCCTTTCACAACCAAACCCTAATCTAGGGTTTCTAGGTTTCTACACAGACCTGAGAGGTCTAACAAATTCATAAAATGAGTTTTATCAAGGTTGGGAACTTTTAAAAAGTTTTTTCAGGTATTTATAAACATTTGGGATCTCTTACAATGAATCAAATAACCTGATTATGTTCCCTAACTTTGTTATCTACAAAACTCAAAGAACTGGGTTTATCCAATGCTTGGTAAACCTACAATACAAACAACTCAAGGTTGAAAAAGACCTTTATATATACATTAAGAGTTTTTAGACCTTACAAACAATTCAAAAATTGATATTAATTCATTACATAAGGAATATGTATCAAATTTTTCCTTAAAATCTCTATCACACACCTACAGATAGGGTTCTGCCCTATATCTCTAAATGTGCACACTTTCAAAGTGATAAAATGACTAAATTAGAAAGTATGAATCCTTTTTAGGATACGAGCCTCTTTTAGAGACTATGAAAACAATATATTCCTTTATCCGCACTACTTATCCTTAATAGTATCAAGACAGTGAGCAAATTTATATAACTCAAAATTCATTTTTAAGCTTAGAACTACAATAAAGCCATTACCAAAAAATAGGGGTCTATCAATGGAAACCTTTAACACAAATATTAGTATAATATTATATGAATTAATTCTTTAACTATTTGATCATCATTCACAATCAATTTACATAGCATATACATTTAATGAAAACATAGAATATAAGATATACGCAGAATACTAAGAGTAGAGATAGTTTTGTCAACATTTCCTTTTATTCACTACTCTCTTCTTTCTTCTACTTCAAGAACATCTATCTAAAACTATTAAGATATATCTTATATCTCCCTTACAAACCAATAACTTATTATTGATTCATTATCCATGTGGGAGTATTGGACACACTCTTGGTTACAACTTAAATTAATATGCATACCCATGTCATATGAGGGTCAAGGCATTAGAAACCCTTCACCTTTTCATAAGACTCTTAATTTCATGCTAATATATATCATCATCATAAAATAGATGCTATTATCCCTCAAAAGGGATTACAACAATTCAAATTTTTTAATAGTGCTTTTAGTAGGAAAGTAAGAAGTTTGAATTTTATGAATCCTAGACACCTAGTAAAGACTCTAACAACCAAAAACTATGCTAGAACACCTCCTACCTTATTTCAAGCCAAAAATGAAATCATGATGACATACCTAAAGGATTCCATTACATTAATTGGATTGGATTCTTGTATGTAATATAAAATCCCTCAAAAATAGCCAGTGAAATATTCATGTATAATAAAACTGACTATACTAAGATAACTAACATATGTAATATTTGGCAAGTAGTAGAAACGTAAACATGAAAATGCATAAAATCTGCAATTTTTTATTTTCTGAGAAATATTTGAATGTTTTATATTTTGACATGTTATGTTATTTTTTTATTTTTTGGATATAAGTTATGTACAAGAAAATGAAATAAAACTATGTACAAGGAGTGAGAGAGAGAGGAAGTTTGTACAAGTTGTAGGAACCATACTAACCAATGAGTCTCATGGGAAACTAACTATCACTATGGCCTATGGTGAATAAGGGAATTTTTATCATGCATTCTATGTGAAATAATAAATGTGATCCCATAATTTACTATGAAGAATAAGTTATGTTTGAATCTACCTATGTAGTGATGCTATGAATCTATAGCACTGAACCTGATGCCCTATGAACTATAGGGGTCTTAAAACCCCATCTAATAGAAGAATTTGTAGGTAACATATGTTCCTTATGTCAATAACTCATAAAAAAAATAAAATTAATTTCAGCATAAACTTAGTAGAGGAAGGTCCCCTAAAATTTGTGACATATCTCTAAGATAGGGGTCTCTATAATAATGGTCTCTATGGGAGAGTATTTGTATGTGTTGATACCATAGGAGTAGACCCTGCCTACACTTGTGGATTTTATAAACTCTATGATGTATGTATAGGAAATATAATCTAAGATATAACTTATAATCATGAAATATCTGATAATGGTGGTGAAACTATAACTAATGTCAGTGCTAAAATTGTAGTTGGTAATTATGTTAGAATGGGTAAAGGATACTCATATGGGATACCCATAACTTTAACCACATAATTTCCATGTATGTACCTTAGGCATTAGTATACTATATATGGGATGTACCAGATCTACTATAACCATGGCCTACCTAATAATATATTGAATACACTTACACTAGGTACTACTAGGAACCGAATGACTATGTGTACTAGTCCAACCTATAATTGAAGCACAATTTCCCCAATGGAGATATTAACATGGCCAATAAAACAATTAATGAATATATATGGGGAACATATCCCACTCTATGTATCACAAGTAATATAATAGTGTCATAGTATACATGATTATGCTTGACCCATTATCAACCATAACACTCTAGATAGGATGGTCATCTATGTATGCTCGTATAAAGAGTACATATAGATTTGTGCCATCATCCATAATGTCTTGATATAAGAATGTGATAAGTGGTTTAGGTGACACTATAGTATAGTATATGCTAGTAATTTTGTGAAATATATATGCCTCATTTGTAACTACGTGATATGAAGCTAGTGGTGGATGCACCTAATATGTATAGTGAACACTTGATGTGCCCCCTGCTTCACTCATTGCATGATTTGGGAATGGATCTAAATAATATATTCAATGCCTTAGCCTCTATTTGATGTGATTTTTCTACCTCTATGTGTGTGACCACATCAATAATATTAGCCTCAATCAGATCTTGTATTTTATGATTTAAGCTAATTCATTTATTTGTCATGTGGCTTGCTTCCCTGTGATACTCACATAATGCATTTAAATCATAGTTCTTTGGAAGAGTTCATGTCATATCAACCTCTTTAATCAGAGGTAGATATATGAAATTGAATTATAATAGATATTTTATAACCCATGACGGTGACTTTGGAAGAATAGTGAAGACTCTACACTAAGGAGTTGATAAAACCAATTTGGGAGATGGGTCAGAAGTTGCATTGATTGTGGCCTTTTGATCACTTTTTTTCTTTGTTTCCCTTACCTTATATGGAGGTTTTTTAAACTCTTAATAGCTTATTTAGATCCATTTGTGTACTTGAGTTTTCCCATTGATAAGAGTTTAACCTCTCTTTCCTTGATTGTGTGGCATAAATTGGTAAATGTAGAAATTTTACTAAACAAGAAACATTCATGTAATGTTAGTAAGAGAATTTATTTAAATATGTCCTAAATATCTCTATCTAACATGGGTTTATTTAATTTGGTTAATATTGTCTTATATAATAAGACATAATCGACAATAATATCATTTGTATTTTGTGTTAACTATACCATTTGTGCATATGATATCTTGTCACTGATGTTGATAGAGAAGAGTTCTAGAAACATGTCTATTAAATGATTTAGTTATGTGATATATTTATTTAGTAAATCATAGAACCATTTTAGGGAATAATCCTTGAGACTGAATGGAAATAACTTCATAAAAAAACCAATTATTGGACACATAGTCTAAGCATGATGGGTGAAAAGATCTAAGATGATGCTCTAGGTCACCCTTGAAATCATATGATGTAAGCTTAGGTGTCAAAAAAATTAATGGAAAGGGAGTTGCCGATATGTGATGCACTAAAAGGTGTATGTAATAGAATGCTAGAATCCAAGCCATGTGATGGCCTAGTGGCTCCCTTCTTTAGATGTAACACCTTAGACTCCAAAGTATGAATTTAATGTATAAGGGATTGTACATTTGGAGTGGAGTAACTAACCATAATTGATGTATCTATCACTCATGGTTGTTGAAATATAATTTTAGGTTACGCTAGTTGAGTTGGCCCCACTAGAGGTATAACAACATTATTAACTAGGGGAGTTAAAGATTGACCATTTTTTGTTTTATTCTTGATTTACAATATGTATTATATGAAATTTACATGATCAAGGTTTTTTCCCCAAATTTTGTCTCTAAATATCTGTAATACCTCATCTTTGTTCATAGTTATGTCATTATTGTTAAGTGGAGGGAGATTGTCTTGATTCTCAATGTGTATTTCGTCTTGATCTTTGTTGTATTATTCATCTTATAATGTATTTTAATTAAAATTCACATAATCAAGGTGTAAATGATGCATAGTTGGAGTTATGATAGGTTCTTTATCCATGTTATAGGCTTGAATAACATGAATATAAAAATGCTCTATAGGATTACCACCTAGTCTAGCACTTCTTAATGGAAGAGAAATTTTTTAGATGACATATAGTAAAAAAATTGGAATAGAGATATTAAAATATAATATATGAATTCTAAAAAATTTCAAGCAGCTAATGAAAATAGGAAGAAAAAGGATACAAACCCTAAGAGCACATAGGGTTATGCTTATTTGAATCTAGGGTTTCTTTACCAAAAATTGAAATTATATTTAAATAAATTGAAACACTAATATGAAATTGATTTATTTAGCTAGGTTATCTAAAAATATAATAAAATTAGAATTATTCAACCCTAATATAGTGCACAAAAATTTGGAGAATGCAAACTAGTGTTTAAAGGAATATTTGAAGTAAGTTGAGTTCACCAAATGATTAAACCTTTAGGGTTTAGCTATGTAAATCATAAGTTAGATCAAAGGGATGATTTATATAAATCAATAAAATAATATGTAATAAATAACCATTGATTTGTTATACATTTTGATTTATTTTTACTTTTTAAAAATAGTAATATGTGCAAATAGATACTTATCTAGAAAAAGACTGTTAAAGAAGATCTAGGTTCTAAAAACTATTATAAACAAGTCTGAGTGTCATTAATAAAGTCCCCACATCTAATTATTAATTGGGTAGTAGTACCCCACTTGGACAATGGTGCCATGTTTCTCTAGTGTCCTAAAATGGTCTTAGTGTCCACTTTATAAGGTTTTTAATATTTTTTTGGAGCACTTGTGCCTATGTTTATGGGTTTTATTATTGCATGCATGAAATATAGATCTCTATATTGTGTCTAGAATATATGATTTAGTGTGAAAACCATAATCCTCCTTGTAATTATGGCATGAGCTAAAAATATGTGTTCACTAGTAGGATAGGTTGGGTGTCCTCAACACCCCATTGTGAAGAGAGTTGCCTACATACCAATACTCTGAGGAGGGATCAATCTTGATGTAGTTCTCCCACCTAATTTTTGGTGCAAGTACAAGTGAATACTAAAATGATAGTGGTTTTAAAGGTCTTAAGTGTGATTGAGATTGAAAATCTTTGAAATCTAGGCTTAGGGCTACTGTAAAATGGTAGTATGTAAAAGTTAGGCTGAATAGGGATCAAATATTTTGATTTTTATCTTGTTTTTTATTTGAATAGGCTTTTTGCATCTATTTTTCATATAGGGGATAAATATATAATTGTCTTATATTTATAGTGATCCATAGGTTATACAGATAATAAAATGTACATAGGCCAACCTTAAGAGGGATATACATTGGAAAATATATCTATTCAAGAGAGTTAGGGCAAGGAAGACTAATATCAAGTTGGGGACACTAACACCATATGGATCTAATGTTCTTAATGTGGTGCTAGTATCCCGTTTGAAGATTGCTAGGCATAATGGGTTGAGATATGGGACTGTAGCTCTAGGACTATGTTTGAGCTAACTATAGATGTCTATGGTTTACACAATGATTGGAAAATTGTGATAAAGGATATAGGATATGTATATGGCTAATATAGGAATAGGATGTGTCAAATAACACTCTTAGCATCTAGATGCTGCTTTTAAGTAATTATAAATATTTAGACACACAGGTCTACTTAGATACATATATTTAGATAACAGGTTGACTTAGATATATATGTTGAATTATATACTCAAGTTGACTCATATATATAGGTTGACTCAGATATATAGTTTGGCTCAGATATGTAAGTTGACTTAGATATATAATTTTTCTTAGATATATAGGTCAACTTAGTTATATAGTTTGGATCTACTATATAGGTTAACTCTGATATATAGTTTGGCTTAGATATAGAGTGTGGATCAGATATTTAATTTGAATCAAATATATAGATGTTCAAATATGTAGCTACATTAATCATATCAAGATTAGGGGCATGATATAAAGCACATGTCCTTGATCTCTATTTTTAGATGTTTAGGTCACACTTAGATCATCACCAAGATGTCACGAGGATGACACTAGTTTGGGTCACATGGCCATTTATAGCAGTTGATCCATAGCATTCCATTAGACCCAATTTACATACTTAGATTTAGTACACACATTAGAGTGAGAGAAAGTAGGCCTTTTTTCTCCACATATTAAGTTTACTTACTCAGTACACACATAAAAATGGGGGAAAGCAAGCCTTGTTTCTCAAAATATTCAATTTACATACTTAGATTAAGTCTAGATATCATGGTGGGGGAAAATAGGGATTTGTTCCTCATGATTTAGTTCATTATTCAAATTTAGTACGTAGGACATGCACATTATGTATTTCCTCTTCACATATTTCACTCTAGTTCCTATCCACTTCTCTAGCCAAGAAGTGAGCTAGGTATAAAACACATCCACATAGGTAATCACAAGTACCATCCCTCTATTTCTTTTAATTTATTACTTTCATTTCATTGCATAACTAGAATGAAAGGGGGAAAATGTATACACCCTAATTTGGTCAAGCAATAACAAGTAATGTCTTTTGTTTCTCTTTCACATGAAGGTCTTAGTGATGAATATAGATATCCCTTGTTCATATGGTCATTTTGGGTCTTTTGATCTTTCTTATGTCTTATTTTCCCTATTTTTTGAACCCTAATGGTCTTGATTCACCTCCTCCTAGTCATAGGGGCCCCAAACCTATCTTGATTGGTGTTTGCTTTGTTTTTAGGCCTCAATACACTAGTTCCATTACTAGGACAATAGTTACATGTGGCCCTAGTGCATAAATATAGCTCTAGTGTCTGATGGTCATTTTCTCCTATGTTTTGGGTCCTAACCCTTCCTTGATCCTTCTCTTATATTTTTATCCTCCTTTTATGACTTGTTGGATATAAAATAAGGTCTTACATTCAAATTAAATTTCATTTTATATAAAAATCCTCACAAGGAATTTTACATCTAGTACTTACTATTTTGGCACATAATTACATAAAATCAATTAATAGTATAGCTCAATACTCTACATACTACTCAACTAATACACCTAGACATTGCATTATTGATTAAAGAAGGGCCTATTTAAAATTCATTATATCATACCATTTGCATTGATAATGCACTTTCCCAAAGGGAGAACTACATGTGATCTAAGACCCCTAACATTGGGGTTAATATAGATAATGTGTCACATCTTGATTTCTCTCTAAGATTAAAAAATCTATTTGATCCATGGATTATTATGGTTGATTAGTTGACTAACTAATATTTGATTAAGATTTATGTCATATTTTGATTATGGGATAGTTATGTGTTTTGTAATTTACGTGATTAGTTTATATGAGTTAGCAATACTTTTATATTCTATACATTGTGATCATGTTTCTTAATTATACATCATTATTTTATGGATATAATTATGTTTTAGGCTAACTTCATTATTGTGAGGTAGATGTAGGATAGATTCTTCCCTAAGAGTATGATGGAGGGATAACATCATCAAATAGGGTGGTTTAGATGGAAATGTTGGGGGATGACATAAAATTAATTTATAAACCCATGAACACACCACATAATATATCATGTTTCATAATTAATTATTCGAGTAGATAATTGTAGTATGTTTTTTTTTCTATTTGAATGTTTATTGTTATCTTTTATGTTATTAGATAATTTTAAATGATTATGTGATTTCATTAATTTAATTATTTTTGATATTAATAGTTAGTTTTTTGATAAATCTATACCAAACTAGTTTAACTTGAATTACTACAGTGTTAAACATGGTTAAATATTCATTTATCAATGATTGTCTAGACTCTTTGTTAGAAATAACAGATATAAGCTATTACATAATTAAGTTAATTTGTTAATGACTATTTATGTTTAAAGGAGTAATTTTATCTATGTTAATATTAATATAATACAATAAAAAACTTAATGGATTATAAGCTCTTTGTTATGTATTAATGAATTATTTTGGCATCATGAAATGAAATTTGTGTTTTGATTTTATAACGCTAGGTAATAAACATAATGTAATTCAAACAATTATAAAATATATCATTGTAAAACTATTATATGAACATTATTGTGTTTTCCAAATTGTATGCTATAGCCTATGAGTTACTATTAAACCTAGAGGGTTACCTTATAATGGAGGTCAAATGCATTATTATTATTTTTGGATGACTTGATAACATTAAACAATAGTATTTTTAATACATGTTTGTATTAACCATGTTATATATTCATTATGTTGAGTATCCAATAGTCATTTCATTAAAATATAATGATTATTGACTAGTTTATAATTGACCTTGCATGGAATAAGCATTGGCTATTGTGACTTGTTGTTTATTTGGTTTGGATAGTCGGTTTGTGAGGTCATTGTTTAATTCAATGGAATGCATATTTTATAAAGGATATAAAATTAATATTTTATTGAGTATTTTGGAAGTCTCAAGATGATTATGATTTTTAATCCCTCATTGACTATGGGCTAACCATTATTTTGTGAAAAACATGATGGACTTTGGTTATTGGCTGCATGGTTGCAAACTATAGTATAGTGGAGTTCTATTGAGCTATTTTTGCATGCATGTTATCAACTAGTTTGGTATGATAGGAATGGAGGAGAAATTAGAGTAGAGTAAGGTGATGAAAGGAAATAAAAGAAAGGATAAGGTGATTGTGAGACACGACACATGCACATGGGGAGTAGAAAATAAAAAGAGGAGGAGAATTTGAGTTAAGGAAGAAAAGTATATATGAATCCCTTGGCATAATTAGTAGGTCAATTTTGTACTTAAATTTTATTTGTGTAATGATTGATGTATTTTAAATTGAAATGGTTATTAGGTTTTCATTGTTTGAAATTTTATGTAAAAATTATAATAGGTTGTATGTAGGTCCCTGTGGAAAGCTCAGACTCCATAGAACCTTACATCTAACCCATGTTAACCTAAGGAAATTAGGTAGAACCATTAAAATTACAATGGTTATTTTAGGCTATAATGAATATTTATCCTAAACTCTTCTTCCAATTCAAAAACCTCTATTTAATCATATAATGACTATTCTTAATGGGTATATTTGATTTGGCACAAACTAGTTTGTTGTTGAACCATTTTGATATATATCCATTAAGGTAGTTAATAAATTAGATTGGAATTATGGGATTGTATGAGGGATCAAATATGTAAACTTATTTATATTTTTGGGTTTAAAAATATGGGTTATTTATATAAAATGGAATGTGTACATACATACATACTAAGATGTAGAGCCCTACCATAATTAAATAATATATCATGACATCTTCATTTTCCTTTGACAATAGAAAATGGTCAATCAAAGACACTACCATCTTGCAAACTATGGGCCCATTTTTTATTCACTCTAGTCATGTGAACCCAATAATTGCATTGATTTTGGGTCTAGTGTATGATATGGGTCCCTTGATGTACAATATCACCAAAAATAACCTATTATTTCTCTTGCCATCAATGCCTAGTGTACCTTGAAATATTTCAGTACTTGCATGTTTTGTATGGCCTCGCCTTTTATTTTAGGGGTCTAAGTATGACATTTATGTATGTTCTTAGCCTCGATATGTGTGTGTATAGTATGTGTGTATGTATACACACACACACACACACACATACATACATACATACATACATACATACATTCATATATTTGTATGTGATCATTTATACATAATATAATTTGGTTGATAACAACACCACTAAGGTCAAATCCTCTTTAGTTCCAAGAGACATGCCACACCACATACATTATTATCCCCTATATAATCTAATCCACTAATGCAAGATGCCATATACAAATATATATGGATACTTATATTTCCATATATTTCCATTTATTTCTTAGTATCACTAACAATAGCCATTGAATTTGTAACAATATTTTTGTTTCTTTTTTTTTTCTAAAAGGAGGAAAGACAAAAATACAAATAAATCCACAAGTGTTGCCAATTTTGGGTAGTCCATTATCCACTTGGGTTCAAATTCCTAACAATATTTATGTTCTCTCACCAAGAAATATGATGGTTTGATGTATTATCATGTGTTATATATTAACATAATATATAATAATAAATAAATAATATTAATATATTTATATTATTATTATTGTTGTTATTATTATTATTATTATAATAATAATAATAATAATAATAATAATAATAATAATATTAGATATATATAAATACATATACACATGTTATAATTGTATTAATAATATATTATTATACAATATTTAATATATATTATATTATATTAAACATAATATATAATATTTTATATTATTACTAATATGTACATATATCTATATTATTTTTTATTTTTTATTTTTTAAACATCTATTTTTAAGTGGGCTCTCAATTCTTGAACAATATTAAAGGTTTTCATAGACTGTAGGAATATACAATAGTCATTAGATCACATGGCCCATTGGATTTTAACTTTAGATGCATGATTACTAATATAGAATCATTATCCTCCATCAATCCTACCACCTATCCCCTATAATACGGCATGGATGGTTTGTTTTTGCCATTACACTTGAAATATAGAAAACTAATATGCTTTTACTATTCATAGCTTGTGAAATGAGTTTGTTGTTGTATTATGAATTTTTTAACCTTACAGAGATGGATTTATTGCTATAAGAAGCTAGTGGCTTCCTATTTTTAGATTCAAGTTGAGATGTTTTGGTGGGTGGCCATTTTGAGAGGGACACATAGTGTTTATTTTATTGTGATAGAGGAAGATGCTAAGATTCATTGTAGTTTAGGATCTTAGAGAAGCAAATGATGACCTTCCTAAAGGCATCCACAAACAAGAAATATGCTAATGGTTTTGGCTATTGTTGAATATCAGGGTAAATTGAAAAGGCTAAAATTTCTTGGTTTGAAGATTGTATAATATCAAGATAAATGAGAAGGCTTTAATTTCTTATAATGTCTAAAGGTACTTCTCAAGTATGATTTGTATTTAACAACCCAAACCTTCTCACATTTTCAATTTAAACATAAATTTGGTTTTATGATTATTTGGGTTTTTGAACTCAACTTTTAATGGCCTAGAAATGAAAAATTTATCTAGGTTTAGAATTTTATGGCCACCTTACAAAATGGAAATTTCATGGTTACTAGAGCATTTTGTCTCTCTTTGTAAAGTAAACATTTAAATATTTTGTTATTTTTTTAAATTAGTAGTTTATTTTTATATTAATATTCAATATATATTTGTTGAACTTTGCAATAATTTTTTTAGTCATATGCATTTACGTAATTTAATAAACATAAATTAATATTAAAAAATTAAATTAAAGAAATTCCTATATTTTTTTTATTGCACTTCAACTCAGTCAAATATTTAGTTAGCCATGATAAGTATATGGCTTTCTAGATGACTATTTATTCTAGACTATATAAAGAGAAGAAGGATGAGTGATTTAACTTCATTAAACAATTTTTTATGGTGTGAGGACATATTTCCTATAGTTTTCAATCCATATTATTTGAGGTGGTGAAAATGAGCAACATAATTGAAAGTCCAATAGATCATTTTCCTCAAAGGGTTTAAACCCATCATTATAAGTGCATGTAATGGGTAATGACTTACGCAAGACAATAGTGACTATAATACATGGATAATAGTGATGTCTTATAATGTGAACATCATATTATATATCTAAAGATTAATCTCAACTCCCTTTCTTCTAGTATCAATGACTTTGACATAATTAGGTAAATAAGGTTAATGTTTTTGAAATTTGTAAATGTATATTTCAATTTTTAAATAGGTTTAAGGATGTAACCTATATTTATTGATCATGTGTGGAATGAGTATTCTAGGATGATTGAATGTAATTTTATTCTCAAGTGTATTAAAAAAGCAGTGAAGTTTAAATTTATAATTAATTTGATAGTTATATAATAGTTTGAAACTTAAATTTGACATCCATTTTATTGTCATATGATAATTTTTATTCTTTCTTAGAAAAGGCGATTAGAAAACATGGTATCTTAAGCATAAGGTGGATTTTAAAGTTTTTTTCTCTTGGATTTTTTTTTTGAGATTGATGAATGATGTAAATAGATTGATGCCACCTATCTACAATGAAAAATAAATTTTTGAAGGAAGTGATCACTTTAGAGCCATAGTTTCTCATGGCCCTTGGTTCATTCACAACATGTTAGTTGTTTTTTCACACTAGACTCAAGACTTTGTAGCCTCTTAACTTTCCAAACTAAAAATATCAATTTATATTGAGTTCCATAGTCTCTCTCTCCCCCTTTGGAGTTTTTTCATCCAATTAATCAAACCTCAAGGTCATTTCATTGTTCATGAGAAATCCAAATTTTTTTAAGTTAGATTGTAAAAAACATGTATTAATAGAAGTTGACATTTCCAAAGATCTCAAATACAATAGTGATATTCAAATTGGTGATAAATGTCTCATGTAACATGTGTTATATATTAACATGCATAATACTTATTTTTGTTTCTAAGCCTTAGATCACAAAATATGTGAGTTCCCGTTAGTGGCCAACTCATGACCAACTTCCCGATCCAAGACCTTGATTGAGTTGATTAAATCTATTCAATATTTTTTAGATGGGTGGACCACTATAACCAATAATAAAATAAATCAAAAAACTTGAAATATAGGAAAATCCTTAGACTCTGTGTATAAACCCACAAGCAATTCAATAATGACTAGTAAGAAATTGATTTGTACTGCTACTTAAGTAATGCCACATATTATTAATGTTATGCAAGTGGTATGATCTTTTTCCTATCCTCAAACAATTTTTTTTTCTCAACCATTAGAGCTTCTTCTTGAGGTAAAATTATATTCAAGATATGCTGATAATATGGTGATTTTTTATCCTAAGTCATTTTTTGCCACTCTCTTGGGCCCTCTCCATTACCTAAGAGTGGTGAGCATGCATAATAAATATGGTGATATTTTTTATTAAGTTAATTTATGCAAGGTAATCACTAATCATATATGTTTAATATATTTTCAACATTAGCGAGTGATGATGAATAGTCTAACATAAATTTAGCTAATGTTAGTGTAATCAAGGAATGTGCAAGGTCTCACTAACTTGTCCTTATAAATAATTTGGAAAATTATAATTTGTTTGATAAAATGAAATATTATTTTTGAAATAAGTTGTAATTTATAGATTTCTCTCAATATGCCACTAAGTTGATTTGGCTGAGAGATATTATTAGATGTCAAACCATAAATGAGAATGTGGGTGAGTGGTGGCATTTATTAACACTTATTTACTGTCCAATATTTTTAGTTGGAATCAAAACCCATGCATCAGTTAGTGTGGGCCATCTTTGATTTTAATGGCCACTCCTTTGGTATTTGTAACATTTACACCTCCAATGATGTTAAAAATGAGACATTTTAGTAGTGGATTTATGACAAAGTCCCTAATTCTAAATGTATCTTATATGGAGATTTAAATATGACTAAATTTAGAGTAGACAAATAATTCCCCTTTTAATTTTATGGTACACTAGTGATATATATATATATATATATATATATATATATATACATATATATATATATGTATATATATATGTATATATATATATATGTATATGTATATATATATATATATATATATATATATATACATATATATATATACATATATATATACATATATATATATATATACATATATATACATATATATATATATATATGTACATATATATATATACATATATATATACATATATATATATATACATATATATACATATATATATATATATATGTACATACATATATATATATATATATATATATATATATATATATATATATATATATATGGTTTTATATTCACAATACAATTTGAGTTTTTTTTAATCCCAACCACCACTGTTGGCTCCCTATCACCTCCTCGTGGTTTAATTATAGACAAGGTGATGATTGTGATGATAAAATAATTAATAGAGACTTATATTTAAATAAAAATATATTTAACTTTTCTAATAACTTTGATCACCTTGTTAGTTTCATTCCCTATCTTTGTTTTCAAACTGACTCATTATTAAATTTGATATTGACTAGTGAAGCTCCCTAATAAAGAATGTTAAGTCATATAGTTCTATCTCAACACCTTTCATATACATAATTCATGGAGTAATAAAATTAGTATAATATGGAACCTATCCACTTAGATTCCTAGAGATTATAGATGGATAGAGTCATGGGAAGTTACAATTAATTAGAATGCATTATTTTTATGTAATTATGGTAACAAGAAGTTGAGTTTTATCCCAAATCTCATGATACCTCATGCTATGAATATCTTAGGGTTTCATAGGAACTACATTTGTATCCTTTAAATGATAATTTATAAAAGAGGATTCATTATGGAAATACAAACTCAAAGTGGAAGAGCAATAACAAGCTTGGGGAGCTCAAATTAGAGCTTGTATGTATTGGTTTAATATTAGAGATATAACATCTAAGATATTATTCTCTCTCTTATGTTTCAATAAATTAGTAGATCACATGAAATATATTATAAACTCAAACATTTGTATTACTTGTATACCTAATACTTTATAATCCTTTATCATCCTTTATCATGATGTCTTAGTTACACTTCCTTCCACATCTACATGTGAAGATGCTCTTATGAAATTTCTACAAGTTTTTACCTACAAGATCATGAGGGATAATGTGTATGTTTTTATTTAATTCTCTCCATTAAGTACATCTAAGAGGTCGTTACACACATGGTTATTGATAAATTACTTGGTATCGATGGGTTTCCATATGGGTTCTAATATTATTGGTTTAGATCACCACAAACTCTATTTGGAAGCTATTAAAACAAACACACTTGGTAAATTTATAAACTAAGGAAATATTAAATTTATTACCAAAATTTAGGACCCAAAAATAATTACCAATTGGAGGTTGTATAAACACAATATTTTTGAATTTTATCATTTACTGACGTTCTCTCTCTTTCAACAACCTATCAAGTTTCAATCTCTAAGTGTACACCTTAAAGGGTGCACTAGGAAAGGGGTGGGTAGGTTGTTGGTGGTTTAAAATCTAAATTTTTGCTTATCTATCATTATTATATCCATTATAGCTACCTTATATTTGGTCCCCTAAGCTATCTTTTGCCATATTGCATCCTCTTATTATACCAATACCTATAATTTATTACTATGTTAGCTAATTTGATGTGTTTTTAACCGTCATCCATTCTTTCCCAACTACATCAATTAGATCAATTCCATTTCAAATGTTCTAGTGAAATCCTCAAAACTAAGTTTACCTAATTGAAATTTCAATGTTAGTAGGCACATTTAGGACTAAATTGAGTTGCCTAATATCATCTACTTAATCTTCATGAGGGATTAAAATAATTCACCACTATATATAGAAGTCACCATTTGAATCCAATAGATAGGAACATTCATTTTGAATTTATATTTCTCACACTTCTACCCTAAGTCTACATTTGGATGAGTTATTGTTTAAATATTATCTTAGATGGAAAGCTTGTATTGTGTAGTCTTGGATGCAATATGATGAGTCATTTAATCCTAGAGCTTGATTTAGCCTTTGAGATCCTTAAAACCACAACAATATCTTACAAATCATCATTATCCAATGGGGATATTAAGGCTTTCCATGTCTTATTAAAAATAAGTATGTTCTAACCCTAGTTCTTTCATTTGATACATAAAAGTTGCATAATTTCTTGGTTAATGAATGTATATTCCATTGTTTAATCTTTTTTTTATGATTATTTGAAATTTGCATTTATCCACCTTAGGTAATATAAGCCCCATTTTCCTACCATGGTTCCTTACCCATTTTGATATGTTTATAACCTTTATCATTACTTACATTATTTAATTGTGATATTTACATATAATAAAAAGAGACATATCTAGAGTTATTTCATTGTTGATTGCCTAGAGGATTTGGAATCCTTTCTATTGACATTGTGTTGTAGGTTATCCTCTTGATAGGTTTATAGATCCATTTAGTCCTATCTTGATTCTTTAATATTCAATGAGTTTTTTTTCGTTTACCTTCTCTAAGTTTGAATATTTAGATAGGATAATTGTAGGTCAATCAAAGCTCATTTCATACATTATAAATAACATGACGTGAAGCTAACCATTTACTTCACCTCTTAAATGAACTATTTTGAATAGATTGATCCTATTTTGTTTCATTTTTTTGTCACAAAGATATATTAAATAGATCAATAGAACTCAATCTTAATTTATATGTATAGGAAATCATATCAAAAAAATCAACATAGTTTTATCTCTATGTTTTCTTAGTTTATTATTTCAAAAAATAAAATATAGTTTTATTCCTAAATATACATATTCATTCAACCAACTATATCAAACTAATCGATAGAGTTTTGTTAAGCCATATTTATAGCTAACTATATCAAACTAATTGATATATTTCTATCTTAGATTCATTTTTCACTCAACTGGATTGATCTAATCATTATAATTCTTTATTTACATACTTAATTCTATCTAAGCTTCTTCCCAGTCAACTACATTGTTCTATTTGATTTAGTTATTAGTTATTTTTATTTTTAATAAATTGCATTAATTTGTCTAACTTAGTTTTAAATTAACTTTGTTTTTAATCAAATGTATCAAACTATTTGATTTAGTTCTATTTTTTCAAATTAATGTAATAAACTATAGTGACATGCCTGATCTAGTATTATATCTTTTTCTATAATTTTATTTACACAAACTGTATTGATTTATTCAATCTAGTTATGTATTATGTGTATAATTACATTGGCCAACATTGATAAAGTTCTATATGTTTTACATTTTCAAGAATAAGTAAGGAAAAATAAATTTTCATTTTAGACTTTAATCACATTTTTTCATTTCAAGTTAATTTTTTGTTTATTCCAATTCACTGAATGATACCAATTGGTTTTCAATATTTTTTTTCAACTTTATTTTCTATTTATTTAGTTTTCCCTGGAATGTGTGTTCTAATAATTTTCAAATACTTAGCTACTATCATGAAGGGATTTGGTGTGTTTTATTTATAATAATTGTCTAGGGTATGTGCATGAAGTTGGGTGAAAATTATGTGCACATTTCCTGTAATGTGTATGTGTTATGGACATAATGCGTACATATTATATCCAAAAAACTTATGAATTTTTTAAAATTTAGGATTGGTTTATCAATCCATAACACATATGCATTCTTTATACTATTAAAAAAACATAAAACTAAGCCCTAAAAACATTAATCCATCTCATTTTCACTTTTGTCTCCTTCTCTCTACCTCATGCAATCATGTTTTTCCTATGAAAAACCCAAAACCTTGCCAGATATTCATTAAAAAGCCTAAAACCTCAAAAAATAAATGATGTCACCATATAGAGGAGGTAGATAATAAAAACTAAACCTAATAACCTTAAATTATGTCAATTTTTTGTTATCTACATTGTTTAATTTGTAAATTCTATGTTTTAAATATCTCACTCTAGTGCAAGAGGCCAACATGCTAACCTTCCTCTAAATCCTTTTCCTAACATTCCCAACACTCCTCCTGACCCTTTATCTAACCCTTCTATCCATATACCTAACCCTCCATTCCCTCCAACAGTTCCACAAGATCCCCTAGGTAGTTAGGAGGATCTAGCTTCACACATAGTGGAAAAAAAATTGAAAGTGAGAAAATAATTAAGAGAATGAGGGACCCCACTTCTACCCATACCCACTAAACCTATCTAGCTAATACCTTAGAGTTGATATTAGGTCAAGTTGACTCGATAACAAGTCAAATTCATAGGATGGAAATTATATAGGGATACATGTATGGCTTACTATGATAAAAATTATTAGCACATGAGGTAAAGAACAAAGAAATAACAAAATATAAAATTTGTACCTTATTGATTGACCTAACCACCAATACACCATTTCCACTAGCTATTAAACATTTCCCAATGCATTGATGCCAACATAATTTGATTAAATCTAATTTTTGGGAGCGATGGTGGATGATGTTTTGTTATCCACCACGTAATAACCATGAGGTCTCATTATATTTTTTGAGTAAATTTTATTATGAGTTTGCGCTCAACAATATTCCAAACCATTTTGACTATGGTGAGTTTTAGGGCCAATGGAATGGCTTTGTGTAGGATCGACTAGGTGCACATCATGTACGTAATTGTCTTAAAAATATCCCTACCTAAAAGACATTTCATCATGATATTCCATATACAGTGAAGGAGGTCATGGAGATCAACACTCTATATGTGCTTAGTGAACTTACTAATATAGTCATTTAACATACCAGTAGGCTTTTAGATATTGATTCTAGAAATAATCCACCTAGTGTGCATACCCGACTAAACCCATGTAGATTTTGTGGTGCTATAAGCACTACAATTTTAGATGATGATGATGGTGATTTAGAGGGATTAGATGATATTCTCTTGAGTGATGAGTTTTCTTATGCATGTTTGTTGTGAAAATTCCAGCCTCTACATCATGCATGTATCTTTTATATAAATTTCATGTTAAATTTAAGTTATATCTAAAAAATTCAAATCTAAAAATTAATCTACATATAAATTTAATGATATTTATGTAATATTTTATATTTTAGGAGGAGATAGTGATTTCATCATCACAATCCACAATTACATTATTTGACCTTACTCAACCTATGTTTGCATTTATGAAGCTACCTAATTGACCATCCACTACTGTATCTATTTGTGTTAGTATGACACCATTTACATATATGAAGATATTTTTTTGAGTTAATAGTATACTCTATGTACATTTAATATATGTATATTTGTCTTATAGTTAGGTTAAATCTATCTATAAAGGATGTCAAAATTCAAGTACACTGCTATTAAATACACTCTTAGTTTAATAAAGGAGAGAAAAATGTCATATATCTTCAATAGTTTCTGTAAAAATAAGCAACATTATTTGTTTAGTTGATGACTAGAGTAGACACTCCTCCATCATTGTGAGCCAAGACAAACATAGGCACTCATAGAGGTATATATTAACTTGTAATTTTGAATTGTAAAAATAGAATTATTTTAATAATTTTACTACATACTTGGAAAAATATAAATTATGTGAATATATTATGTATGAAGGGTTATCAGATGACATCTAATAGTTCAAATCAGATGATTATTAAGGCACCTCCTCATTTGTATTCCTCATTTCAATACATGTTCATGTTGAACCTATTTTTGACCTAGTTGAGTGTTAGAAGCAGATGGAGAAGGACTATGAGCTTGTAGTAAGTTCACGTTTAAATAATTTTTTAATTCTAGTTTAAAAATAATTTCTTAACTTGGTTTCATGTATAGTATGTTATTTTTTTAATAATATTTGTATTTGAATAGGTTTAGCTAAAAGTGAGATATCAACATAGGACCCATAATTAGATGTTGGAGCAATCCAAGGCATTTGAGGGATCTCCTTATACAAGTAGGGCATCCCAGGGAGAGTAATATTAGAGGAAGACAAAGAGATAGAGGCTATTTTATGATTAGTATGTATTATATGATGTAATTTTTTATATTCCTATATGACAATGTATGCATTTTTGGTATTGTATACATATCTGACATTCACCTAACCTTAGATACTATGTTGTTAGATGATGTATTTTTTTGTATGCCTATATGGAAATGTATGTATTATTGACATTGTATGCGTATATGAAATTCATTTGAAACTCTATTATGTTCTTATTTTGTATGCCTTTATGGTTTTCATTATTATTGTAAAAATACATATATCTTACACTACACCATATAATGGATTATGGTTTTATATGAGGCATTAGTTAAAAGTTAAATATTAAAACTAATTTATGAGAAATGAGATTTTTTTAATTCCATTATCAACAATGAATTGTAAATTTTGAACATTGATCCACATTAGTGAATGAAAAACTATTTATAATTTAAATTCATGTTAGAGGATGTCAAGTTGTTTGTGGTGCCAAACATAACACTATGTTTAGAATCCATGATAATAATACTTTATTTAGATTCAAATTACTTATACCCATTTATTCAAGCTATGTAAGTATCTAATTTTTTAGCATAAAACTTTTCGTTAAAGTGACTCATAAATTATTGAATTGAAAACCACATTCTAGTATTGGAGTACTTATTTTTGTCATTTCACATGTTATCATTTTAGTATTGGAGTATAATTATATTAGGTTTTTTATATTATACCTATGGCTTGTAAATTTCTTTAATAGCTCCTAATCTTATTTATGGATCTTAACCTTAACTCAAATTCTTAAGGCTTTATCCCCACTTTAGAATGTTTTAATACTGATTATATAAATTCAATCTTCCTATTCTATCATTTCTTTAACAAGATCTCAAAATTATGTCTTTTAAGATTTACACATAACCTACAGACTGATGTATTGGTTATAACATGAGGTAGAGCGGTTAATAATTCTTGAAAACATAGTGAAAAATTCACACACATACTATATTCTCTTACTGTGATTTTATCCTTTCTAATAATTTTTTCAAAGGCTAATGCATGTAAGGGTAATCTTTAAAAGTCTCTAAGAAGGAAATTGCCTTATTTTGTATACGCTCAGGTCTTATAAGACAGGGTTTTATTTAAACAATATGATAAGAGGATAATTATTACATAGTTATATAATTATGAAAATAAATGAGAAAGTGGAAGATTAAAATGACATTGTATATACCCTAATACAAGATAAATAATCCTTTAAAGGTCTTTATATTACAAGTTATTTTCAATTTTCATGTTTTCAGGTATGTAATTACAGGACTATGCAATAATCAATTGAAGCAATTTTCATTTTGTCATCATTTGAGTTTGTGAAAATAAAAATATTATTGGAGAAGGTATATAGTTTCAGGGAAAAACTAAATCAATAATTATTTTTTCCTTAAATTATGTTTAAATATTTTTAATTAAAATTGCTAGCTTTCGACTAGTGTGTTGGTCTACCCAGGTGTTTGGGAGAAAAATATTCATAACTCTAATAATACTACTTGAAATTGATTTAGAATTAGTTATTAGTTATGATTTTATGTTATAAAGATGATACAAATGGTTTTAACTCTTAATAATTTCTAAATGAGAAGATATACAAGATTGAGTTTTTATAGGTCTATAGAATTTAGCCTAAAAAGAACTGTGGATTACTACAAGTCTAATAATTTGACAAATAATCCTAGAAAGGGATTGAAAAGTTTTACTATAACGTGTCATGATTCATATAAGGTATTTAAGGTGATGTCATTATTTGGAACCTCTATATGAGAGAATAATAATCATAACATAGTCAATAGGTCTAGACAAACATAACAACAAAAAAGGTTTAAGAGATAGTTTTCATTAGTCCCTATAATATGAAGATAAATAAAATTTAAAAAGTGATTTATTTCATTCTATAAATTTAATTTAATACCATTATGTATTTAATTTTTATTTATTACCTTTGTATTTTACATTATGGCTAATATAGCAGTTTTACTAAATTAAGAACACCAAGTAATAAAAGGAAAAATTTGACAAAAGAGATGGTTGATGAAAAAATGGAAGTTTTAAAGGTATATTAAAGAGGAAGATAGATAAAATTTTATGATAAATATAGGTAATTAATGTTGGTCATATATTGGACAATACAAACATCTTGTTGTTATACTAGATTTGAATATAAAAGGACATAGTTGGATGTGTTTCTTATTAGATAAAGTAAGAAATAAATTAGATAAAAAGGTAAAGGAAATTTTAATTACAAATATTTTATGTTAGGAATTATCTCATTGGTATTAAAATTACCAATAAAATAAAATAATATATTTTAACAGATAAATTAGATTATAGACAATTACGAAAATAATCTAAGAAACTTTCTTCATTCAAACAAGTAGTCAGAGCTAAAAGAGAAGATGCAAAATTATAGTTGAATATATACCTAATGGAAATACCTTAAGAGTCATACAAAATTTAATATTATCCACAAAGAAATTAAGAAATGCTAAATTGAATAAACAGTAAGAGTGTAATTATAGGTAAATGGGCTATTTGTAAGTGGATTTAGGCAAATGCCATCATGTACAAATGTAATTAATATATGATTTTAAACTATAAAAATTATATATATACAAAAATTACATGTATTTCCATGACCATGATGTTAAAATACACTTAGAAGCACATTTTTACTAGTGTTGAGGATCATAGAAACATTAACTGGATGAGTAATCAAAGTTGAAGCTATAGTTGGAGAACTCTATTTCTAGTGATTATTAGATGAAAATTGGGGATAAAAAAACATATTTAGGGGAATAAAATTTCAAGTACCAATTTATTTTCCTCCTATCATGCCTGGTCAACAAACCCACCACCCATTCTAGGCTCAAGAATGCCCTTCCCAACACAAAAAAATATAGATTTTTGACCTAATTTCAGACATGCATAAAATAAAAAATTTAAGTCATATGAATGAACCATAAGATCAATTATATGAATGTAAAATCCATATAATTACATTTTAGAACAATTTGGCATAAAGTTGGAGAGAAATTTGTGGCATAAGTTACAGTAACAAGTCTTAAAATAGAATTTTTTGGGAGTGAAGAGACAACTTCTTGAGCTCCAATTGGCATTTATTCCTCCAATACCCCGAGGTAAAAATACATCACTATGAACACACAAACACACACACACACACACACACACACACACACACACACACACACACACACACACACACACACACACACACACACACACACACACACACACACACACACACACACACACACACAGAGGAAACTTACACTTTATCTAACAACAATGATGTCTAAGTCCACTTGGAAGCACATTTTCACTCTCGTTTAGGAGTGCAAAAACACTAACAATAAATGTTGTCAAAGTTGAAGCTACAGTTGGAGATCTCCATTTATGGTGATTCTTGGATTAAAAATAACACTAAAAAAACATAAATAGGGAGAATAATGTATAGGAATACGTTATTTTCCTCTCATAATTCTTGGTCAACAAACCCACCACCCATTTTGGGCTTAAGAATGCCCTTCCCAACATAAGAAAATGTAAGTTTTTAACCTAACTTCAGACATGCATAAAATAGAAATAGTAAATCATATGGATAAAACATAAGATCCTTCATGTGAATTTTAAATACCTATAGTTTCACCTTGGATCAAGTTGGTACAAAATTTGAGATCAATCTGTGGCATAAGTTACAATAAGGGGTCCTGAAATGCAATGTTTTGGTAGTAAAGAGATAACTTCTTGAGCTCTAACTAGAATTTATACCTCTAAGACCCCTAGGTGAAAATACATCACTCTAAGCATGTATAAATAGTAAAATTACATTTTATCTAGTGAACATGACATCTAATTCCACCTAGAAGAGACTTTTCACTACTATTCAGGAATGCAGAAACACTAACAATAAATGTTATCAAAGTTGAAGTTGCAATTGGAGAACTCCATTCATGGTACTTATTAGATGAAAAATAAAACTAAAAACACATATTTAGGGGTAGATAACATCCATAAATAGTCTATTATCCTCCCATCATGCCTGATTTACAAACCCACCACCTATTCTAGGCTCAAGAATGTTCATTCCAACATAATAAAAATGCAAAATTTAAGCCTAACTTCAGACATGCATAAAATAGAAGTTATAATTCATATGGATGAACTATAAGATATATCTTATGCATTTGAAATGCATATAATTTCACATTAATCTATTTTTTATAAATTTGAGATAAATCCATGGCTCAACTTGTAGTAAAGGGTCCTAAAATGTAACGTTTTGGCAGTGAAGAGACTTCTTGATCTCTAACTAACATTTCTACCTCTAGGATCCCTACGTGAAAATATATCCCTCCAAGAATATATAAATAGGAAAATTAAATGTGATCCAATGACAATTATATCCAAATCCACTTGAAATCACATTTTCACTATTATTTAGGAGTGTTAAAACACTGACAACAAATGTTGTCAAAGTTGAAGTTGTAATTGGATAACTCCATTTCCAATACTTCTTGGTTGAAAACTAACATAGTCAATACATCCATCAGGGAGGATAATGTATGTAAATATATTATTTATCTATAATCATTCCTAGACAATAAACCCACCACCCATTCTGGGATCAAGAATGCCCTTCCCAAGATAATAAAAATGAAGATTTTTATCCTAACTTCAGACATGCATAAAAAAAAAATTGTAAGTTGTATGGATGAAACATAGGATCCCTATTATGCATGTGAGATATATATAAATTAACCCTAGATCAATTTGGTATAAAATTTGAGAGTAATCTATGGAAAAGGTTTTAGTAATGGGTCCTAAAATGTAACTTTTTGGCAATAAAAAGATAACTTCTTGAGTTCCAATTGTTACTATTGTTTAAGAATGTGGAAACACTGACAATAAATGTTTTCAAAGTTAAAGCTACAGTTGGATAAGTCCATTTCTAGTGCTTTTTGAATGAAAAATGGCAATGGAAATAGGTTAGGAGGGGGTAAATAATTTAAAATACCAAGTTATTTTACTCACATAACACTTGGTTGACTAACCCACCAACTATTCTAAGCTCAAGAATTCCCTTCCTAACACAAGAAAAGTTCAAACTTTTAGCTTGACTTCAGACAAGCATAAAATGGAAACTATAATTCATATGGATGAAATGTGAGATCTGTCATATGCATGTGAAATATCTTTAGTTACACCTTATATAAATTTTGTATAAAATTATATATAAATCCATGGAATTTATAGTAATAGGTTATAAAATGTAACTTTTTGGTAGTGAAGAGATAATTCCTTGAGCTCTAACTAGAATTTCTACCTCCAAGACCCCCAAGTGAAAATCCATCACTCTAAAAATTTATATATAGAAAAATTACATGTGTTCAACTAAAATTTATGTCTAAGTCCACTTGGAACCACATTTTCACCTCTATTTAAGAGCACAAAAACACTAAGTACTTTTAATAAACTTATTTTAGCTTCAATAATATGAAATTCTTTACTAACAGTTCCAACCACATGAAGGTGGAAGTTTATTTGGCACCATTAGCCTAAAATAAATTGTTAGTATTTAGTTGAAATTGAAATATATGCATGTATTACCTAAAAAATCAAAAACATTTGGTAAAATTGATTACATCTATATTTTAAAAGTAAACATAATTACACATTTCAATCCAACGAACCACTAGGATCTACTATAATATTGATAGTATCAAGAATATCTTCATATTATAACTCATGAAATTTATATATATTCCTATTTAATGGCCTCCCCTAATATTTTTTAAATTTAATATTCATTGAAAGAACCGAATTTGAATAATACAATATCTTCATGTGAATTTCAAAGTCTTCAAACAACCATACATTTAATTTTTTGATAGGATATCATCAAAGCCAAGTTCTAGTTACTACCATAGACCTAGTGGGATAGTCAATGTTTTATCCATCTATGATTATGAAAGTCAAGTTTTTATTTTCATATACATACTAAAATATATATTAATCTATTCCCTCTTCATTTTCCTCATCTATAATAGCTATAAAAACATGCCACTATCAAGATAAATACTGATAATAAATAGTACATAATGATTAATCTTCTACCTGGATGTACTAGATTAGATACATGGTCAAAGTCATGTGATGATTTTATATATGTAAGTTGTAATGCTAGTGGAACATGATATGTGTTGATTGGAATTAGAGGTCTATAACTCTATTCATCCACCCACTCTTGTGACTCATACTCATTCAAAACAACTATCATTTATGTATAAAAAAATTATGCCAAGTGTCTTGTAGGAATAGTAAAATATCTACATTTAAGCTATGAAAAGAGTGGAGTTCACTTAAACCCATTAGAGTCATATAATCCTCATAGTTGGCAAAATGTAAATGAGTGGAGCTCACCTGAACCCATTCATACAATATTCATAGTTTACCAAGTATTCATCCTCCATCAACCAAAAATATCAATGAAAAATAGAATTTACTTGAGCACCATGGAACATGTTCTCATTACACCTTTCAACCATGGTTTTTGCATTGGTCAAATTAACAACATCTTCAAATTTCAAATCCTCCCTTAAAATGGTTATTTTTTTACACATGTTCTAGTACTATCATGCTCCTCTTTTTTATTTCCAAACTTAGTGAAACTCCTAATATGTTCAATAGTAGTGGTATCATGTATCCTGATCAACCAATAAAACATATGTATATTATGGAATTATGTTATGTAACTGTCTAACCAAATGTAATGTTGATTGAAAGTAATGTTCCTCTAAGGTAATTGTCTATAGAACTTATAAAAACAACCTTGAATATACTATATCAAATGTGAATTATAATTATTATTATAAAAATGGTACACCATTAATATTTTTTTATATTTATTTGTATTATTAGGTGCATACACAAATTTTGTATGTACAAATGGTAACTTATGATAATTTGTAATACTATGATTAAACTTCAATTTATGGTTTAAATGTGTAATTTTAAATAAATTCAACTACTAAAATAATTAAATAAAGTAGTAATGTGTCCTTTCTTAGTTTTAAATATTCATCCAACCATTGAGCCCTATGTATATGCCTTGCATACTCAAAAATAATTTTGTCCTTAAATTTCACCATAAATTCTTAAGTATCTATTTTGTAACAAGATCACACCTTTTATATTCTTTTCCATATTCTAATTGATAAATAACATACTTATATTTTATTAAACCAACTAATCTATGTCCAATTACACTTGTATTCTCCTCATGGATACTTTTTTTTTTAAATTTTGGAAATCCACTATAAATGCTACAAATTCCATCCAAACATATTTTCTTATAAAAGAACAGTCCATTTAGTCTTTAAAAAAAATGGAATACATTCCATGGTTATTTTTGGTAGAATTTATATACCACTCCTAATAATTTTTGTCATTATGTAAAGTATAATGAATATGTAAAAAGCATAATAGTACATTAAAAATTCAACATGTTTCCTATAACAATAAGTGGTGCATCTGTGATTTATTTTTACATAAAAATGCTTTTTCCATCTCAATAAATCTTTGCCTAGTATAAATTTGTGGATTTTTTTCAAAAAACTCAATTTACAAGTGTGTTTGAGTCATATACAATAAGTGTTTTAAATGAGGTTCATGTTTCCAAGAACCAACGCTTCTTTTCACTACATGTCTTGCATTGGGAAAAAATCTTTTATTGTCTTTCCAAAATTATGTAACTCTTATAAAACATTGGCTATAGCATTTTCCTTTCATGGAAATATAAAAAAGAATGTCTAGAGCTCATTGGTGTTGGGTTAATTAAGTATTTCACATCTTCCAATTGATTTCATTAATGCTTTTCTATTTATATCAAGTACTGAGATTATTTTTGAAATCTACCATTGTTTTCCTTTTATCCACTTGTTGTACAAGTTGTAATTATGCACCGAGAAGCATTAAAATCTTTATTACATGATTTTGGGACTATAGTGTGATATGCATCATGTTTATCTTCAACAATTTCATTATTTTCATCATTTATGTTAGATTTTATTAGTCCTAATGTGTACATTATAGGTCTCATATTAATGAATTTCATCATGAAATAAATAATTAACATCTTAGAATATCATATTCTAATTTATGAAAGAAACTATACTAAATTTCTTGATCCAGTCTCCTTGAGTGGTGTTCAGACATTTTATTATGCATTAGTTTAAAAATATTTTCATCAACTTCAATTAAGTACTTATTTTTTCTATGCATAATTATTAGATGTGTTTTTAATGGTGGGATTTTTTGAGATGATGTTTCAAAATCATTATTAATTTCATTATTTAGTGTGGGGATGACATTTTATTCATTATTTATTTCTTCATTATATGTTTCCATGAAATTCTATTCATTTTTAATTTCATCATTATTTGTTTCCATGAAAATTTCTTCATTGTTGGGTGGTAAAACATCATGCATAGACTCATCATCAACAAAATAATAAACTTTATAATTTGAATGTGAACTTCCAACATTATGTAATTCATTATTTTCAATTTCATCATTATTCAATTCATTATTGTCAATTTCATCATTACTCAAATAATTATCAATTGGCTCATTATCTATAGAATTTGGCTCATTAAGATCAATGTTTTTATTTTACTTAAAATGAAGTACTTCCATTCATACCTTGTGTTTTTATCTCAAATAATCTAATTGCTCTAATTTTTTGTTCTTTAAATTCTTCCTCTTCCTCAAATGTGATACGTAACCCATTGGAAAATTGATAGCTTTTCAAAGGTGGGGTCAAAAAAATGATTTCAAAATTATGTCAAAAAATGCATAAAAAATACAACGAGAATGTCTGTGGGGTTAAAATTATTGTTTTCCATTAAAAATAGTCATTAAAAACTAAGTTTTGTCTATATTATAAATAATTTGTACACATAATTCATATGTGTTATTTAATCTATATTTGCATCCCATATATCTATGCAATAAGACTATCATATGATGAATTTGACCCTTCATTTGATTCACGTCCACATTAGGTTCAATTAGGTCTAAATTAGATTAAATTACTCTAAATTAGGTTAAAATTTCCCCTTAGTTGATGTTAATTGGTCTAAAATATATTTATTTAATCCAAATTAGATTCAATTAGCCCCAATTATATTTGAAATTGGTCCAAATTATATTTAATTAGTCCAAATTACATTTAATTTGTGATAAAATTAGGGTTTAACGTTTAAGGCCAACACATGTCATGATATGTGGTTTAATTCATCCCCTTTAATCACATCTAAAATCACATTTAGGTTCAATAGTTTCAAATTGGCCACAATTTCCTTCATGATTACATTTATGATAAAATTAGGATTAGTTAAGCCATGTGCTACATAGATTATACAATCAATTGACCCATAAATTTGGTTCAAGGGTTCAATTTTTCCCAAATCATGTCCCTAATTACACCAATTAACTAATTAGATAAATTCATGATAGAAATAAAATTAATTTTGCCCTGAATCATATCCTACTCTTGTAGTTCAATTGAAGGGGTTTAAATTAGCCTCAAATGACTCCTTAATTGAATTAATCAACTCTTTGATTCATTATAGATGATGACATTAGTGTTAATCTCACTCCAAAACACATTCTATACTCTATGCACATGTTTAATGGGTTTAGATTAGCCTTAATTTCTTTCATGTTTACATCTATGATAAAATTAGGTTTTAAGGTTTTAGATTTATAGTTTTAACAAGCTAATTTGTTCAATATATAAGGCAATATGAGCTAGTCTATCCCCAAATCACATCTCAATCTCATAAAACTAGGTTCAATGAATTCACATTTGCTACAATTATCTTCATGAAAATACATTTGTGATGAAATTAGGGAACTTAAGGGTTATATTTGTCATAAAATTAGGGTTTAGGGTTTAGTGTGATGGGTTTGTATACATGTGATGAAATTAAGGTTTAGGTTAACTATATTTGTAATAAAATTAGGGTTTAGGGTCAACATGTCACAAAATGTGAGCTAATTTATCCCCTTTAATCACATCATAGACTCACATTTAGGTTTAATAGGTTTAAATTTACCATAATTACCTTCATGTTTGCATTTATGATAAAATTTGGGTCATTTAAGCCATATGTTACATATATTATACAATTAATTGGGCCATAAATTTGGTGTCAAGGCTCAATTTTGCCCAAATCATGTCCTGATTACACCAATTGACTAATTAGATCAGTTCATGATAAAATTTAACCTAATTTAGCCCCAAATAATATAAAATTCTCTTTTAGTTACATTTAATGGGTTCAAATTGGCCTCAATTGAATGAATCAACTCTTTGGTTCATTATATATGATGACATTCTAGGGTTAACTTCACTCCAAATCACACCATGTATACAATTTAAAATAGTTTCATGTGGCTCACTTTGACCCTAATTACTTCCATAATTGAACCAATTTACATTTACATTCATTATATGATGGTCCATTCACATTTATTGAGATTTAAACCACATTCTATACATGTAAAAATTATGTTTACTATTTCTTTACTTTAATCTATGATTAAATTGGAGATGATCAACCCCTAAATCACATTTTATAATCATTAAATTAGGTTTAAGGGTCCAAAAATAGCCATACTTTCATTTAGATTCAACTCTTTTTGACTATTTTAGTTTATATTTTTGTATGACATTGGGATTGACATGTTAGTCTTATACTAAGTCTCGATGTCTCATGTTTGGCTTAAGATGCACACTAAATATTTTCATTAGATTATCACATTAAAACAATCTCATCTTATCTTCACATAACCTATTAATTGAGGCCACAAAGCCTATCAAAATATAATTTCATGTTTTTTATGGTAGTGTATATAGGGGAAAGGGTACGGTAGTGACTCGTACCTTGAAATAGCCAAACATGCATTTTTTAAAGGTGTGCTCCATTGATGGAACATGTATTGGTGTGTATAAATATTAAAGTGCACCATAATTTGAGCATGTAGTATCTTATATACTTTTTCAACATTTTCTTTATAAAATTTAAATGAACCAATCACATCTTAACAAGTAAGACTCAAGTATTGGTATTCTAATGCAAGCTGTATTGGTAATCCAAAGGTTAAGTTTTGGTCATAGGTTTAAAAAATGTATTTTATGACCTCTTATGATAATATCTGTTATATTACATTATGTATATTGGGTTAAACCTTAAAACATTAATTATAAGTATTTAAGTTGACATATTAAAATGGGTAAATGTTTTGAAGTCTAATATGATACCACAACACCTTAATTCACTATCCAAAGCTAGGACATTTCCCCTATGATGATAAATTTCAATCTAAAATTAAAATAATCATGATACACCACTATTACAAACCTCAAGAACATAAGATATAAGCAAAAAATGCATACCCATAGTGTAATTTTGTTTTTTTAGGTTGTGAATAAATAATGTGTATGGGTTATAACATGTATGCCTTATAACACATACATGTTATAGCACACATGAATTATAATATGTACGTGTTATAAACCATATGTATTATAAAATGCACAAATTATAATGCATATACATTATTGAAATTTGAATTTTTAAAAACCAAGCCTTTTGGCTCAGAAATGGCTTGGTTCCCTGAGCCAAAGGCTTGGACCTTTCAATCTATAGCCAAGTTTGGGAGTTTTGATATAAACAAAAAATTTCAACTTCTATCACTAAATACAATATTAATTTTAAATATTTTTTTTCAAAAACTTATTACCATGACAATGAGCATGCTCTCCTCTTTCCAAATGTATGATTTTTACAAACTTTAGACAATTTTAAGGGTTCAAACTATGCTGATTTCTAACTATACCTTTTTTAGGCCATTACATGCTGAAAATATACATGCATATTCATGTTTTTATAATTTTTTTTCATTTATCCAAGTGAAATTTTTTTATATGGTCACAAACTAGGCCTAATTGTATACACATTAAAAAAATAAATATTCACTTTTTTGAGGTAGTTGGTGTTAGAGGTACACTCATTGAGAGGGGGGGGGGGGTGAATTAGTGGTGAAAAACAATATAATATAAATTCCAAACCTATGAAACCCTTATTTAATTATAAAAAGCATTCATATAATATAAATTCATTCATATTAATGAATACCAATAGATAATGCAATATCATACACACAACAAAAGATCTATGTGGGAAACCATCTTGGGGAATAAAAACCACTCTCAAGCCTGCAAACACATGAAATACTTATCTTATAAGATGATCACAAACATGAGACTGATCAAGTCATACTAACCATAATTTATTGAAATACTTATTTCACAAGGAACACCTACCCCTAAGATAATAAAGTCCTTTTGATCACCCTTTTGGTCAAGTCCTTCTGACTAGCTTTAGTAAAACAACTATCTCATAAGAAGCACATGTACCTAAGATGATCAAGTCCTTTCGACCACTTGATGTTCAAGTCCTTCTGACCAAGATTTTGAGAACCCTACCAAAAATTATGAAATAAACATCTCATGATCACTACTTTCCTACAATTCTTATGGAGAAATAATGTATATCTACCCCCTTCACTTCTTCACATAGCCACCCACATCCATAACCACCTTTTGGATCACTCTAAAAATATTATCTCATCCTAAATATTCAAACCTACAAGATCACTATCCTTGACATAAAAAATATGACCTATAGTTCATACACATAGCCATCAACCTACTATGCTCTTCAATCCATATACTAGGCACACTCGCTCCACACACCTCTTCTCTTTGATCTCATACGCCTCTTCCACAAGCCTACAAACCATCACATTTGGTTTCACCTTTTATAGAAACTTCATGGTTATTATCATGTTCACAGTATTCCTTGTTTGCCATAACACATTCATTCACACTTAAGGCATCTACATGGGTCACCTTTAAGCACAACCCTCTTTCAAATAGGACTAAGTCACCTTTTAGGTATTATGAATACCCATTAACATATTTGACACTTATACAAGGAAATTAGAAACATAAGACCACTTAAAAATGTATATTTCCACTCCACATGAACCCCTTTTCATCATCAAATGATCACAATCATCACAACACTCATCTACTCAAGCCAATTTTTCTCAAAAAACATTTTGCACACAAGAACACTATGAACGAACACACAATCAAATTCTAAGAATTTTTTCATACTAAACATAGATTGATCAAACCTATATAATCCATATATATGGTCCTCATTTAGTATACAACACTCTCTAATAGCTATATCATCTTGAAACATTGACATACCATCATGAATAACTCAAATACTCTTCTTGGGTTATTTGCAGAGCATGAACAAACACAGTCAAATTTTAAAATCAATAACTTTAAATGTATAACTAATTAGAAATTCAGATTATTATTTATGTATGTGATATAATTCATTTACAACTTTTATTTTTACACCATAGATAAATTATAAATATATCAAAATTAATGTCTCAAAAACCGTAGATTGGTCTTCCCTCACAAATTCAAATATTTGAATTCTAACGGTCACTGAGTAATCATTAAACATAGAAAACTATGCCATCATCTTATGTCCTCAAATCTTAGATTAAATATGAACCATTTATATTATTCAAAATTTAACTTGGATAAACTATTAAAACATACACATGTTGACCTCATCTCATGCACCCTTATAATATTGACTAAACATGCACCATCAATCTTTGTGGATCATCCTAGTCCTTACCTTTCATCACTCACCATTATATATTGTCTCTAAGATCCCATTTTTATTCCACTTGGAAGCCCCATTTTCATTCTACACATTTTACTTTGACATGTACCTCACTATTGATCTTTATCAATATGAACTGCTACTCACTGTCGATATTTTGTTAGTCTAGGAGCTTGTGACACTTCTCACCTACATGTGCAACCTTTAACATATTAAATTTTATGCACACCATGGGATAAATATATAAAATATAATAATAACCATTATATATTATAACTAATGACCTTAGTATTCAACAACATTAAACTTGACAGTCTTTAACCCATCACAATTTGCTATAGCAACTTTGAAGCTTTATAAGTTGAGCTAGACTACACTTCAAGTCTCCAAATTTTTAGGGAATATTTTTTGAACTATATAAAATATCTCCATGATATAATTTTTACCATTAAAACTTTATTTTTAGCTAAATTAAATTCACAAACTTACTGGTTCATCCATATCTGCATGATGTGTAATGACGGTTTGGCTAAGAAAAGAAACCACTGCAATCTACCCAAAAATATAACTTTTCCCCTTAATAAATTTTTATATGCTCAATATTATGACCTAAAATTAGAACCATATGATATAATTACATAGGGTAATCCATCCATATATCACATCACTACTTTAATCTTCACACATGTGAAATATAACATCATCTATATGCCTACTTAGATTTTTTTGCCATATAACCATCAATGCCTAGATGAGCATAATGAAGAACTAGATGAACACCATACACTTTAAAAATATCTCAAATCATCATTTACCTCTGATATGACCCCTTTCACAACCTCAAATCACTATACTCATCCCTAAATATCCTTAACCATGTCAACACTGAAGATAAACCAAGCCTAATTTAAGAATACTATGACAAACACACTATACACTATGTGATTGACACTTAGACTATCAAGAAATTTTATCAACTAACCTAGACACCTCCATGACATCAATAAAAAATATCCAAAAATATCCCCCTTTTTCATTGATGTCAACACCCACCATACATCTCACCTTCCTTGTCTCTGTTCAAGTAGTCTCATAATAGGAACCTTCTCCCCCTTTGACACAATGACAATGTGGGAGAAAAATGATCTCGAGGACCTAAAAATAATAAAAATTGGAGATAAACACCTTATAAAGATGATACAACCCCCCCATTACCTTGATCCTACCTCTTCTTTGCCTTGAAAACTTCCTCTTACTACATGCCAACACTCTCTTCAACCAATCACTACAACTAATGAAGAAAGAACACACAAAAGCACTAAAATATGATGGAACTCACCAAGAAACATCTAAGAGGGACTAACCCTAAGATTTATAAGCCATTTCACCTTTTGATCATCTTTAGATCTCCATCTACCATGAAGACCCACCACACAAGCTTACTATACTTCTCTCTTAAGCCACCTCAATGACTACCAACATAACTTCATTCAACTTATCAAATAAGAAAAATGCTCTAAACTAACCTGAGAAATCACCTTGAAACACTCATGCCTTGATATTTTGGATAAACTAAGTAAAAAACATCAAATCTTCACACTAGGCTTGTCTAGACTCCTTATAGCCCTATCTAAAAATTATAAAGCCCATAACTCTCAGTAGACATAATTTCAAAACCTAAAAGTTCTTATTTAGATCAATCTCATATGTTCCCTTTAGAATACTAATTTTCATCACCTAGCTCATCCTTTGTAACATAATCCCTTCACAAACTTACTAGCCAATTAGGCCTCCATCTTGACAAAATCATGAATAATTTGAAAATCACAAACCTTTAGATCTATGTGAAGCATGATTTGACAATCCATTTGGCCCATTCAACATATTAATAAGCCTCAAACCTTAATTCATAAGGCAAACCACTTTTTTAAAATAGCCCAAAACTCTAGAATCTTAAAAATAAACAAGGTCAACAAACCTCCTTCTAATCAATGCCCACCTTTGAAACTTATTACACACCTAGAGACAGCCATCACACACTTCTGGACCAGGTTTTAAGCCTTCATACATTTGGTAACATTGAATTCTTATACCATGGCCTTTATTTGAAATAAGAAAGATAAACCCAAGAGCACATAAAAACCTCCAAAAGGCACAAACAAGATCATGAAGACATAAAATACTTGGAACACATCACAAAGAATTGCACAAACCTTTATGAGCACCAAAATATTCTTGGCATTCCATCAATCTCATTATACCACCTAAAAACACCCATTTTGATTCTACAAACATTGTATATACAACAAAAACACCTTATGACATCATTTTGACCTCATCAAGGCACTTTTGCCATATTTACACACCAAATCTAATTGGAAACACTCATATCTTGCCTTCTAAGACCTTTTGAAGAACACCAAAACAACACTTGCTTGTCCATTGAAAGGGGTCTCTTAAGAAGCATAGATAGAGACCTCCTCTACACTATAATGCTCTAAAACAAACTGAATTCAGAAGTGGCCCACATCTCCTTGGTAACCACTAGAATCCTTTTATAGCTATAATACTTTTTTCTCTTATTCTCCTTAGTATAAACTTTGACAAATTGTTCCTTTTCTACATCACTCACTTTCTCTTCTATAATAATATATACAACATTTGGATTAACTATGGAATCTTAACATACCTTGAACACTGAAGTAGCTTCTATGTATTGCATAACATCACCTTCAGACCTTGACAATATAAGAAGCAAGCTTGAAACTTGATCACACATAGTAGGTTGCTCATTATCATGCAAACACACCTTAGAAATAGCCTTAACCAGAACCTTTCTCTTCTCCTTGAGCTTGGTCTCTTCATTCACAACATGAGTAGACAATGAGATATCTTTGCACTCTCTAATTTATGTATCATTCTCCACCATAGAAAATAAATTACTTAGACCTACAAACTCATCATGACTCATACTTACCATATTTGATTTCCATGAGCTAACTTGCCTTCTTTCTTACACTCTAGGAGCCTAATTAAACCTATTATATCTTATAGGCCTTTGTTTGTATAATCTAGCAATGTGACCTCTCTATTGACAATTGAAGCACACTATACCTCTTTAAAAAATCTTATCTTACATTTCCTAATTAGAAAAAAATCTTTAAATGTGTCCATTCTTTTGATAATTAAAACACACTACTCCTTTTGAAGAGGACTCACCTTTTGACTGATGAACCCCATCATAGTTCCATGTAAACTCATTTCTAATAGGTCTCTTGCATTCTCTATATCTATGCCCAAATTGATTACATATGTAAATCTAACCATTGAAATTTTCATACCTCATAATGTTTGGATGTCTGATTTGATTTGTCTTCATTCTACCAACATCTTCATTCATTGATTGATTATTGACATTCAAGGTATGATTTACATTAGTCTTCATCTTGTCTTGATTTGCATTTTCTAGTTGTTTGTATCCATGACCAGTTCTATCACTTGCATGCTTTTGATTATTCATAATATTATCTAGATCACTTGAGCTCTTTTCAAATCTCACAAATGAATTCATCTTACTAGATGTCTTCTTTAACTCTGCTTTTAATGACTAATTTTAAATTACATACCTTGAACATTCATCTTCTTTAGATTTTAGTCTTGTAGACATGATCTCCAATTGATGACTAGGATGCTTGACTATATCTTCATGTTCCTTGGTGTCTTCATGTTGGAATACAACTAGATACTGAGAGGGGTGTGAATCAATATATCAATTAAAACTAGTCATTTAATCCTTTTAAATCAAATTTAAAAGCATATGTAGATTAAAAGATAAATTCAAAGATCACATACACACACAAATACTCATGACACTAGATTTATATGTGGAAAACCTAAAGGGAAAAACCATAGTGAGAATAGCTGCAAGAATCTACTATTTGAATACAACCTCATAATCAATGCCTCACTTGGCAAAACCTCATTGGTTGCAAGCCTGAATGGATACAAGCATTACTAGAGAAACCTCACTGGTTACATTTAATGACACCAATCCTATGAAGACACCAATCCCTTAACTAAGCACTAATTCAACTAATTTGATTGCACCAACTAATTAGATCTATAGAGCTACAACTCCAGATTACAACATTGATTCAAATGAATCAAAATCTAACTCTGTATTACATGTCTAATCTATAAATGCTCATTATCTACACATTCTCTTTGTGCCTTTATTCATCTATGCTCCTCTCTATTCCACTGGTCTTGTGTCTAAATATGTCTCTAGTTGACACACTTCATTAGATTCACCAACCACTCTACTCTTCTCTACCCCCTTTGGTTCTTTGTCTTTATGATGTTTTATTTGACATACCTCATTTTCTTTTGCTCTCTATGTCTATCTATATTTGATTTGGCTCAATATAAAAAATAATAGTTCAATAAAATATTCCTTTATGCTAGATATCATAAATATAAATAAATGATCTAGGGTTCCATATCTTTTATGTGTTCACACTCAAACTGTAACACATCATGCCAATTCTAGACTCTAGTTCATTATGACTTGGATTATAAGTTTCATGCATCTTGATTCCATGCATCATGCCATAATTTTAGTCTTTTCTATTTATAGCATATTTTAGAGTCAAGTTTTGATGCATAGGCTCTTTAATGTAGCTTTGATTAATTAGATCGATCAATCTCATATGTCAAGATATAGAGCTTATATGTAATTTCTTTCATGTTTCTTCACTTAACCATTGGTATTTAAACACTTTAAATACTGGCCTTTGATATCTTTCTTCACACCATCTCCAAGCTCTCTTGCTCCATTAGATTTCTATACATTGTTAAACTTTAATGTTCCACTCTTTAAAACATGTCCATCAATCTCTAGATCCTAGATCTCATGTGCCATTGGATCTCCAAAGATGCACATTCTTTAAAAATTGACACTTTGACCTTATCTTTAAGCTTCCTATATATTTGGATCTATTTCACTTCATTGATCTACTCGAATATGCTTGGTTTTTAACTCACCACTATGTCGATAAATATCGATCACTTTATTCCATCTTAATCCACTCATTTTATTGGATCTTTCTCATCCAAGCTTTTGCATACCATTGTATATTCAAAGATGCATCATCCTTAATTTTTTCTAGTTTTTAAATGTCAAGATCTTTATAGCATTTTAGTCTATTTTCTCTATTGGATCTCCTTTGCACTATCAACTGCATATCATCAAATCTTTTGATAAGCTCAATCATTAACTCTAACAATATTATGCTCATTAGGTCTCTATCTGATAAGCTCCATGAATGTGACACTTTTCACTTACACACTCACTCAGAGCTCCTTTTGATAATTTAACTTCATCGTGCTCTATTGGATCTCTAATGTCTAATTAAGTGTGATTTGTTTGATCTTCTAACTAGCTCAAACTTTATCTTTGACAAGCTCACTCTTATTGGTCCTCTATCTGATAGACTCTTGTGCTTGTGACACTTGGCATTAGCACATTCACTTAGAGGAATATTTGACACTTTAAATTTTATTCACTTTGTTTGATCATCTACATATGATGAAGCACAAGCCATTGATCAAGATGGGACATATATTAAGTCTTAGACATATGAAAATATAAAGTCCTTTCATCATTGCACAACACTGATAATTACTAGGTTGAAGGGCTAGTTTCTTAATGATGATATGGATTCAAGTTGTAACTTAAGTTACCAGTTCCTGACTATACAAAGTCAACATTAAAATAGATCTTTACTTGTTGATGTCATGGCTAAACCCTTAAGATTTTATTGTGAAACCCTATAATATTTGAGAGCTAAATAAATAAATTATGAGCTCATTCCTTCTCTAAACTTTTGGACCACATTTATAAAATGTACATGAAAAACCCATAACAGATCTATCTATTTGACTTTAAACATCCATAAATGGTCTCTATATAATCATGATAAATTTTTAAAATGTAACTATGAAACATGATCTTCTCTCCATCAATCTTGACTGATCCTTTTGACATAAATGACATCCATAGTGTCCCTTTTGACATCAATGAAAATCATATTGCCCATAATCTCCCCCTTTAGAATTGATGGAAAATTAAATTCTCAAATGCAAAGTTAATGTTTTGATCTTCTAATAATTTGATCCTTCTCTAGCATTTCTTGCATTGGCTTATAATGAGTGAACTAAATCTATTCATACCAAGCTTCTTCCCCCTTAAGCAATGGCATATTTGCCTAATATTCAACTTGGACACTTGCTCTACTCTTATAAACTTTTATAAAAAGCATTTTCACTTTTTCTCCAAACTTTTACAAAGAACATTTGCCTTTTTCTCCCCTTTTGACATCAATGGCAAAGGGACTCCTTCTCACTATTTATCCAAAGTGTTCTCCCCCTTTATCAGATAAAGGAGTTTGTCTAAGAACATGTAACCATCAAATCATTAGAAAATTTCAAAATATACATACCTAAGTTTCCTTTTCTCTTCTTCTAGGGATTAAAAAGGCTTTTATAATATTTTATCTAGACTTATGCTCCATCACTAGTATCTAGTGATGTGATGTAGGAGATATCACTCCCAAATTTTATCTCATTATATCACTTAATCATCTTTAGGTCTCTATACATAGTCCTCTGATCCTAATACCTTACCAATTACAAAGCTCCCACTTTGTTTATGCATGAGGATTCAATACATTGTTTAAGCACCTAACTTAGCTTGTTCAAGTCATCCCAACTTGCTTGAGTTAACATATGTATTAGAAAGCACCTTATCTTTCAATCATGACTAAAGCATATCACATATGCTCCTTTTAACATTAGTTCTATTTCCCCAAGCCATTCAAGCTATTTGAGATAGTTCCCCCTAACTCCATGGTATATATAATTTGTCAGCTTTATAACTTAGAGACATTCTACATGATTTTATTTGTTATGCAACATAGACAAGTCTCAACTAGCATCCACTTGAGTATTTTCAAATCTACCACCATAGAACATATAGTACACTCCTCTATTCTAAGCCTTCTTGATTCTGATAGACTAAAAAATCTAGCTCCCCCCTTACTCCATTGACCTACTACTGATTAATATAAGATTTTGTACCATAAGATCATATATTCTATATCAAAATAATAATGGTCTAAAAGACCAATCAATAATATACATACCTATATAATGATTAGTATGATGATCTAGAGAAAACACACTTACTTCAACACTTGGAAGTCTCCATATCCTACCTTTAAAACCATAATACATGAACATTTTATTGGGACACTCATTTTATCCCTATAAACACTGCATACACAACACTTCTCTCATCTTGGCACACCAACTTCAACTGGGAGCATTCATTTCTTGCCTTTAGAATCTTTTGAAGAACACCACTTGCTTATTTACAAAAAGGAGTCTCTTAAGAATCATAGATAGAGACAACTTAACTCATAATGTCCTAGAACAATGTAAAACCAAGTGTTTCCCATAACTCCTTAAATTCCTTCTCCTCATTGGTCATCTTGTGCTTTTTGGTTATTATTATTTTTCTTAGGTTTAAGAGAAGTAACATGCTCATCCACTATGATATTATAAATTGGATTAACAATACATGGAGACATTGATTCATGACATACCTTTTCATCTAATGAATCTTCCTTATAGCTCATAATCTCATCACTAGGTACAAAAAACTAATGTTCCATGCATGAAAGTTGATCAACAATAGTAGGATGTTCAATTGAATCTATACATACCTCAAAAATATCCTCATCTAGCACCTTGGACTTCTCCTTAATCTTTGTCTTCTCATTGTTAACATTGGTAGACATTGAGAGCTCTTGACATTTTCCAACCTCTGCAACATTCTTCATCATGGCTTGATATTTCAATTTCCATACATGATTGGGTTGCTTATATGTCCTATTGGGATTACTTTTATCTTTTTTAGAGACTTGTGAACCTTTGTTCACACTAGGAGGTATATTTTTCTTCACACTTTGTAATTTTGGTCTTTCAAAGCTTTTTCTACATTATTTATCTATGTGACAAAAATAATTACAATTATAGCACATTACATTTGTATCTACCAAGAGTGAAAATGTATTTTTTCTTACAAAGTTGGTTATCCTTTTAGGTACAACTCTGCATTTACTAGCCTTATGACCAAACTAATTACAGCTATAACAATATCCATAAAAAAGATGAGGAATAGTTGGTCATAGATTTTCTTTGTGAATGATGGGGAGTTCTTCTCAACTTTTGCTTATTTAAGTTTCTTACCCTTGTGTAACCATCTGCATTAGCTACCTTTGTCTTTTGCATGTTCTTTGAGTTTGTAGTGATGGAATCATTATTTTTTTCTTTCTTCAAGCTTCTTTTCAACTTTAGCCTTCTTCACATTAGCATTGATTGTGTTTATCTTTGTATCCTTGCAAGCTTTCTCTTTATTTTCTCCTAATCCTTCTACTTTGGAATTATCATATAACTTAGTAGATGTAATGGTTATGGGACTTTTCACTTTTTCATAACCAAGACTAAGTTTCCCTTTTGATGGCTTTTGAGAGATGATCAATCCATCAAGAATGTTTGATCCTCATTTTATCTTTAGACCTTTGTTTATTTGTACTTTAGCCATTTCAAAATCTTTTCTCAAAGCCACTATCTCTACTTCTAGCCTCATACATTCAATAGACTTAAGTTGTAGTTTAATTTTGACTCTAATTTCTAGTCTTTTGGCCTCTTCAAATTGAGTCTCTAGACTCACTATCATCTAATTAGATATTTCAAGACTTTTGGATAGTTTTTCAATATCATTTTATCCAAGATTCTTCTATCCTAAGTTCTCTTTTTTAGCATGTCAATATCATCTAGAGCATAAATGAGTTTACCTTCTAGGTCTAATTCTTCTTCCTATTCTTTATCAGAGTCTATTTCTTCTTTTTCTTGATTTATAAAATCTAATCCTGATGCTATGAATATGAATTCATTTTATTTAGCCATAAAGGTATAATAATGGTCATCATCTGAGCTATCACTCTGATCCACTGAGTCACTATCTTATCTTATGTATAAATCCATCTTATTCTTGAATAATTTCTTCTTGAAATAGTGAGGTTTCACTTTTTCACCATCTTCTTCTTGTTGAAAATCATCCTTTTTGTTATAAGGGCATTTATTAGCTAAATGTACTACCTTACCACATTTAAAGAATTTAAAGGGTAACTTACCTTTGTACTTTTCAGATCCTCTTTTCAATTTTCTAAAAATGTTGGCTTCTTATTTATCAGTGTCCTTAAATTTGGATGTAGATGCTTTTACATTTAAATTCCTGGATGCTTTGATTGCAACTTCTCTCTTATGAGTATCTGCTTCTCCCTTTCTCATCTCATAGTAAGTGAATGTTCAAGGTAACTCATCTATAATGATATTATCTAGATCTCTTATTTCCTCTATTATAGAAATTTTAGAATCATATCTTGAGGGAAAATATCTTAGGACTTTTTTGACAATGACTGATTCTTTCATATCTTATCCCAGGCCTCGAATTACATTCACTATTTCATCTACCCTTAGGAGGTAGTCTATAATATTCTCATCTTTACTCATTTTAAGACATTCAAACATACCTCTATATGTTTGTAGCTTGCCCTACTTTACCTTGTCATCACCGTCGTAGATGCTCTTCAGCTTGTTCTAGATGTCTTCTGTATTTTTACAATGCATCAATTTGACAAAATATAATTTTGATAATGCACAGAGAATAGCATTATTTTCCTTGGCATTGCTCTCATATGATTTCTTGGTAGCTTGATTAGTAGGAATTTTAGTAGGGGATGTATATCCATTTATTACAAACATCTATACATCAAAACCTAATGAATATAAATAAGATTCCATTATTATGCTCTAGAATGCATAGTTAGATCCATCAAAGAGAGGTGATTTATTTGATGAAGATCCTTCTTGGATAGCCATTATTTTCACTAGTCCAAGATCTACTTGATTTGATTAAGCTTATTTTGAAGGAACTTTAGGCTCTGATACCAATTGTTGGAAAATAACTAGATACTAAGAGGGGGGTGAATCAGTATATCAATTAAAACTAGTACTTTAACACTTTTAAAGCAAATTCAAAAGCATATGCAAATTAAAAGATAAATTTAGAGATCAGGTACACACACAAATACTCA
The DNA here is from genome assembly GCA_037957365.1 of Torreya grandis. Classification (NCBI taxonomy): domain Eukaryota; kingdom Viridiplantae; phylum Streptophyta; class Pinopsida; order Cupressales; family Taxaceae; genus Torreya; species Torreya grandis. The sequence goes on from JARHVA010007133.1 coordinate 412,927, forward strand.
TGACACCAAATTTATACAGGGAAAACCCAAAGGGAAAAACCATGGTGAGAATAGTTGCTAGAATTTACTTTTTTAATCCATCCTCACAGTCAATGTCTCACTTGGCAAAACCTCACTGATTACAAGCCTCATTGGCAAAACCTTACTAGTTACATTTAAGGACACCAATCCTAAGGAGACACCAATCCCATAACTAATTACCAACTCAACTAATTTTATGGTACCAACCAATCAGATCTATGGAGTTACAACTCTAGATTACAACATTGATTCATAAATGAATAAAACTCTAACTCTCTGTTACAAGTCTAATCTATAACTACTCATTCTCTACACATTCTCTTTATGCCTTTCTTCCTCTCTTCTCCTCTCTATTCCACTAGTTTTATGCCTAAATATGTCTCTATTCAACACACTTCATTGGCTTCACCAACCACTTTTATTTTATCTACCCCATTTGGTTTTGTGTCTTTATGATTTTATATTTGACACACCTCATTTACTTTTTCTCTCTACCTCTATTTATATTCAATTTGGATTGATAGTAAAAACAATAGTTCTAGAAATTATTATTTTATTTTAGATATCATATATATAAACAAATGATCCAAGGTTCCGTATCTTATATGTGTTCACACTCAAACTGTAACACATCATAAAAATTCTAGTCTCTAGTTAATTATGACTTAAACTGTAAGTTTTTCACATGTCGATTCCATACATCACAATGTAATTGAAGTTCTCTTTACTATATATAGCATCTTTTAGACTCAATTTTTGATGCATAGTCTCTTTAATGTAGATTTGATTGGTTGGATCAATCAATCTCATTGTTTGTGTTGAGATATAAAGGTTATACACAAGTACTTGCATGTTTGTCCACTTTACCATTGGTATTTAAACACTTTAAATACTATCTTTTGATCTATTTATTCACACCATCTCCAAGATTTCTTTCTCCATCAAATCTCTATATGTTGCTAAACTTTAATGTTCCACTCTTTCAAATACATTAGTTAATCTGCAGATCTTAGCTCTCATGTGTCATTGGATCTCCAAAGATACACATTATTTACCTTGAATTGACTATTAAATGTTGACACTTTGACCTCATCTCATTGCTTCCTATATCTTTGGACCACTTTTACTTCATTGATATTCTTGAACATGCTTGTTTTTTAACTCACCACTATGTCGATAAACATTGATCACTTCATTCCATCTGAGTCCACTCATTCTATTGGATCTTTCTCATCTAAGCTTCTACATACCATTGGATCTTCAAAGATGTATGATCTTTACATCTATCTAGTTGTTAAATGCCATGATATTTATATAATTTGAGTCCATTTTCTCCATTGTATCTCTTTTTCATGATCACCCATCCATCATCAGATCTTCTAACAAGCTTAATCATTAACTCTGACAAGATTTTGATCATTGGGTCTCTATCTAACAAGCTTCATTAATGTGACACTTGTTACTTGCGCACTCACTCAAATATTTTTTTGATAACTTAACTTCATCACATTTTGTTGGACCTCCAATATGCAATTAAGTGTGAGCCATTTGATCTTCAAACTAGATCACATTTTATTTTTGATAGGATCACTCTCATTGGTCATCTATCTAACACATTCATGTGCTTGTGACACTTAGAATAAGTGCATTCACTCGAAGGGACCTTTAACACTTTGACTTTACTTCACTTCATTAGATCATCTGCATATAATGAAACATAGGCCATTGATCAATCTAGGACATATATTAAGTTTTAGACTTAGGAAAATATAAAGTCATTTGATCATTGCTCAGAGTTGGTAATTATTAGGTCAAGGTGCTAGTTTCTTAATGATATATGGACTTAAGTTACTAATTCCTATCTATACCAAGTCAACATTAAAATATAACTTTTCTTATTGAAGCCATGGATAACACCTTAAGATTTTACTATGAAACTCTATAATGTCTAAGAGATAAATAAATCATTTATGAACTCATTCCTTCTCCTCTAAAATTGCAAGCCATATTTCTAGAATGTACCTAAAAAAACCATAATGGATCTTCTATCTGTTTGAATTTAAACATCCTTAAATGGTATTTTTAAAATCATGACATCTTTTCACAATGAAACATGATCTTATCTCCATCAATCTTACTTAATCTTTTTGACATCAATGAAAATCATATTTCCAACACTTAATTCATCCTTGCCTCATATACACTAAATTTCTCTTCATAGTCCTTCATTTGAGACTTCATCTTCTTGTTAATCTTCTTCTAAATCTTCAATTATTCAAGAGGATTCATCAATTCAATCTCAAAATCCACCTCAAATTTATCATCATCTTAATAACTCTAACTAGACTAATTTTGATATGAGAAACTTCCTTCCTCAAACATGAAGAGGTCTTCATCTTCAACAAGATCATCACTTTCATGATCATACTCTTAGTCACTATCTTCACTCTCATCTAATGAGCTACAATATTCTTTGGTATAGAGACTCTTATTGTCCTTGAAGTACTTATTTTTGTTTTCAAACCTTCGGAATCCCTTCTTCCTCTTATCAGACTTGTATGTCTTCTTGTCTTCATTTTGGCCATCACCATTCTCTTCATCATCATTATTCTTATGCTTATGAGGGTAATTTTTAGAAAAATATCCTACCTCTCCATAATCGAAGAATTTGAAGGGTAGTTTACCCTTATATTTGCCTAACCCTATTCCATTTTCCTTGTAAATAAAGCAATTAGATCATCTTCATCAATCTTAAATGTGTCATCCTCCTTGAGTTTCTTACCTTGGAACTTTTTCTTTGAATTAATTTTTATATTTAATATATCTTCCTTATTTGGTGGTTTATAATCATCAAATCTCATCTCATAGGTAGTAAGAATGCCATGCAATTCATCCATCTTCAACTTAGTAAGATCATGACTTTATTATATAGCAGATACTTTATAATCAAGCTTGAGAGAGAGACCTTAATACCTTTTAAACTATAGTAGCTTGTTCAAGATTCTCTCCAAGACCTATGATGATGTTCACAATCTCATCAACTCTCTACAAAAAGGATGCTACAAAATATTCTTCCTTTATCTTAAGACTCTCAAATTGTCTTAGGTGAGTTTACAAATTTTCCAAATTAACCTTTGAATCTCCTTCATAAATAGTCTTCAATTTATCCCACATTTCCTTGGTGATATGTAATGGATTACCTTGGTGTATTCAATCTTTGAAAGACCACAAGTGATAGCATTCATTGCCTTAGAATTGTTCTCAAACAAATTATTATCTATAACACTATATGGAGGAATAGTAGGTGTAAAATAACCATCCATAATATATTCCCAAGTGTAAAAACCTATAAACATGATGTAGGTCCTCATTCTTTCACTCCAAAAAGCATAATTAGATCCATTAAACATTAGAGCTTGTTTACTAGAAAACCTCCTTGTATTTGATGAATACCCATATTATAACTTAGATCTCCTTCAAGCTATAAATCCCTTACCAAAGGACATGCTCTGATACCAATTATTCGAGATACAATCACTGAGAAGGGGCATGTGAATCGGTGGTGACAAATAATCCAATTTCAATTCTAAAAATTTCAAACCCTTATTCAATTATCACAAGAATTTATAGAATATACAAGTCATTCATAGTAGTGAATAATAGATAATTCAAGATCCTATACAAAACACAAGATATATGTGAGAAACCCTCTTGGGCAAATATAACCCTCTCTCAAACCTACAAACACATGACTACTTATCTTATAAGATGATCACAAATATGAGACTGATCAAGTCCTTCTAACCAAAATTTGTTGAAACACCTATTTCACAAGGTGATAAAGTCCTTCTAACCACCCTTTTGATCAAGTCCTTTTGACCAACTTTAGTCAAACACTTATCTCATAAGAAGCACTTGCCCCTGGGATGATCAAGTCCTTTTGACCACTTGATGGTCAAGTCTTTTTGATCAAGATGTTAAGAACCCTCCTAATAATTATGAAATAAACATCTCCTAAACATTTATTTCCTACAAATATGATGGAGAAACAATGTATATCTACCCCTTCACTCCTTCACACAACCACACACATCCAAAACCACCTTTTGGATCACTCTATACCTCTTCACTCATACTCAATATTAAAACCTAAAATATCACTATCCTTGAAATTATAATATGACCTATAGGTCATACACATAGTCATCAACCTAATCTACTCTTTAATCTATCTACTAGTCACACTCGTTCTACACACCTCTTCTCTCTAATCTCACAAGTCTCTTCCACAAGCCTATAAACCATCACATTTGGTTTCACCTTTTACAAATACTTCATGATTATTATCATGTTAAAAATATTCCTTATAATCCATAACACAATACTTCACACTTAAGGAATATATATGGGTCACGTTTAAGAACAACCCTCTTTTAAATAGGCCTAAGTCACCTTTTAGGTCCTATGAAGACCCATTCACGTCTTTGACACTTATTTGAGAAAATTATAACATAAGACCAATTACAAATGCATATTTACACTCCAAATGACCCATTTTACATCTTAAAATAATCAAAGTCATCACAAAACTCCTTTTCTATAGCTAAATTTTGCTCAAACAACATTCTGTACATAAGAACCCCATGAATGAACACACAGTTAACTTATAAGAATTTGTTCATAACAAAAATAGATTGGTAAAACCTATAAAATCCATAAAAATGGTCTTAATTAAGTTTTAAACACTATAAAATATATATCTCATCTTGAAACATTGAAATACCATCATGAACAACTCAAATACCCTTCTTGGGTTATTTTTAGAGCATGAATGAACACACAATCAAATTTGGAGCTCACTAAATTTGATTGTATAAATAATTATACCTTAAAATTTATATTCCTATATTTTTTATTAAGTCATATAAAACTTTTATTTTTATACCATTTAAAATTCTATATATATTGAAAGTTATGGCTCAAAAACCATAGACTGGTCAAATTCTACATATATTTACAAATATTTGGATTCCAATGGTGACTAGGCAATGGTTAAAATTTGAAAACTATGCCATAATCTCATGTAATATCATCTTAGATAAAATAAAAATCAAATATATTATTCAAACTTTAACCTGGATAAACTATTAAACAATAAACATGTTGATCTTATTTCATGCACCCTTGCAATATTGACTAAACATGCACCGTCAATCTCTATGGATCAGCCTAGTCCGTACCTTGTAGCATTTAGAATTATATCTTAGATATAATATCCTATGATTGTTACACTTGGTATACCCATGTTAATTTTTCACATTTTAATCTTTTAATTTTCCCACACCATTGATCTGCATCAGTACGAACCACCAGTCACAATTGATCTTCTGTCAGGCTAATAAGCTTGTGACACTTGTCACCTGCAAGTGAAAAATTTAACATTTTGAATTTTATGTGCACCATTTGATAAATAAATATGATTTAATATCCAACATTAGATATTATGACTAATTACCTCATTATTTAACATGACTAAACTTGAGAATCTCTGACCCATCATAGTCTGCTAGAGTAACTTTGAAGCTTTATAATTTGAGCTAGACAACACTTCAAATCTCCAAATTTTTAGGGAATATTATTGGAAATATAGATAACATATACATGATATAATTTTTACCATTAAATAATTTATTATTAAATTCATAAACTTACTATTTCATCCATATCTACATGATGTACAGTGATAGTTTAACTAAGAAAAGAAACCACTACAATCTACCTGGAAAGCCAACATTGCCCCTTAATAACTATTATTGTGCTTAATCACATGACCTAGAATTTGAATCATATGATATAAATACATAGGTAAATCCATCCATTTATGAATATTCTCTTGGAATCTTTACACATGTGAAATATAATGTCATCAATATGCCTACTCATATGTTTGTACCACATAACCAATTACGCCTAGATGAACGTAAGGAAGAACCATATGAGTACCATGCACTTTCAAAATATATAAAATAATACTTGGAATATTATAAGAACCCTTACATATATTTAAATCATCATACTCATCCATAGACATCCTTAACCATTTCAACATTGAAGATCAACCAAGCCTGCTTCAAGCATATTAGGACAAGCACACTGCACACTTTGTCATTAACACTTAGACAATCAAGACACTTCATCCACTCACCTTGACACATCCATAACATCACTGATAAATCTCCAATATTTTGGGGGAAGAGGGCATGGATGAATATCTATTTTTTATTATTTTTAAGGATCTGTTTACTTGAAAAATTAATTTAAAAAAATTCATTGAAAAGATATAAAAAAATATAGGTCATAAACTAGACGATCTTATATAAATATTTACAAATTTTTTTTGAAAAATATTAAATGATGCTAAAAAAATGGTGGACCATACAATCATCTATCTACTATATTTTCTTAAAAAATGGGATTTGTTATTTAAAATTTATATGTTTGACCTAGTTATACTTAACTATTTTATTAAAAATAGTGTTTTGGAAACTAGACTCAAAATGATACAATTCATGCTATTATACTATATTAAAATTTTGAGTGTAAATATCTTAAATTATCTATATAAATCTAGATCTATGAAATTTTAGGAAAATCATGTCCATGGGTAGGTGTCTTTTTATCCTCCAACTTTGTGAACTTACCCTCTATTATTTACAAACATTTTGGCATGAGGGTATTTCCCAAATAATCATATCCATATTAAAAGTCTAAACATAAAATTTAGTTTCCATGTACTTCATGGTATATCAAAACCACCTAGGATTCCACTTTTATTGAACTTTAAGAAGTCATCCATCCATCTAATTTTGTACTACACCATTTAGAGGTTAACATTGACAATTTACTCTTAGCATAACCTCAACACCAAGTTTATATTTAACCTTAAAAAATTATATTAGGGTTATCTAGGGTTAAATGTGATAGATATATCCCAAGGTACAATGGTGATAAATTATCTCTACAATAGGCCAATTAGATGCTAAAATCAAATAT
>JARHVA010007133.1:425000-680000 GCA_037957365.1 Torreya grandis
GGTCGAATCTCTTTACATCAAGTATTTCATATAGGAAAATTGCATCGAACCCACATATAAAATTCAACACAACCATCCTAGACTAACATTAGTGTCTCAAGCAAAAAAATACTTATATATAAGATATGTTGAATATTCTAGAATCATATTCCAACCTAATTTATACATGTTCCAAATCTAACATTGTTTTAGCATTAGAAACAACTAAGTACATTACTTTTTTGTCATTTCATATATATCTTAGTTGTACTTTATATATTTTTCCTATACTCAACACAATAAATTAAGTGTATACTTATATATGAGTTTAACACTTAATTCGTCTACTTTAGATCTAATTATCACCCTTGTGTATTATCATTTGTATAGTTTTAACCCTTACACCACAAATGATAGGATAATCCACCTTATCAAATTTAGGATTAAATAGTAGATGAACCTGATTTGTTTAAATGTTTTTTTTTAATTCTTAGGGTTTTAAATAAACTAGGTTCTATTTTTTTGAAATTCCTAATTATATTATTTTGCATGCAATCTAGGCATAGCCTTAGATTGGGAGGTGTTTCTATTAAACACATTGACCTTCCTCTCCCACCATATAAGATGTCTCAAACCAATGAGGGATATCATAATTTGGATCATGATAATACCTATTATCAACCAACTTTTTACCCTAAGGAGGGTTACTCTAGCTTATTAAAATTTATAATAATATTTAAACACCTCATATGTTATCAGTACTAATTCTTAGAGGTGAATCTCTAGATTATGGTATAACTCCCATACATAACACCTACAACTAACCACTAATCTAATTAATTTGAAGGAAAAGTGATATAATGATATCAAACACTAATCTAATGGAGGTGATGAACCATGAAAAACTCTAAAACTTACTTGAACTTTTACTATGAAAGAATGACTACAAATATGATTTCAAAAATCAAGGTTTTCCTAACACAATATTTCAATATGAAGGTAGATTGCAAATTATACTTCAAGGTAGATGATTAATAGGTTGATAATAGACTCTAGTAATCCTCTTATGCACTTAAAATAACATGAATATATTAGTTACACATCATAAGACCTGTTATAAACTAGATTACTCATACCAAGCATGAAAAAGATAAAGAAGTGAAAGGAAAGAGAACTATCACTTTTCACTCATAATAGACTAATTCACACACTTATGAAAGAATTTGAGAAAATAAAACTAATTTGAATATTTACTTTTAGAGTTAAAATTAGTATTCAATTTATAAGGGATTTTACATACCAATTTTTGGATGTCATATAATGCCAAAAGAAGTACTTATATAGATAAATGAGGAGAAGAGAGAGGGGTGTGGAAGAGGGATATTTCCAAGTGTCTCTCAGAGAGATAAAAACAAGGAATTATAAACTATTTCAATATGTATATAAAGACATGCGTTCCTCCTCTAAAAATTCTTCATCAACCAAATGGCGTAGGCATTTGATTACTTGCTTGAAACCTTAGTCATCTTCTTAAAAACTACCCTTCTTAGCATGTAAGGAGTCATAAATGGACCTATTCATTATCATCTTTCCATTAATAAATCCAAACCTTATATTTAACACTTATCATGAATTTTGAAACTCCCTTACTCTAAAATTTAAGGGGAAATCATCATATAACTCCTTGTGTATCAAGAAACTCTTTCATCTACTATGCATAGCCTTGTCCAAATAGCTCAAAAATTGACCTCTACCTCATAAATGAAACCTATTTTAATGAAATAAATTCACATAGCTTATCAAACCTAAAAAAATTCATTTTTTCATGGAACAACCCCCAAGGGTTCATATTGCATGTTAAGCTCTCATTTGGCCTCAACTCCTTGTATCTTTAAAATCATGTAAACCTATTTTTGTAGGATAGTTTAGGTATGATAAATAAATTTTGAGTACATATTTGACTACCTAGTATGTATTTAAAACTATGTGACAAATTTTAGGTCTTGAGAGTGAGTAGAAGTATCTTTTTTCTACTATTATCTTCCCCTAGTTAGGCCTCAATTGGGCTTCCTTGCTTAGAAGGATGAGTTTCTACTCTAGAATTACCCACATATGTAAAACCAAAAAAAATCAAGTGATTCACTTTCACCATAATAACACCAACCTCCATGACAAATTTGAGGTCCTAAGTCTTTGTAGAAGTGTGAGAACCATGAAATGGTCCAAGAAACTAGCCTTTTTAATCATGTTTCTGATTAAATTGAAAAACTAGACCTATCAAGTCTCTTCTATGGTGTCTCATACATATTTTTGTGCTTGATTTTTTGGAACACATCTGAAGTCATCTCTTCCAATAATTTTCAAGTGGTCAATTTTTCAAAACCTTGCATTTCACCTTAAATCCTTGTAAAACATTATATTAATTATAGTCCATATAGTTCTCAGTACAAAAAAATTCATGGTGAGAACCTAATTGGAGTGATAAAAAAATTTAATCAATTTTTATAATCAATTCAAATCATTTGAAGTACCTTGGATACCAATTTTTCACATTGGGTCTTTATTAGGGTTATAAGAGGGTTTAGAGTGACTTAGATTCTTTACAATTGTTCATAAACCCTGGGCCCTTAATACCTAAACCAATGAAAAAATCTTAAGTGTTTTATCTCCCTCAGATTTACCTAGGACCAAATCATTCCATGCATCATGTCTGTATAGATCCAAGTGCAAGAAGTTGGCTATTGAGTTCTAAATAGGCCATTAGAGAGTGGTTTGAGTTCTTAGCCTTTATTGATACATGTCAGGGACCTAAACCAATAATTGATGCTAGGATATTGAAGTATGAGAAACTATTTATCATATGTGAAAGTAATTTGTTCCCATGCACAAGGTTATGGTCTTACCAAGCAAGATAAAGTTTAGTTCTGGATTGCAGTCATGCATTAAGAGAGCTCGAGAAGTTCCTAAAGGACTAAATTGCACTTTTATTATCTACATATCACTTTGGATGATATTATATGGTCTATGTTAACCCTTTTTCAACTATTAATGCTATCAGGTTCCATTTAACTTTCATTAAACCTACTTTCTCATGACTACACTTATACATGTGTGTTCTTGGTTTTAGGTTCTACAGGTCTAAACAATGTCTATCAACATTAGTATCACTTTTGATATGTTTGAAGGATATATGTAGGTTATAAAAACATCATACAATCATTTTCATTATTCAATTTTCCATACAAGCCTCCCTTTTTTAAAACCTAGTGAACACCTTTACTTAACAAGGTGAACCTATAGGTGGTAGACTGACTATGTGTATAAGGTTGGAATGAATATTATTTAGGTCACTTTTTTTGGTCATCCTTTGAGTAATTTGATCTCAAATGAACTCATTCATGTGTATATCCACCTGAGCTAAACTTAAATGATCTTTATGTTCACTCTATTTTCTCTTCAACTTGAAACTAGCCTGCTTCACCTAGACCAACCTGTAGGTGGTCATTGAGGTTTGACTATGCTTAGAGTTCCAAAAAAACCCACTGGGAATTTAAAAAACTTTTGTTAATGTATTGATATATTTACCCTCTTTTTAAACTCTAACACCTTTTCAATGACTGTACATTTCCAAAATGACCATTCATGTGTTTCATGCTCATTCAAGAAATGCATGTAGGGGACTATTAGGAAAGAGTTTAAACATTTAGTCTTGAATTTGTATTTCTCAACTATATCATTGACACCTTGAAAGTAATAAAACTTTATTGAAATTTCCCTCTCACTACTCTACAAGTTTCATTGACCTTTCATAGCATTATACAAACTTTTCCTTTTATCTTCATACACAGGCATGAGTATGAGTATGCAGGTTGATAAACTTAAACCTTTTAACCTTACTTTGACTCTGTAATAATTGAGGTATTTTTTTGATACATGTATTCTCTCATAATTTCATTTAGTCATGTTACAACACATGTTCTTTTCATGTCAATTATCTCTTTTGGTCATAATGAAGACCTACAGGTCTATAACCTATAGGTCTACCCTTTTGCTTAGATAGACTATTGAAGACCATTCCTTGAGTCTTAATAATTTTGATGGTTATATACACTCATTGTCAATTCTTATAATTTACCTTAATAACTTGTAGATCTTCTTCTAGCACTATACAACCTCATTTTTACCAGTCATATATATAGGCCTATGTAGGATGTATACTCATATACAAATCTTATGCATGAGAATTGGAATATAGGTATTCATTCATGCTTTATCGTGAGTCAAAGAGATTTGTTTAGGCCAACTAAGAATTTTAGATGGTGTATCAGGTCTTCACTACTTGGATATTTTTAGCTTGAGACCTATAGTCTTGAATGTCCACTAATAGGTTTGAAGAACTGTGGGTGGGCAAAGATTACCCTAGTCTTTATTCAAGAGTGCCTTTGAATTTCATACTCATTACCTTGGGTTTTCAACTTCCTCAATGTCATAATCATATTATATCATGTGTTTCTCATTTACATTTGATCTAAATTTTCAAATCATTCCTGTAGAAGACTATTAACATATTGTATCAATCTTCCAAAGGAAAAGAACATGACACATTTTAAAGGACTATATACAAAGAGCTACTTCTCAAGGAGAGGGAAAATGGATCATGTATGAGTGATAGGATTTACATGAATACTAAGGAACTTGGAAACTTCTAAGAGTGACTATATTTAAAAACAAATAAAACACTTGTAGTATTGGTGATATGCTCCATACACTTGAGATCCTTTTCTCCTTGTTGAAAACACCTCATGATGTTGAGCTACTTGATGAAACCAAAATCAAAAGGACTCATTTTATCTCTTCAAATATCTCACAAAAACCATTATCCTCCATAAAAACATGGAATGAATAAATAGGAATAAAACTAAAACCTACTTGAATGAATAAGACATAATGACCTCCTTACAATATTAAATATTGTTCATAAAGGAGTAGAGATGAATCTAAAAACTAATGCCACAAAATTAAATTTTACTAGGACCCCTAATATTTCCCAAAATTTTAGCCTTAAACTTTCTCTTTTCTGGGCATACCATGCATTTGAATTTTACCTTTATGAGCTTGTGAATGGAGTGAGTAAGGAAATAGAGAGAATTATTTGCATCTTTGATAACTAAAAATTGATAAAAATCATGAATATTACTTTTTTAAGTTGAAGATACTCCTCTGAACCATTTTCACCTACAAATAGATCTTTCAAGTTTGTACAAGTGCCCATAACTACCTATAAAGGAATATTTCTCTTAATCTAGGAATTGAACTACAAGTTTAGTCAAGATCTGACCATATCTTACCCTTATATGACATCAAGGATGTTATAACACTTATTTAAATTGTTTTCCTTTAGCTTAGTACATTCAATTCACATATTTTGGCCTAAAAAAGTTGACTAAAAGGCTTTATGGTGTATAAAAACTTAATAAAAGGTTAATGCATGAATATATGAATTTTAAAACATATAAAAAACCTTATATAATGACTCAAATCAATGTTAAACCTTTACCACCATGACAAACACATTGACTCATGGATTACTCTTAGGACTATACAAGTGCATATGAGACCATACCTCAAACAAAGCTAGTCAAGGACCAATATGAACACATGAAGACCATTTCATGACAATTAATGGACCATTACAAGAAAATTATAACTATATAAAATATTGAATAACCCTATAAAGTGTTTCAACCTATATGGGTTGACCATTTTTGACTCGGGGTCAAAAAATGGTCAATAAATTGGCAATTCATAGGGGTAGCATCCCTATAATGCTAATTAATCAACGGGATTATCCTCCCATTGGGAAATGTAGTCACTCTTATGATACAATATAAAATTGGCATGCCCCTAGGAGACTCAAAATCACAACAAATTACACATAAATAACCAAACACACTATGCTAAAGGCATTTAGGGAAAGCAAAAACAACAAACTCACACCAAAAAAATGTGCTAAGCACTCATAAAAAACAAACACACCTAACCTATGTAAAAAAAATTAAACTAACCTAATTAGCAAGGCTCCAAGTGTATCCCATTGATTGGGATACTTAGCACTTCTCCATCGAGTCTTGATAGCTGAAAGACATTGTGTTCCTTACAACCAATGATCAAATAGGGCCCAGTACATAATGTATTAAATTTTATATGCTTACCAGGCTTGGCCCTATCTTCATCCCACTTTAAAACAAGATCACCTTCTTAGAACTTTATTTCACTAGCTCTCCTATCATTTTTTTTTATTTGGTCATGATGATATTCTAAATTATGCATGGGTTCATTCCTTTTCTATTCTAATTCAATCAATTTTGACATCTTTACCTCCATAGGATTATTTTCTATTAGTTATAATTGATGTGATTGTTTCTACTCATTTTTGCTATTTACATTCAGAAGAAGAAGAAACTAAAGATAATGGTTAGGGGTTAGATGATACCAGATTAAGTTGCGCACTGTATCTAGATGTTGGAGCTCCTCTTTGGCTATGGAGGAAGACACCTATAGAAAGAATAAGACTTAAACACAGAAAATGTTAGATAGATATATGGTGGACTACCAAGCACATACTCGGTCCCAGAAGTGCAAAGGCTTCCTTGACGGATGACAGTCCACTTATTGATAAAAAGAGCGTTGGATAAAAGAAATGGTGAAAGACTAAGAAAGATAAATAGAGATAATGCGTACCTGTAATCTACAATTAATCTCCCATAGTCACCGATGTCGGTTAGTCTGCCGGCGTCGATTGGTCAATGTTGCCGATGTCAGTTAGGCTACTGATGTCTGTAGGGGCAATGGCCCTTGGATGGGTCTAAGGGTTATGTTTGTGGTCAACAGAGGGATTTTATGGGTTTAAAAGGTCTGTGCAGGGTTTCAGGGAGATGAATAAGGTCCATGGAAGGACAAAGGTAGAGGCTAGGTTGTCAAAAAGGGTAAGGGTGAGAAGAAGGCTTTTAGCCTCTCCAAGAAGAAAGCCAGGTCTGGTTGATAGTATTTAAAAATAGTAAATAGAAACTAATTACTAATGTATTTTAAATAACTGAGATGAAAGGTAGTAGAATACTTAGCTCTTATCTAGAAAAGAATTAGAGGTGTTTTAGAACGCTTGTTCCTATTGTGGTTGCCATTGAGTCCTCATGCAATGTTTATAATCCAATATTTGGAGTGATTTCTATAGAGTTTATGGATCCTAGAGAGCGTTAGTTGAAGTCTGATGCTTGGTCTTAGAGTGTCGTCAATGTCGAAGAGTCTAGAGGCGAGAGAGAGAGAGAGAGTCCAAGAGGAAGTTGATTCAAGAGTCCAAGAGCTAGGATTCATGATTCAGGATTCATGATTAGCCATTTTAGGGGTTAGAACTTAGTTTAAGTAAACTGAAGTTAGTGATCCCACCAGCATTGGCTGACAAGTGACCAACATCGATAGCTAGAAAATGGGTAAAAGGGCTATTTTTAGCCCTTTGCCTGTTTCTCCATCCGCTAAGTTTATTTACAATTCGAGAATAGTCAATGGATGGGGTTATTAAGCATGAGAGTTCGTTAGGAGGTTGGAATAAGTCTTAGGTAGTTATGATATGAAGGACTTAGTCATGGGGTGAGTCATAGGGTAGGAAATGGTCTAAGGGCAAGGTGTCCAAGGTGAGGTGTCTAGGGTGATGCCATTAATCTAAAATAAGTAATTTATTTTAAATTAATAAAGTGTGTAAGGGACCAAGGGGAGTCGACACAATTTTGGTGTCTACAGTGATAACTCTAAAGTAGGCATCTCAAGAGAAATAGGCAGTTTAGATTCTCTACCATACACAAGCATATATGGTGTGTTACCTTTAACTCTGTTAGGAGTGACTCTATCAGCTTATACAACTATCTTTAACTTTACACGTTAAGACCTCTTATTATCATTAATCATCCTCTTGATGATATTGATCAAAATCTTATTTGTAGATTCTTAAATACCATTCTCTTGAGGATAGTAATTGAAAGAGGTACTTAGATATATGCCATGTTCATTTTCCCATTCACTTGTCTTTGTACCATGCATGCTAATGTATTATCAAATATGATGGTTAATGGTATTCCAAACCTAGTCACTATGTCTTCATATAAATAAAAGACTAATTTTTCATTACCTAACTTAATGGCTATATTTTATACCCACCTTTTAAAATAATCCATAGCTGTGAGTGTCTATTTGTGACCTGCATTTGAGGGAGGATTGATCATGCCTATAAAATCAAGCCCCCATTGCATTAATTGTTGGTCAACTTGGATGGGATTGAGGGGTAAGGCTACTAAAATTCACTGTCTAATGAATTAAACACACTTTTCACACCTTTTTACCCATACATAGGAGTCCTTAAAGAGGTTAAGCCAATAGCATCCTGATCTCATGATCTTTGATGTTCTTGTTTGAGGAGAAAAATGACCACCTATAGGCCCGTCATGGAATTGTTCCAAAATTCTACCTATTTGCTCCATCTCCACAAATATAAGTAACATGCCATTAAGATATTTCTTGAAAAGGACACTATCTACAAGGACATAGGGTGTATATTGAAGTTTAAACTACCTCCACTTTGACCTATCTAAGCTATTTAGACACTCACCTATTTTCAAGAACCTTGTCATGTCTTGTATCTAAATTGCATCATGTGAAGGTGATGATGCTTGGGGATCATATTTTATTACCAAATCTTCCTATTTATTCCCTTAAAGATCCCATGTTAGGTATTCACATATGCCTTTCCCTCTTACTAGTTTGGTGACCTTAATCTCTACATCATATTTCATCATTTTAGTAATCCAACTTGCCCTCTTCGCATTCATGTCCTTATTGATAAGGAATTATTTGACACTTGGGTTAAATACCATGATGTTTATCTTTTTATTTGAGACCATATGTCTAAACTTATTCAAGCTTTTTATGATTTCCAAGACTTATTTTTCTAAAAAAGGATACCTCTCTTCATAGTCTCCAAGCCCTTGACTAAAGAAGGTAAAGGGCTATTCATCTCCTTCATTATTTTGTTGCATTAATATGGTAGATATGGTGTAAACATTAGAGAAATCATACAAAAATAAGTCCTTAAAATAAGTTGGGATTCATCAAGGTAGGTGCTTGTGCTATAGTTTACTTTATATCTTTAAATTTACTTCTCCCTTTTTTAGTCTATCTGAATGTTTGATGTTTTTTAGCATGGATGTCAAAGATTTTACAAGGTTTGAAAAATAGGTATAAACCTTCTTATCAAGGATATTTTTCCAAGGAAAATTTTCATTCCTTTATTATACAATGGTGGAGACAAGGCTAATATAATTTTCAATCTCCTAAGGTCTATGGCTTGCCCTTCCTTTGAGATAATGTGTCCAAGTATCTTGTCATCATGGATTGCAAAAACACATTTTTTAGGATTCAAACATATCCCAAAATTCATACACCTCTAAAAAAATAGGCTTAAATGAGCCAAGTGATCACTAGAATCTTTTGAGAAAGTAGTAGTATGATCAAGGTACACTAACATCATCTTATTAATCAAACCTTGGAAGGCAATGCCAATTGCTTTTCTAAAGGTAGAACTTGAATTAGAGATTCCAAAAGGCATGTTTTTATAGGCATAAATAGTAGTAATATGATCAAGGTACACTAACACCATCTTATTAATCAAACCTTGGAAGGCAATGCCCATTGCTTTTCTAAAGGTAAAACTTGAATTAGAGAGTCCAAAAGGCATGTTTTTTTAGGCATAAATACCTTATTTGGTTATAAAATTAGTTTTATATTGGTCCTCTTCCTTAACCAAGACTTGGTTATAACCTGAATACCCATCCAAGAGTGAAAAGTATTCAGACCTTGTAACCATTTTAAGTATTTTTCCCATTGAAGGTAGAGGGTGATGATCCTTCAATGACACTATATTTAAATACTTAAAATAAACACACAATCTGATTTCCCCACTCTTCTTCCTCATAGGGACTAGATTATCAACCCATGAGGAGTGCTTAATAGGAAAGATAATGTTTGATTCAATCAACTTGATTAGTTCCTTCTTCATCAAAACCTCAACCTTAGGATTTATGGGTGTTTTATTTTGTCTTACCAATTTTACACTTGGATATAAATCAGTTGTGTGTTGATCTAGACTAAGGTCAAAATCCTTGAGGTGACTATATTCTCATTCAAAAATATCTAAAAATTGCCTACATAATTCAAAAACAACAGCCTTCTCAACCTTAGTACATACCTTTCCTAACTTGAGGAGTTTGTTTTGAATATTTCAACTCTTTCAAAATGTTCCTCACTTATAAACATGCCTAATTTTTATTTTCTCACTTGATATTCTTCATTGAAGATACTTTCAAGGGTCACCAATCCTTTAGGGAGTTTGTTTGATTATAGATGTATTATTTGGTCACCATATTATTTTTAGAACTTGGCTTAAATTTTTAATGATAACTTAACTTACTCAAATAGAAAAGATGCAATTTACCTATCATTATCAAAGACTTGCCAAATTGAATTGTTATCCAGAATAGATGGTCTAACTAGTACATTGACATGTGGTTGATGTTTACCACTTTTCACATCATTTGGAATATCAAAATGAGCTCTTAATACTACCAATATAGTATCATACTAGTTAGTCTTTAATGAGGTCCCAAATCTTATGCATGTATTGTTGGATAATTGTCAATGATGTCATAGAAGAGTCAAGGTGAGTGGATGAAGTGTCTTGATAGTCTAAATGACACTGACGAAGTGTGTAATATGGTTATCCTAATATGCTTGAAGTAGTCCTCGTTGATCTTCCAAGTTTTCATGGTTAAGGATGTTTAGGTATGATTATGGTGATTTGAGAATATGTAAAAGGTTATATCAAAGGTAAAATATTATTAGAGAGCTTGTGTGCATAAGTGGAATTCATCTAGTAGTCCATATTTTTCATCTAGACTTTTTGGGTCCAGTGGTAGAAAACTTAAGTAGGCAGTTTAATGATATCATAGTTACCATGTGTGGGTGAGTTAGGGGGAGTTGGTCATATGGTTATTATCAAATTAGTCCCAATATTCTATGGTCCTTTTCTCAAGTCATGTGATGAAGCAAAACCAAATATATGTGTGCAAAGTTAGGCTTCTAGGCAGTTTGACAATGTTTTCCCATACTTAGCCAAATTTGCATGTGGAAAGAAAAGCTAAGTAGGCATTTTGATGAAGTCATATTTCACACATTTAGAAGTTTTATAAAAATTTTATCATATGGGTTTGTTTATTTTTGTGCCTATTTATGTGCTAATTTTTAGGTCATACATTAAAGTGTATCAAAAGATATGCATGTGTAAATTTGGCCTTCTAGGCAATTCTAGGCATAGTTGGCTTTATGGTAGAAAAATATGAGTGAGCATATTAATGGATTTATATATTACAAACAAAAAGGTTATAAGAGAATATTTATATATGGTTAGATTATCCTATGTGAGATCATATGGTCCAAATTTCGGATGATGCATCTATACGTAGCAAAAGTCATTGAGGACCAAATTTGGTCATCTAGGCAGATTGCAATGGTCCCCATACTTACTTGATTTTATAAGAGATAAGTAGTAATACTAGATTAAGATTAAAAAATTCATGGGAGATCATAAAAATTAATCTAATGGTGCATATCAAGTCAAAGAACTCAAAAATATTGTTTTTTAATGATAGGCAAAGTTAAATACCAAGTTACTTCTAAGATATGACAGTGAGCAGGTATTCATACTAATCAAGATGTGTATTAAGTGAAATGAGTTAAAAGTATCAAATTTTTAAACATAGATAAAGGTTGATTTCCTTATAATAAGATCGATGGTGCATATGTGGTCAAGATTACAAGATTACACAAGATGAGATCAACTATTTGAAGTTTAACATTTGGATAGTGGTGCACTATGAGTTAAAGTTTGAAGAAGATTGATAGTGAATGATTAGTATAAGATGTGAGTAGATGAGATTAATTTTAAGTGACTTAAGTTTAACTATGACCGTTCAGATTTTAATATTCAAATTGTTGAAGTAAAAACTAGTGCTTGGTTTTTTTTAATATATCTTTTGATTTATATAGATTTTGCTCATGGTGTAAAAAGTGAATTTGTAGAGGACTCCAAGATGAATATATAAATATATATTTAAATATCTAAAAGTTTGTACAATAAAACATATTTAGGTTTAAATTTTTGTGTTTGTATAGTTTCTGTAAGTAATTTGAGAAGGGTATTTGAGCTATGCTTGTAGGTATGTTGATCTTTAAAAGTGAAATAGCTATTGGAGTAAGTTGTAGACTCCATGAGGACCATTTATGTGCATTATGAAGGTTTGAAAAATCATATAAAATATGAAAAAAGGGTTAAAAGTTGGCTATGTTTTCATTCATAATGATTGTGTGTACAAAGAGGTGTTTGAGCTAATTGGAGGTTAGCATAAGTGCATTATGATGGATGATGGAACTTAAAGGGGACACATAAATCATGTGTCATGGTTCCATGATTTGAAAAGTGTTCTTGTGTTCTTAATTTTCTTGATGAAGTGCTAAATGGGTGAATAGGTCTCCATAAGACCTGTAGAGCTATAAGGGCCTAATTCAAAGGTGTAGCTACTTATGGGTGACCCATAAATGCTATGGCCAACCTAAGAAGATTTTTTTGAGATATGTATTAATGTGAGAGATCCCTTAAGGGTTAAGGTATTCCTAATAACTAACCAAGATGTTGATAATCATGAAGGCTCTATAAATAGTGAAACCAAATGAGATGGTTTCTAGAGGTGTGGAAGGCTTATTGGGTGAAGTGACTGTTAAAACAAAGAATAAAGGATAAGTAGTCTGATTTTAGGATGAGTTGATGAGTAAAATATTTTATTGACTATGTGTATGTCATGTAGGTCATATTTATGATGTCAAAATAGTGATCTTATAGTTTGAGGATATGTGAAGAGGTCTAAGTGTGCATATGAGGATAATTTGAGTAAAGAAAGAGCGAGATTATGGCATGCCTATGTGAGAGACCTATATGATATAGAGAGGAAATTTGTGTATGGGTTAGAAAATATTAGATCCATCATCAGGTATTGAATACATTAGTTATAATGTGGAGGTGTTCATTTTATAAGAGGGTTTACAGGACTTGATCTTCCTTAAGGGAAATTTCTCCTTGTGAAACATGTGTTTCACTAAAGGCCTTTGGTATAAAGGACTTGATCAAGGTTTTAGGTCAAAAGGAATTGACCAATATCTTATTTGTAATCTCTTATAGGATAAGTATTCTGCGTTGTAGGATTGATAATGGGTTTTATATCCCATGAGGGTTTCCCATAGGAACTATGTGTTGTGTGTTTAATCTTGTGTATGCATTGAATGAATGAGATCCCTTTTTAATTATTCTTGATCATGTTGATATATGTTGATTATTTAATAGTTTTAAAGGATTAGAATTGAAATTAAAATATTTGGGCTTTTTGATTCACCCCCCAAGTGATTGTACCTCTAATAATTGGTATTAGAGCAGATCATTCTTGTAAGGTTAACCACTTGAAGGCGATCAAGGGTATAATGATTAACAAAGAAGATATGGATTGTCTTTAAGACAAACTAGTATATTCTTGATCAAATGTCAATGCAAGCATGTATGATTTGAATATGCAAGTGAAATATCTAGAAGAAATAGTCAAGAATCTATAGGTTATGATCGATAAAGGTCTCAACCAAAGGGTGGAACAATTTGAAAACAAAGTCATGACTTACTCATATGTAGTATTATCCAAGGAAAAAAGGGATTTAAGCTCCACCAAAAGGTTCAAGAATGAAAATACATGGATTGGTAATGGTCAAGAGAAAGGAAGGTCAAATATAAATAATGTATTTAATGGGCATTTCTTCTCCTACAATCAATTTGGTCATAGATATAAGGATTATGATTTCTCTCTAAAGATTAAAAAAATTTCATATGTGACAATTGTAGCCAACAAGGTCATATATCTAAGAACAACAAAATATTTTTTTGGAAAAAGGATATACAAGTCATTGACACCATCAAATGGTTTAAGAAGACTAATTCTAAGATTGAAGAAGAAAAGAAGTGGAATTCAAGTGGTCCCCCAAAAGAAGAGTAAATGTTTATTCAATCATCCTTAAATACTCAAGAAGATGGGAACAAGAGATGGTTAATTAATGGATGCTCAAATCATACGAAAGGAGACAACAACAAGTTTATCTCTCTATAAAAGACTAACCTAGGTTTAATGGGATTTGGTGACAATAGATTTGCTAACAGAGTTGGCAAAGTTATTATGAGTTTGTAAAATGGTCATACTAGGATTGAGAATGCCTTATATGTATAAGGTTTGAAATATAATATTTTAAGTGTGAGCCAAATGCGTAAGAAAAGGAAATGCTATAACTTTTCATCATGATGTATGTGAAGTAAGAAAGATTGGTATATTAGTTGTTTATAAAATAGATATCAACATGTATGTATTCCATGAATCAAAGAAGGAGTGCTTTATGATTCAATTGGAAGAAAGTTGGCTTTGGCATAAAAGGCTTAGACATATAAATTTTGATAATATGGTAAAGATCAGTTTAAAGGGGTTAGTAAGGCATATGTCCAAGATTTCTAAGATTCATCATTCTCTTTGCAAGGCATGTCTTGATGGGAAGTAAACCAAAACAAGATACAGATCCAAGGAGTTATCCACTACAAAGCCATTATATTTGATCCACACTGATCTATGTGGACATATGGGAACTCAAAGTATTCAAGATAATAGCTACTTCATGCTTCTCATTGATGATTTTACAAGGATGACTTGGATATTTTTTCTTAAAGAAAAATCAAAACCTTTTGCAAGATTTATGGCACTCAAAGTTCTTGTGGAAAATGATAAAGAATCAAATATCAAGTGTACAAGATCAGACATAAGAGGTGAGTTTTTGTCTCATGAATTTGATGATTTTTATGAGAAACAAAGGACAAGGAGATAATATTATACTACTACAACAACATAATAGAATGGTGTCATTGAAAGAAAGAATATGACTATTTAAGAGATGAGTAGACCATGCTTCAAGATTCCAAATTATCAGATGGTTATTGGGAAAATGCATCCAACACTTTAGTTTACATCCTAAATAGATGTTAAATAAGATTAAATGATGATAAGACTCCTTATGAGTTATGGAAGAATAGAGTAGTTAATGTCAAACATTTTAGAGTGTTTGGAAGTAGGTGCTTAATTAAAAGAGATGAAGAGAATATTGGAAAATTTGATTCAAGGTATGATGAGGGCATATTTTTAGGTTAATATTCTATTAGTACTACTTATAGGTTCTTCAACAAGAGATTTCAATTTTTTTTTGAAAGTTAAAATGTAAGGATATATGAGATAAGTAGAGTCAAGAAGCCAAAATTGTAGGTAAGTGACTCAAATCATAATTCTATTACAAACAATGATGAGTTATCTATTCAAAAAAATGATGAAGATGAAGAGGAAGAAGAAAGATAAGACTCTAAGCTCCATCTAGAAGAATTTAGAAATATCATACAATCTCTCAAATTATTATAAATGTTGGTGTAGGTTTACAGACTAGAAGGAGAATGTTGATCGATCAGAATCAATAAGACTCAGCTCTATCATCCATGATTAAACACAAAATATTCATCGAATCTAACAAAGATGAAAGTTGGAATCGTTTAATGAATGAATAACTTGACCAAATAATAAATAATGAAACATGGGATTTAGTTCCTAGGCCAAAAGATAAAAATGTGATCGGTACCAAGTGGGTTTTCAAAAATAAGATGAAGGATAAAGGAGAAGTCAAAAGGAATAAAGCTAGATTAGTGTGTAATGGATATGCTTAGGTTGAAGGAATAGATTTTTATGAGACTTTTACTCCTATGGATAGAATGTAAGAAATTGGAATTTTATTGAAATATGAAAGTTTAAAAGGTTTTAAATTATGAAAATGGATGTGAAATATGCATTCTTGAATGGCAACATAGAATAAGAAATTTACATTGAGCTACCTGATGGATACTTCATGCCAAATAATCAATAGTTTATGTGTAAATTGAAGAAGGCTCTTTATGGTCTTAAACAACCTCCTGGATCTTGGTATGACAAGATTGATAGTATCTTTTGAGTTAAGGTTTTAAAAAGGGGTAGCTAATAGTAATTTATACATTAAGATAAAGGCAATCAACAATTGATAGTGGTTATATATGTTGATGACATAGTTTTTGGATCTAATAATGATAATATGAGTAGAGAGTTTGCAAATACTATGAGGACTAAGTTTGAAATGTAAATGTTGGGAGAAATTTCTTTCTTATTAAGATTTTAGATTAAACAACTTGATGCAAGGATATTCATTTCATAAGCTAGATACGTCAAGGATATCCTAAGGAAGATTGACATGATGGATTGTAATATAATGGGTACTCTAATGACCATAGGATGTAAGTTAAGGAAACTAGATAACTCACCAAAATTTTATCAAAATTTGTATAAATCCATGATTGGGAGTCTTTTATACTCTATTATTTCTAGGCCTTATATCATGAAAGTAGTTGGTCTTATAGGAAGGTTTCAAGATGATCCTAGAGAATCTCACTTGAAATTAGTCAAAAGGATTTTGAGGTATCTCAAAGGCACCATAGAGTATTTTTTATGGTATACTAGGAGTAAATAATTCACTTTGAAATCATATACTAATCCAAATTAGGTAAGATGTGTAGATGATAGGAGGAGTACCAATGGTAGGGTCTTCTTCATAGGAGATTTATTAGTGTCTTAGTTGATCAAGAAGAAAGCCTTAGTGTCTCTATCAACTGAAGAAATTGAGTATATAGTACCTATGTCTTATTGCAAATAAGTCTTGTGGATGAAATAAACTTTAGAAGATTATAATCTAAGTTAAAATTCACCTTGTTCTAGCTATTGTGATAATACTAGTGAAATTAGTATCTCAAAGATTCTTGTTATGAAATAAAAAGTGAAGCACATTTATATTGGATATCATATCTTGAGAGAATAAGTGAGTAATCAAAGTGTTAAGTTGGAGGATATGCCTAAAACAGAGCAACTTATACATCTTATAAACAAACCATTATCAAAATATACATTTGAGTATCTAAGACAAACTTTGGGTGTCATTTATTTCTTTTTGAATCAATAAAATGTCTTTTGGTTGAGGGGGAGTAATAAGTTAATGAGCTTGCTTCAGAGGTGGCTTGAGAAAGAAGGCTAGTAGGTCTATGTGGTGGTTCTTCATGGTGTGTGGAGATATGAAGATGCTAAAGAGATGAAATTTCTAAAAAATAGTAGGGGAACTCCCTCTTAGATGTTTTTTTGGTGATTTAAATCATATTTTAGTGTTTTTTTAATTCTTTTTACATTAGTTGTAGTGCTTGGTTGAAGAAAAGTGTTGGCATGGAGAAAGAGGTAATTGTCAAGGCAAAAAGAGGTAGGATCAAAATAAGGGGGTGTTTGTACTATCTTTCTATGATGTTATTTTAATGTTGGCATAATTTTCAAGTCTTTATGATCAGTTGGTGTCCACTTTGTCATTGTGTGAAATGGGGAGAAAGTTCCTATTTTGAGAGTGTTTGAAGAGAGAGAAGTAAGGTAAATTGTACAATGGGTGTTGACATAAATGATGGGAGTTGACATTAATGACAAAGGGGGATATTATTTGATAATTTTAAATGATGTCATGGTGATTTCATGGAGGATTCTAGGTGAGTGAATGAAATGTCTTAATAGTCTAAATGACAATGACAAAGTGTGTAGAATGCTTGAAGTAGGCTTGCTTGATCTTTAGAGTTTGCATGGTTAAGGATATTTAGGGATGAGTATGTTGATTTGATAATGTGAAAAAGGTTATATTAGAGGTTAATGATAATTAGAGATCTTGTGTGCATAATTGGAATTCATTTGGTAGTCCATAATTTTCATCTAGACTTTTTGGGTCCAATGGCAAAAAAATTGAGTAGGCAATTTTATGTTGTCATAATTGCCACATGTGCATGAGTTAGGGGGAGTCATTCATATTTTTGTGATCAAATTAGTCCCAATTTTCTATGTTATAATTCTCAATTCATATGATGAAGCATAGCCAAGGACATGTGTGTGCAAGGTTAGGCTTCCAAATAGTTTGACAGTGTTTTCCCATACTTAGCCAAATTTACATTAGCAAGAAAAGCTAAGTAGGTATTTTGATGTTTTCATATTTCACACATGTGGTAGTTTAAAAATGATTTGATCATATGGGTTTTTTAAATTTTTTCCTAGTTTCTATGTTCTATGTTTTAGGACATGAAATGAAGTGCATCAAAATATATGCATATGTAAAGTTGGCCTTCTAGATAGTTCTAGGCATAGTTGGCTTTGTGGTAGAAAAATATGAGTGAGAAGATAAATGGTGTTTTAAATTACACATGCAAAGTTTTTAGGATCATATTTATATATGGTTGGATTATCCTATGTGAGGATATCATATGGCCCAAATTTTAGATCATGTGTCTAAGCACAAAAAAAGTCATTGAGGACCAAAGTTGGCCTTCTAGGCATATTACAATGGTTCCCATAGTTGATTTTGTAAGAGATAGAGATCAGGACCAAATGAAGATCTAATGGTTTTTAGGTGATCATAAATATTTATGTAATGGTGTGTATTAATTAAAAGAGGTCAAATTGATAGTTTCTTAATTATAATCAAAGGTAAAGATCGAGCTACTTCTAATATATGATGGTGAGTAGGTGTTCATACTAATCAACGCCAATGATGCATATTGAGTGAAATGAGTTAAAATTATCTAATGTTTAAACATAGATAAATTTTGATTTCCTTAAAATAAGACGGATGGTGTGTATGTGGTCAATATTACAATATTGCATGAGATTAAGTCAACTATTACAAGTATAACATTTAGACAGTGGTACACTATGAGTTATTGTTTGAATAAGATCAATGGTACATAATTAATTTAAGATGAAAGGGAATGATATGAATTTTAAGTGAAAAAAGTTTAACTATGGCCATTTGGATTAAAATATTCAAATTTACAAAGGAAAAACTAGTGCTCAATTTTTCTAATATATCTTTCAATCTATGCAGATTTTGCTCATGGTGTAAAAAGTGAATTTATAGAGAACTCCAAGGTGCATCTAGAAATATATATTTGAATATTTTAAACTATGTATAGTAAAATATATTGAGGTTAGGTTAAAATTTGAATATATGTTCATGTATATTTTTAAAGTAACTTGAGAAGGGTATTTGAGATTTACTTATTGGATCTCGATGTTTAAAACTGAACTAGTTATTAGAGTATGTTGTAGAATCCATGAGGGCCATCTATGTGTATTATGAAGGTTTGAACAATCATATGTGGTATGAATAAAGGGTTAGAATTCAATTGTGTTTTCATTCATAATGATTATGTATACATATAGGTGTTTGAGCTAATTAGGGGTTAACAAAAGTGCATTATGATGGATGTGTTGTCATTAAAAATATGTACCCATGAATGCTCTGTGGTGTAGGAAAGCTTAGTGGTGGGTTCTGAGTGCAAAGGCATTGCATGGGAAATAATAGTCTAAGGTGCTAAGTATGGAATTGGTAGTCTCATCATAATTATGGGAATGTCCCCAATCTATGAAACTCTTGTAGTCCTTGTAAAAAGCCTCTGAAGTAAGCCAGATTCCTTAAATTCTAAATGCACCTAGTTTAAGATGAGTGCATAGGCATAAAAACTATAAAGTTAAATTGCCACTAATCTAAACCTAGGATATTGAGGGAAAAGGGAGGGAGAAGGTAAGACAATGCTGAAAGTGAAAGGTGATACAACAAGAATAGAGTGAGCACTCCTATTACTGTAAACATAGTGTAAACCTTTGAGAATAAGATAATATCACATATTTTTTGCTAATTCATTCCAAATTCATAAGTGTTTCACATAGAGGCATGAGAACACATAAAAATGTTAAGAGGGATGAAGGTTATCCACATATAAAGCTTATAAAGACCTTGGTGCACATAGGATATGACCTACAAGTGAGTTTTGAGTTCAATGAGGAGGTGCTAGGAATGGATGAAGATTAGAGGGGTGAACAGTACCCATAGACAAAGATCAATAAACATGACATAACACATAGATCATCAAAATAATTAAAAGAGGTGAAGTTAATTCTCATTAATATACAGAATTTAGCTAATGCAAGTGCTTATAGAGGGAAAATTTTATCAACATGAGGTTGTTGGAAATGTGTCAACCATTTTACAATGGAAAACTAGGATTTTATAAAGAACAATCCTATTTTATAATTAATGTGCCACTTGAGGTGATCGATGTAGATTTAAATTATTTTATGGTACCATAGTCATGATTTTTGAAATTTTTTTGGTGATTGGATATAAATTTGGTGACAAGATCCATTCTTGATATATGGTGCATAAGGGAATGAAAGATTTTTGGTTAAGGTCAGAGGGTGGCATACACTCATATTTCGATGTCTGATAGTCAATTTTGAATTTATTATATCCAACACATCTTGAGATTTGATCAAATACCTATAATTACCTCTTTTCTTCTCCCCACTACTTGGAAACTATTTTACTAACCCCTTTTTTGGTTTGCCACATTATCACTATGCACGATATGAAACTTGGCATGTGATCCTCTCTTTTTATGTTACATATACATAGAGTTTGTGCATACACCCCTTGATTTGGAAGTACTCTTGTGATAGTGGTATGCATGAGAGTTATTTTAAATTATTAGTCTATAGAAGAGGTAGCATGAGGCTTTGGGTTCACATTCGATGATATTCAAGGGTGCAAGAGTAGGATCCTACACTCTAACATAGAACTATGATAGATAGGTATAGGGATATATTTGAGAAAGGGAATAGATGAAGATTGAAGGTCTTCAATGTACTCTTCATGATATATAACTAATCCTTGTACACCTTCCTTTCTTGGCCATCTAGAACCTAGGAACCTACATCTTTAGACCTATGCACCTTTTAGATTGTGTGCCAAATAATCTTGCATTGTGATGAACAACCCTTTTTTATAATAGGTGTGAGACTTCACTATATTGTTGTGTAGACCTATTCTTGACTACTTGGGTGTGGGAGTGAATGAGGAACATTTACACACATTTTCCTTAAGCACCTAAGACTTTACAGGTGTGAAAATATTCTTATAGCCTTGATAAGTCTTATGAATAGTCAATGGGTGACTTAGAAAGTCAACATTTTTGGTGACCTATGTGAGCTACTTGCCTGCTAGGTAGAGATCTAGTAGCCTTTGAAGCAATCCATTAGGCACAAATTTTTTAAAGTTGTAACTTGCCTGACCTTGTGTTTGAGTAAACTGAACTGAGTCCAACCCTCAACAATGTAAAAAGGAGAAGAACAAGTAATAGATGAATGAAACACACTTAGAGGAAAACAAATCAAAACTAAGACTATATAATTTTCATGAAAGAACTTAGGGAAATGTAATTCAAGCTAATATAATCTCCTATATACAACCTACAAACATGAACCTTTGTCCTCCTTGATCAAAATAGAAACCCCTTAAATATTTTGCCTTGTATACCACCCTATTGTTGATATGTGATAGATGGATGCAAGGTGGAATATATTTGATGTAAAAGAGGTGCTCAAGGAAGTTCATCTAGCTAGGCTCCCCTTTGCTGAATGATTTCATCATGCGCATATAATAATTTATTTTAGATGGTTGATGTCTTCGGTGTCAAACCAATCCTTCCTAGATTTATTGGTGCTTATCTATGATATTTTCTTAGATAGATCTTTTTGAAGCATGAGAGGCCTATACATGGTGTTTAGGTAGCTCATGGATCCATTGGACTACCTTTAATAATCTTGTAGCTACTACTCCAAGTCCAACATGCTTATCAGAAACCATTCTATGACATGCCTAGGCATACAAGGATTGATAATGCTCATCACCACAACTTTTTTGCATTTTCTCATGGCACTTTAGGATCAACTAGCTAAAATTGCTCCTTTAGTTTGAATAAATTCCAAGATGACTTGTTTCAATCTAGGTGTGCACTTTTCTCCCTATGATTCTTCACCATCTACATTATTATAACCTCCTCTATGTACGTACCCTGCCTATCTGTGATATGTGATTGAACATGGTCATCAACATGGAGCTAGGCATGGATCTACTCCTAAGGGGATGTTAGTTTGTCAAATAGGCCTACGTATAGTTCCTATATCTGATCCCACAAATAATCCTCATCTTGCATCTATGATTATGCTTGTAGGCTCACTTTGGGGTAATCAAAATCACTCTCTTTGAGTGTGCACTCCTCTTGAAGGTTAGCCTTTTCTTTGAGTTCTTCTTCAAGAGCACCAAATAATATATCATTCACCCAAGAGGTTAGGTCTAGGCCTTTGAATGTGCTCTAGAGTGGTAGATATTGGATCTTCTTCATTAAGGTCCTTCCCTTCTACCACCACTTCATTCATTACCTCATCAACCTAGTGCTCTATCAGATTGTATCTATCTTCTTATAGTGATGTTGAATTTTTTAGAGTGGTGGAATAGAAGGGGATGCCAATGATGATATCTTCCTCATATGAATGGTTTGTGTTTTCCTTCCATACAAGTAGTCTTCCTTTGAAAATGGAGACGGTGGGAGGGAAAGACGATTAAATTGGCATAGGGGAAGGGGGACTTTATAATATTGGGCATTTTGAATTAGGGATGCATGTTATAATAAAGTTTCCATGAATAATATTGAGGATCTCGAGGAAGGATAGGTTATTGATCTAGTACATTCGTAGGATTTCTAAAGCTTGGAACTTTAAAATCAAGGTATTTATTTGAAGGCACAATGGAGCTATCCTAATTGAAGTTAGGGACTTTGGGTGTAAAATATTTATGTCCCACATGTTGGATTGTAGGTCTAAGGGGATCCTTATTTAATCTAGGAAAGGAATGAGTGGGGTTGGTAGGATATGATTCAATTCTCTACATCTGTGCAAACAAATGATGCATAATTCTTCTTTGGCTATGATGTTCCTAGCCAGACACTTGTCATCAGATCTACACTACTCCATCATCTCTCACTATTGAGTGTAATCTTGATAAGAAGCTCTTCTTATTGCCTATCATACCCATAGTCTATTTTGATCTCCCTTAGTTATCTTTGGAAATCAAGGTATATATCATTGATACTCTTTTAAGGCTAATTAGCAAGGTAGTAATGCTGATTGAGAGCAAGGCAGCTTACACAAGGCTAATTAGAAGCATAAGAGGGCTGCTATAGGTGTTGAATTAGGGAAAGGCTATAGGTGCTTACATGAGCTTGATATAAGAAATGAGAAGGCGTGAATGCAACATTTTCATGGAATAGGGGTGGAAAGACATATATTTAAGCACTTAAATTTCTTAAACCAGTAGATTTTGGTCATTCATAATTTACAAGTGCTCTATGGAGTGCCTTCAACACTTGATAGCTAAGGGTAGCACTAATTCCTTAGATTTTATTAAAATTGGTCCCATTTAGTGTGATATAAATTGTTGTCATTTGAAATGTGCACCCATGGATGCTCCATAACATGGGGAAGCTTGGTAGTGGGGTGTTGAGTATAAAGGCCTTGCATGGGCCATAAAAGTCTAAGGCATTGGGTTTGGAAGTATTATCAATTATCTATGTGCATGAGTATTGGTATTCTTATCATAATTATGGGAACATCCACAAAGTATGAGACCCTTAACCTCCTTGGGATAAGCCTCTGGAGTAGGATAGATTCCTTCTATTCTAAATGCACCTAGTTTAAGACCAATGCACAGGCCTAAAGAGCAAAAAGGTAAAATAACACTAATATAAACCTATGATCTTAAGGGAAAATGGAGGGATAAGGCAAGATAATGTTGAAATCAAAAGGTAATATGCCTATAATAGAGTAAAGACTCCTACTACCATACACATAGTGCAAACCTTTGAGAATAGGATGATACCCCATAGTTTCTAGTAATTCACTCTAAATGAATAATTGTTTCACATAGAGGCATGAGAACACAATGTATCATTGAGAGGGACAAAGGTTATCAATATACAAAGCCTACATAGACCCTTGTATGCATAGGATACGACCTACAAGTGAACTCTGAGTTTAATGAGGAGGTGATGAGAATGGATGATGATGAGAGGGGAAAAAAATACCCATAGACAAAGATCAACATACATGAAATATCACATAGATAATTAGAATAAAAAAAGAGGTTAACTTAATTCTCATTAATCTACAAGATTTAGTCAATACAAGTGCTCATAGAGGGCAAATTTTAGCATTGTGAGGTTACTAGAAATGTGTCAACCATTTATAATGGAAAATCAAATTTTTATAAAGAAAAAGACTATTTTATAATTAATGTGCCACTTGGGTTGATGGGTGTAGCTTTAAATTATAATATGGTACTACAACCATGATTTTTGAAATTTGTCTAGTGATTGGATTTAAAGTCAGTGATAGGATAAATTCTAGATATACATGTGTATAGGGGAATGAAATATTTTTGGACAATATTAGAGGGTGGAATATACTCATATTCATATTGTTGACAGCTTCTTATACATTTATTATCTTTGACACATCTCAGGCCTCACTCACCTACCTTTAACTACCTCTTTACTTATCCCCACCACTTGGCAATTATTGTGCTAACCCACTTTTTGGTTTTACACATTATCACTATGCATGGTATGAAACTTGGTGCATGATCCTCTCTTGTATGTTACACACATGAAGAGTTTACATGCATGCCCCTTTATTTGAAAGTAATATTACACCAATGGTGTGTGCAAGAGTTTTTTTTAAAATTGAGTCTATGGAAGAGGTAGTTCAAGGATTTGGGTTTACATTCTATGACATTCAATGGCATGGGAGTAGGATCCTATTATATAGCATGGAACTATGTTAGATAGGTAAAAGGATATATTTAAGAAAGGGTGCACACAAAGAATGAAGGTCTTTGGCACACTTTTCATGATATATAACTACTTCTTGTGCACCTTACTCAACCATCTAAAACATGAAATCTTGCATCTTTGGACATGTGAACATTTTAGATTATGTGCCAAAGAATCTTATGCTATGAAATGAAACCATTTATTACAATAGGCATGAGCCTTCATTATATTATTGTGAAGACCCATGCTTTACTACTTGGGCATGGGTTTGACTGGGGAGAATTTGCACACATTTTCATTGAGCACTTAAGACTTCACATGCATGTAACTCTTCTTATAGACTCAATAAGTCTTACACCTACTCAAGGGGTGAATTAAAAATTCAACGTGATTTTGGAACTTAAAGGGGACCTATAAATTATGTGGGATGAGTATATAACTTGGAAAGTGTTCTTGTGTTCTTAGTTTGTTTGATGAAGTGTTAAATGGGTAAATAGGTTTTCATGAGACCTATAAGAGCTACAACGGCCTAATTAAAATGTGTAGCTACTTAAAGGTGACCCATAGATGCTATGGATGACCTATGAAGACTATTTTGAGCTATGTCTTGATGTGAAAGATTACTTAAGGGTTAAGGTATGCATAATTAATGACTAATATGTTGGTAATCATGAAGGATCTATAAAAACTAAAACCAAATGATATGGTTTCTAGAGGTGTGCAAAGGTTTTTGGGTAAAGTGAGTGTTGAAGTGAAGCAAAAAGGATAGGTAATATTATTATTGGATTATTTGATGAGAAGAATAGTTTTTTGACTATGTGTATGTCATGTAGGTCATATTTCTAATGTTAGAATAGTGTTCTTACAATTTGAGGATATGCGAAGAGGTTTGAGTGTTCATATGAGGATAGTTAGAGTGAAGGAGAGAGATTGTGGCATGCCTAGGTGAGAGGCCTATATGAGATAGAGAGGGATTTTGTGTAGGGGTTATAAAATTATAGATCTATCATCAGGTGTTAAAGACATCAGTTCTAAGGTGGAAGTGTTCATTTCATAGGAAGGTCTAAAGGACTTGATATTCCTTAGGGGCAATTATTCCTTGTGAAATAAGTGTTTTACTAAAGGCCTTTGGTCATAAGGACTTGATCAAGTTTTTGGGTCAAAAGGACTTGACCAATCTCTTATTTGTAATCTCTTATAGGATAATTAATTTATGTGTTGTAGGCTTGAGAGTGGGTTTTATTCCCCATGAGGGTTTCCCACAAGAACTATGTGTTGTATGTTTGATCTTGTGTATGCATTAAATGAATGAGTTCCATTGTTAATTTTGCCTGATAAAGTTGATATATATTTATTATTTAATAGTTTTAAAGGATTGGAATTGGAATTAAAATATCTAGGCTCACTAATTCACCCCCCCTCTTAGTGATTTTTCCTCTAACATGTATGCCTTCAACAATGGATTTTTGGAAGAATTTTGCCCTATAACATCTGTACCACTAATTCACTATCCCCATATGATTTAAATTACCTTATATCTTTCTTCCTTACCCATTAGTATCCATGAAAAATTCCCTTATATTATACTTCATTAGAAAATCATCCAAATTGGAACCTAATGGTAGAATATTACTTCTCTTTGGAAGGATAAATAAGCATTATACCTGCCCCTACTCAATTTTTACTCCTTGAACCATATAATAATAATTTCCATATTCCCTCTTCATATTCATCAAGATTTGCTAGGGATGGTATGTTTATTCTTTCCTCATGCATCCAATAGATTCCTAGATCAATTTACTCAATATGATTGAAAGTGTCAAACTTATGATTTTACTTATATCATTTATCTAGAAAAAGATCAAGTATGTCATTTAGAGATGAAATTAGTTTTTGGTCACTGACTTGGTATCCATCATCAATAATAGTGAAATTCATGTTATATGATTTTACCAAGTAAGGATCCATATGAAAATGTACCAAAGGTTTAAACTTAATTGAAATTTTTCACCATCCTTGGTCCTAAACTCCATATAAGACCAATCTGAAGTCAAGTAACCTCCAATCTTAGTAGTAAAGTCCATTGACAAGCAAAGAGCTAAGAGAGGTGGCACATATACATCCACCATATGTTGAGAGATATAGAAGGTAGGGAAAGCATGAAGAGTCAATTGAAAACCTTTGATGATTCCATCTATTTTGGGAGCTAATCCATCTAGTTATAACACCCTTTTGAGTTTGGTTCACAATTCAATTTTAGCTTGTTAGCTACATTCTTGGGCATGATTGAACTATTTGATCCACTGTAAATTAAATAATTATGAACCAATGAATATATAATGATAATAGAGAGGTATAAGGGAGGTGTCTAATATAATATTTCAATTTTTGTTATCTACCCATATTTAGTTTTTAATTAATTTTCTAAAGCTACCCCTCTTTCACTAGGTTGCCTAGGTATTTAATTGATCTTGGAGAGCTCATATTATAGTAGGTATATTTTTATATGAATTGATAAAATATCTCATATTGGGATGATTACATGAACATTATTCATTTTCTCAAAAATATTCATAATAAATCTATCAACCTTGTCATTCCCTCTAGTAGCCATGACACTACTAATGACTTATGTCACTTGATACATATGAGAAAGCATAGAAGGAGATTTAACATTATAAAAAATATGATTTAATTGAGTCATAGGGGATGTATTTTACACACCTAATCCTTGAGATTATTGAGGGTTAATGCTTAGACCACCACTTGTCCCTTGTACCTCTTCAATCACTCTTTTTTTGACCTTATGTTTACAGCTTAGAATATGATCTTATGTTCAAGTTGGATTGGTAGTTGAATACATATAAGTCCTCTTGATAATATTTCATCAAGGTAGAATTTTATGGATCATCCCCTCCATTTTTCTCTCCTCCATTAAGCACTTCTTCTTGAGTCATAGTAGACATTATTACCCATTAGACCATATAGGCTTGATTAAATATATCAATCGCATAAGTGGAAGAGTCATGAGGTTGGTCCTATGAAGGTTTATATCCATTGTCTTGTATAAGATTATTTTAGATAGGTACAAGTGATTTTAAAGTAGAATGAACATTTTTATTTTGGCCATTGTATTTTTTCACTTGAGTTAACAACCCTTATCATTGATAGTGGCCTTGAAAAAGGTTGTCTAAGAGCTTGATAAGATTGATAGGGTTGAAAAGGACCTTGATTATACCTCCATTGCTACTATTTTTTCTACCTCTTGAGGGTTTGGTTATCTTATCTATCTTATTTAAGAGCCTTGATCAGATCTTCCTCTTTGGACTTGCTTGGTTGATTAAAGGTAGATTGCTTATGCTTAGGTATGGGGATGGAAGCAATGGTGGGCATAGGAGTTTTCACATCAAGAAATAGAGGTATGGGTGGTCTAGGATATATATTACCATATTGAATAAGGAAATTATCATCCATTATATTAGTCTCATATGCATTATGTAATGTATCCCCTCACATAGAGTGAATCATCATAGATATGTCAATATTAAAAGATTTGAGGTAATAAATAAAGGAATGAAGTTTAGTAGGCCTTACCAATATTGGGATCCTATCCCAAGTATTTTAAAATATTGATTTTGAGTTTTATATGGCCTCTTAAGGTGCTCTATTTATGGTAGTTAGTTTCTTGGTCAAAGATAAGTGATCAGATTTATCTT
This sequence comes from Torreya grandis, assembly GCA_037957365.1. Taxonomy (NCBI): domain Eukaryota; kingdom Viridiplantae; phylum Streptophyta; class Pinopsida; order Cupressales; family Taxaceae; genus Torreya; species Torreya grandis. Next base: position 453,735 of record JARHVA010007133.1, read on the forward strand.
CAAATCTCATCTTCAAAGAGTCACCCAATTCATCCCATGGAATAATAAAGCTAGGATAAAAAGTAACATTAAAATTGAGGGCCTTCCCATTTAAATACATATACAACAACCTGATGGCAACATTCTCTTCAATGATTTTATGTATGATACAAAAGTTGGCAATGTTTCTTATGTGTTAAATAAGAGTAGTGACAACTTCTCCCATGTATGAAGGCACAATTTTGAGGGCTAACATATGAATGTAATCATAATGAGAAAGTGATAAAGAACTATTTACAATTAGGGTAACAAATGGAAATTGCCATAGGGTTACCATCTTGCAAATTAGACTCAAGAAGAGTCACCTAATAGGTATGTGAGCAACAAAAAATTTCTTTGAATATGGATGGGTGTTAGAAAACCTCTTTGATGTAATTTAATAGTACGGAAACTCTACCTACACCTTTAATCCTTTAATCAATCTACCTTTAATCTACCTTTAGTCAAAGGAAAGGATTTATTATTTAGAATAGTAAGGTAGATTGCTTATGCATGAAAATTCAAAGGAAAGGATTTATTATAATATATTATCCTCAACTTAGGCATGAAAATTAAGCACTAGTCTATAACCAAGAGCCAATGACTACTAGAGTCATCAAAAACTACATGAAAAAAGCATTACAACTTCAAATTTATCATGGTCAATATCCACCTTTGACAACTTCTTGGACCATGAGGTCCCACTGGGTATGCCAAGACTATTATCAAATAAATTTTCACCTTAATTAGGGATATTATAGCCTCCTCAAATTTTAAATAACATTTAAACACCTCATATGTTGTGGGTGACAATTCTTAGAGGTGAGTCTCTATATTAGGGGATAGCTCACACACAAAACACATACACGTAACCACTAACCTAATTAATTTAAAGGAAAAGAGATAAAATGACATAAAAAAATATTATAATTTAGGTGATGCACCATGATAAAATCTAAAACTTACTTAAACATGCACTATGAAAGAACATCTATAAATCTTATTTCAAAACTCAAGGTTTTTCTAACACAATATTTCAATATGAAGGTAGAATGAAATGTATCCTTCAAGGTAGATGATTAATAGGTTTTATAATTGAATATATTAACCATATTATTCACTTGAAATCACATAAATCTATCAATTACACTTCATAAGACCTAATAGAAAGTAGATTACTCACACCAAGCATGAAAGAGATAGATAAGTGCAAGGAAAGAGAACTATCACTTATCACTCATCAATAGATTACTTCACACACTTATAAAATAATTTGAGAAACTAAAAATCATTTTATATTTATTTTTAGAGGCAAAATCATTATTTAATTCAGCAAGGATTTAACATACTAGCTTGTGGATGTCATACAATGCCAAAAGAGGTAGCGTATACAGAGAAATGAGGAAGAGAGAAAGAGGGGCATGGAAGAGGGAGATTGGAAAGTGTATCTTAGATATTTAAAAACAAAGAGTTATAAAATATTTTAATATGTATCTAAGGATATGCAATCCTCCTCTAAAGATGCTTCATCATCTAAATAGCATAGGAGTTTGAATACTTGCTTGACAACATGGTCATCTTCTTCAAAATTGCCCTTCTTTGCATGTAAGGAGTCAAAAATGGACCTCTTCACCATAAAATCTCCATTATTTCATTTATACCTTATATTTAAAACTTATAATGCATTTTTAAACTCCATTTATCTGACATTTTAGGGGAAATCATCATGTAACTCCTTGCATGTTAAGAAACTCCTCCATATACTATGTCTATCCTTATCCAAATGGATAAAAATATTATTTATACCTCATAAAATAAACCTATTTTCATGTAAGTAATTAAATTATCAAACCTTAATAAATTCATTTGGGTTCATGGAACAACCCCCAAGGCTTCATATTTTACCTTATGCTCTCAATTGGCCTCAATTCATTATAGCCCTAAAACCATGTAAACATCCTTATGTAGGATAAATTATGGATAATATTAATAAAATGAGTACATATTTTATGAAACATTATGTATTTACAGCTCCATGACAAATTTTAGGTCTTGATAATGAGTAGAAGTATCTTTTTTCTATTGTTCTCTTCCCCTAATTAGGCCTCCTTGCCTAGAAGGCTAAGTTTCTACTCCAAACTTTAGCCATACATGTGAAACTAGTGAAAATAATGTGATTCACTTTCCCCATCCTATAACCAACATCCATTCAAAATTTTATGTCTTGAGACACTATGAAAGTGTGAAAACCATGAAATGGTCCAAGAAACTAGCCTTTTTTAAAGCTAGTTTTAGACTACCTTGAAAAACTAGACCTATAGGGTCACTTAAATGGTATATTTTGTGTATTTTTGGGATTTAATGGGTGGAATACATCCAAAATAATATCCTCAATTTTTTTTTAGGTTTTTAAATATCAAAACCTAACATTTCACCTTAAATCCTTAAAAAACATAACATTAATTATAGGTCATAAAATTGTAGGTAGAGACAAAATTCATGGTGATAACCTACTTGGAGTGATAAAAATGTTCAATATGTTTTAAAATATATTCATGTCATTTTTTGTGCTTTGGAGACCAATCTTTCACATCAAGTCTTCACTAGGGTTTTAGGAGGGTTTAATGTGACTTAAATTCTTGACAATTGTTCATAAACCCTAAGCCATTAATCCCTAAACCAATGTCACAAATCTCAAGTGTATTATCTCCCTCAAATTTCCATAGGATAAAATTATACCATGAATATTTTTATTACAAATGCAAGTGTAATATGTTGGCTCTCTTATTGCACATAAACCATTAGAGAGTGGTCTGAGTTATTAGCCTTTATTCATACATGTCAAGGACTAAACCAACAAATGATAGTTGGATATTGAAGCATGAGATCCTATTTATCATCCATAAAAGTATTTTTTTCCCATTCATATGGTCATGGTCTTACCAAGCAAGAGAAAGTTTTGGTTTTAGACTACAATCATGCATTAAGAGAGCTCGAGGAGGTCTTAAAGGACTAAATTGCACTTTTATTATCTTTCTTTGACTTTGGATGATATTATATGGTATATGTTAAATTTTTTTCAAATTTAAATGATATAATGATCCATTTCAGCTTCATTTAAACCTCCTTTCTCATGACTGCACCTACATACCTATGTTCTTGGTTCTAGGCTCTATAGGCCTAAATGGTGTTTATCAACATTAGCCTCACTTTTGATTTGTCTAAGGCTATATGGAGGTTATAAAAACATCACATATTAATTTTCATGATTATATTATTCATAAAAACCTCCCTTATTTAAAACATAGTGAACACCTTTACTTAACAAGATGAGCCTATAGGTGGTGCACTGACTATGTATATAGGGTTGGAATGAATCTTGTTTAGGTCACATTTTTTGATAATCCTTTGATTCATTTGATCTCAAATGACCTCATTCACTTAGATATCTAATATATCTAAAATCCAATGCTCTTTATGTTCACTTTGTTTGGTTTTCAACTTAAAACTAGCCTATCTCACCTAGACCAACTTGTAGGTGGTCATTGAGGTTTGACTATGTTTAGATTTATAAAATAAATCACTAGGAATTTAAGAACCTTTTGTTACTGTATTAATCTAGTTACCCTATTTTGAAACTCTAACATCTTTCTAATGACTATGAATCTTCAAAATTACCATTCATGTGTTTCATGCTCAACGAAGAGATGGCTATAGGTGACTATTAGGAAAGAGTATTAGCATTGGGTCTTAAATTTGTCTTTCTCAACTATATCATTGAAATCTTTAAATTAGGCAAACTTAATTGAAATTTCCCTCTCAATACTCTGCAAGTTTCATTGACCTTTTATAGCATTATACAAACTTTTCTTTTTATACAGGCTTATGTATGAGTATCTAGGTTGATGAACTAAAACATCTTAACCTTACTTTGACTCTCCAATAGCTGAGGTATATTCATTGATACATGTATTCTCTAATAATTTCATTTATTCATGTTTAAACACCTATTCTTTTTTCCATGACAATCATCTTTTTTGGTTAGAATGGTGACCTATATGCCTATAACCTGTAGGTCTACCCTTTTGCTTAGATAAACTACTAAAGACTATTCCTTTAGTATTAGTCATTTTTATTTTTATATCTAATTATTTTAAATTCTTATCATCTACCTCAATAGATTTTAGATTTCCTACTAGCACTATACAACATCAAATTTTCCATTCACATATAGAGACTTGTGTAGGAGGTATGCTCATATATAAGTCTTATGCATAATAATTGGAATATACATATTTATTCATGATTTATAATGATTAAAAGAGATATATTAGGTACAAATAAATAATTTTTAGGGTGTACTAGGTCTTATGTACTATGTGGACATTTTCATCCTAAGACTTATAGTCCTTGAATGTTCATCAACAGGTTTGAAGACCTATGGGTAGAAATAGCTTACCCAAGTCTTTATTCAAGAGTATATTTGAATCACATGCTTATTATATTGGGTTTACAAGTTAATAAAATACATCATCATATTCTATTATGGGTTTATATTTTCCATTTTATCCAAGTTTGGCAATCATGCCTCTAGAAGACTGTTAATATACTGTATCATGCTTCCAAAAGAAAAGAACATGAAATTTTTTAAAGGACTATCTATAAAGAGATAATTATAAATGAGAGGGCACATGGATGATGAAATAATGAGGGTGTTTTACATGAATACTAAGGCACTTGGAAACTAATGAGAGTGACAATATTTCAAAACAATCAAAACACTTACAACATGGGTGATATGTTCCATACACTAGAGAAAATTTTATCTTTATTTAAGACACCTCATGAAGTTGAGTTTATTGATGAAACAAACATTAAAAATATCCATTTAATCTTTGAAAAAATATCACAAAAACCATTCCATTCCATTGAACTCTGGAATAAAGAAATAAGAGCAAAACTAGACCCTACTTGAATGAACAAGACATGGTGATCTCCTTGCAGTCTTAATGATTGTTCATAAAGGAGAAGAGATAAATATAAAAAATAATAACACAAAATTTAAACTTACATATCCCTAATATTTACCAAAATATTATCCTCCATATTTCTCCCTCTTATCCATATAATACATTCTAAATTTTCCTTAATGAGCTTGTGAAGGGAGAGGAGAGAGGAGAGAAAGAGTTATTTACATCTATAAAACATAAAAATTTATACCAAGCATGAATATAATTTTTAAAAGTTGAATAGACTCATTTTAACAATTTTCACCTATAAATAGATCTTTCAAGTCCATATAAGTGCCCATAACTTCCTACAAACGAGTATTTATCTTAATCTAGGTGTTGAACTGCAAGTTGAACTAGGATATCACCTTATATGACCCTTATATGGCATAATGGATGTTATAAAAGTTCTTTAAATATTTTTCCTTTAGCTTAGTACATACAATTCATCCATTTTGGCCTTAAAAAGGTGACTAAAAGACTTTATGGTGTATAACAACATAATAATAGGTTAATACATGAATATATGATTTTCAATACATATTGAAAACCTTATATAATGAATCAAACCAATTTTAAACCTTGAACACCATGAAAAACACATTGACTCATGGATGACTCTTACGACTATATAAGTATATATGAGACCAAACATCAAACAAATCTAGTCAAAGACCAATATGACGACATGAAGACCATCACATGATAATTACAAGACCATTAAAATTATATATAAGATATAATAACCTTATGAAAAGTTTCAACCTATAGGGGTTGACCATTTTTGACTTAGGGTAAAAAATTGGTCAATAATATGCATGTTAACAATGAAAAAAATACTAATAGGGTTATCATAGAAGAATATTTTGATAATGAAAACCATGAAATAAATGAAAATAGAAAATTAATCATGATCAAGTGTAAAAAATGCATTATTTTGTGACTTTACTTGACAAAACCATGAAGATCTTGATGAGATCTCAATAATAGTACTCAGTAAAGAGTTCCAATACTATAGTGGAAATATCCTTCCCCTTAAATAAATTATAACCTAATGCATCTAGTGGGGGCATGTGTTATGTGCTAAATCTTTTTTTCCTAAAATTAATATTGATACATCTATCATGGAATTACCCATTGTTTCAACATAAATATTGATTTAAATGCTTACTACTACTCAAACCATGTTTTCATCCCCTTTAGTGACTACTTAAATTAATAATCTAAATCCCGTTGGGTCTACCATTCAAAAACTCCTTTAATTTATAAATACCTTGGAGGAAAGGTTTCAAAAATTGAACAAAAATATTTAAAAACCCCTCATGTTATTGATTTGAAAGATGTATTTCATAACCCTCTTGCACTTGATATCTCTTTACACCCTTTTTCAACTGGATTTATTGCACCTAAGTTCACATTTTATGATGTCAAGGGTGATATTGAATAACATCTTTATAATTTTTATGAAACATGCCTTGATTATGCCTCTAATGATAAAATTTTAACCAAATTATTTATAGGAATCCTCAAGGACTATGATTTAATGTGGTTTTATGATTTACCTCTAAAATATGTAAAAACAATCAAACCTCTTAAAGACCAATTTTTAGCACAATTTTCTATTAATATTTTTGAAATTTTTTCCTATGCTCAAATTTCCAAAATAAAAGAAGGAACCAATGAACCTATCAATGAATATGTCTTGAGATATAAGATAATGCTAGCTAAAATGACAAATCTTATGGAAGATAAGGTGTTTTAATAAATATTCAAGCAAATTTCCTTGCTCTATTAAATGCATATGATGTTTTTAATAATTTAGAATCTTTCGATGACTTATGCCATGTTTTATAGGATTGAGAAATGAAGATTGTGTCATTAAATAAGCTCAAGTATGTAGAAAACAAACTAGTTATATCTACATTTAATACTAAACTTATAATCAAACCAATTTATAAGGTAAAACCTATTGAGCCTAAAAAGGAAACAACTACCATAGTTAACAATAATTAAAAACCACCTAATCAACTTGTCTTATCCAATATACCAAAGAGGTAATTTACACATTTACCTGAGTCAATATCTTTAATACTCTCATAGTTACTAGAGTGTCATCTTACATCTCTCTCTCTCTCATCCTATCAAAGTTGATATGAGTTGACATATACTTAAGGGATATGATATGAATGCTTATTACAATTATCATAAAGGACCAGGGCATTATACAGGAAGATGATTTACTTGGAATCACAAGATACAAGATCTAATCTATGACCAAAATATTAGATTTGAGGATCTTCTAAAGGAATTAAGCTCACAACTTGGTGATCACCATAAATATAAAATATTTAATAATACTTTACAAAACCATTCTAAGAAGGAACCAAAAATTCAAATGCAATATAAAACACATCCTCCTCCACTAAATTATGGAAACCCACTAAATGAGATCATTTTTACCTATAAATAAAATATGTATTTAGGCAAAACTAGACAATTCTATAACTTATCCTACCTAATAATATTTAATCTCATAGAAGGTAATTAACTAATAAATATGCTTGGGATCATGCCCAATAATGGATATGATAAATTTAGACTAAGGGATCTATTATCAAACTACGGGGAAAAGGAGAGATTTCCAAGTCCTCCAATAAAATGCCATCTTGTGATAAACCTAGCTAGGTATTTATGATTATAAATAATATTAATAAAACTAATCTACTAAACAACTATACTAGATAATCTAGTAAATGAATATGTAAGCTAATATAGTGATCACTAAATATTATGGATAAATTGGGAAGATAATAAACATGCAAGTACAAATCTATCTATAGCATAAAGAAGATATAAGTAAGGAGAGATACAAATCAATATATATTAACTCTATAATATATACTTACTAAATATGAAGGGCTTATGAATATACTTACCTTTATGTAAGTGAACCCATCATGACTAAATATCTCATAGGTCCAATGGTGATTTATAAGAGGTTATGGGGTTGTAAGGATCACAAGGATAAATAAACTCTAGGTTACAATATCTCTCATATGCATCCAGGACTTCGACAGGAAAAATGTTACTTCTCCAAGGGTAAGAAACTAAGCAATAAACACTCATATTGATTGTATAAATATGTTTTTAAGAAGTAATGATGTGTAATTTATTTATCATACCTCAAGAAATTAAATTAATGAGGTATTTATATCCATGGATTGAACCTAAACCCTTTCAAAAATTTAGTCGACAAGGTCAACTGAGTTGACCTTATTAGGCAAGAAAAAGAGTTGTTAGGTTTTCAAAACTAGGTTGGTTAGGATAATAGAGTACCATAGCATTTGATAAATTCTAAATGGGTTCAGCCTAATCAACTAAATTCATTTTTATATACCCAAATGACATATCATTAATGATAGAGTCAACCTAGTCAACTCTATAGGTCTTAGATGAAATATTAGGATAAGACGAATAACATAGTTGACTTGGTTAACATAGTTGACTTGGTTACCATATGAATATATAATAAACATTTAATATTCAATTTAAACATGTAAATATATTTTATTATACTTTAATTTTTTTTTTATATTTATACTTTTAGGACGTTTGAGAGTGGTTTCAGACCTTTAGGAGCTATAATGCAAACTCTAGATTTTGGAGGGTCCCATTGGATTTTAGACATATCCATATTTTAGAGTTTTAGGATTTCAAACTTAATCATATTTTATGATTTCCAAGAGGCATCATAGGAGGTAAATGGATAAACACTTAAAATAATTTAGACTAAAATTAGGAATGATACCAATCTACAACAATCTTGTGAAGAATTAATGGTCTACCAACCCCTTTATTAGTGCACCCTTTAAGGCATGTATTTAGAGAGATTGAAACTTGATAGGTTATTAAAAGATAGAAAGTGGTTCTAAGTATTAAAAATTAAAAATATTGTGTGTGTACATATGCCCCATTATAATCTTTTCACGTGTCATGTGAGTGTAACATGGGATGATGCTTTGATAAAGAACATAGCAACACATAAAACTAAGCTAATTGAAAATGAAATATTAAAATTAAATGCTAGAATTAAATTAAAGTAACTAAAATTACCATATACATATCTTGACTTACCTTTCCACTAAATGACTACATGAAAATATCCTAGTCTTGATCGTGGAGGAAAAAATGCATGTATTTTATAAACACTAAGGATATAAAACTAATAATAGAAGAAATGCATATATAAATATGATGGTTAATGTATAAATGAGTAACTCTCAAAATTGATTAATTTATTTAGAAAAAATGGCAAGCTAAGATTGTTAAAGTAAGATGTAGAACCAAAAGATAAAGAATGTAAATGATAAAATGATGACTAATGCATGGAGAACACATTAAATCATGTTGGGAAACATGTAAAACATGAATGACTAAAAAGGAATGTATAACACACTAAATAAAGTTGGGAAGCATGTAAAACATAAATGGAAAAAAGGAATGTAGAACACACTAAATCATGTTGGGAAGCATGTAAAACATTATAATATCAATGTAATAAAACTCTAACAAAGATATGAAAAAATTGAAATCTAACCTCATGTAAGATAATCATGTCGAATCAAACATAAATAAAAACTTTTAAGCATGTAAAACATCTTATGTAACATAAATGAAGTATAAAAAAGTCAAACAAAGATATGATAATTATATGAATATAAATATCTAAAAGATGATAACTCAAACTTAGTTCTTATTATAAAATGTGATGTAAGAAAACACAACCACATAATGACATGAATAGTATGATAATAATATCATGTGGTAAGAAAATAATATAAGGGATGTTTGTGAGGAAAACATGGACCTATCTAAGGTATTACAATGTAACTCACAAACTATAAAACAAGAGGTGTAAGTAGGTAGAGGTGATCAAGGATTTTATCAACTAAAAGTAATATCTAATAAGTGGATAATGGGAATAATATGATGTAAATAAGGAATGTCAGGAACTACATTGGTGATGTGAACATCCTTATCAAGAATGAGACACACTAGAAAAGTGATAAAGGCTAAGAACTATCTACAACAAGGACTTAAGACACTTTGACTAGTGAACAAAAAGTTTGGGATAATAAATGAAGTACATAAATAATTCCATGAAGGTTATAGGCATGAAAATTAAAATGGAACTACCTTCCCATAATGTGTTCCCTATTCCTCAAGACCCCTTATAGAGTTTTTTGTTTCCTGTGAAGATTGGGTACTTGTATGAAAAATTAGGTGGCACTAGATAATATATGATAAATGAGACCTCCTACCCCAATTTACTAGTTTACTACACCTGAATGGACCTCAGATCTATCATGAGGCCAATTGTCGAATTTTAGATTTAATCCAGATATGAGACGTGCCAAATAAATATCATGTCTTTTGTTGTGATCTATCTTTTAAGATTATTTTTTCATTTCGTTGCTTTTATGATTTGGATTTTAACTCTTTTGTAATTTTATATTTGTATTCCATACAAATTTAAAGAACCAAACATGAATGAAATAGGTGATGAACACAATAAAGCATATAGTTGGTCATTAGAGAAAAGGAAATTAAGACCAAGGTGTCTATAAACTCCAAAACTTACCCATAATTAAGTGTGTAATCTCAAAACTAACTTATGTGTGCTTTAAATGAAAGGAAATAAGGGAATGATGATGATCATGAGAGATACATCCATATAATAAGTGATATAATGATGAATATGCTCATAGTTGATCATAAGTAGATAAAATTAGTGCTATTAAAGGGATAAAACTATGTTATGATAGTAATGTCACTAATAAAGTCATACTAACCTACAAAGGATATAACACAAACACCAATGAAAGTAGTAGTCATCCTATAACAAGTTTGAAAGTAAATATACATCCCAAAAGAGGGGGAATGTAAATGATCATCCCAAGAAAGGGGAAAGTAAATAAGGGTTAAATAATCATAAATCTAGTAAGGCAAATAATGACATAAATAGCTAAAATGATACCTAAAACGCACAAAGGAAATAAAGACCAAATGTTATAAAGGACTATTTTGTATAATTTGGACTCATACCCACTAAAGTGGAGTAGATATTATTTTCTCCATTTTTTTTCTTATGTCCCAAATAAAATGAACTGTTTCAAACCATTTGGTTGTAGATCATTTTGAATGATTTGGACTATTTTGAATAATTTTAAGTTATACAACGTAAAGTGGAGTGGAGAAAATTTTATCTAAATAGTAAATTTCATATATTCTAAATAAATTGGAGTATTTAAAAGCATTTGGAAATAGATCATTTTGAAAAAATTGGGCTATTTTAAATAAAATGGACATATATCCACTAAAGTGGAGTGAAGAGAATTTTATCCAAAAATAAATTTGTTATATTTGAAATACATTGGACTATTTCAAAGAATATGTGCATGGATAATTTTGAGTAAATAGGGTTAGTTTGAACAATTTAGACCTATATCTATAAAATGGAGTGATTTAGAAGAAAATTTTCTCCAAAAAAATTTATTTATTCCAAATAAATTAGACTATTTCAAACCAGTTGAGCATAGATCATTTAAATTAAATCCAATGGGCTATTTTAAATAATTTAAAATAATACCCACTAAAGTGGAGTGGAGAATATTTTCTCCATTAATATGTTTTTAATATTACAAATAAATTACATTATTTCAAACTATTTAGTAGCAGATCATTTTGAATAGATTGCTCTGTTTCAAAATCCTGACACCCTTCTGGGCCTTCATACCAATCATTGATCCTTTGAAGTAGCTTCCATTGTTGGGACACATGGTACCATTTGACTGGACAAATAATGGATGAAAACATATTAAGCAATCTAGTTCATCTACATAATAAAATATCCTAACAATTATTTTTTGTTTATTGGGAAGATCTTCTGAATGAGCAAGTGTCAATATACTAATTCAATAATAAAAAAGGAATATCCAACTATAAATCAAATTACACTAATAACCAGATTAAATTAATTATAAATTATAATCAATTATTTTTAAATTAATTGAACTATTTTTGAAATAATTTAGAATTGATTTGTATGAAATTGATGATAATGATAAATACACTTAAAAGAATCAGGTGAAGTTATATCTTTATAAACATTGGTTCATAGCTACTAGCATGTATTTTTTGCTTTCTCCCAAGAATGTGATGATTGACATAATTTTGTTTCTCCAATCCTTTTCATCTTTTTGACTTCTATTTCCATTATATCTACTTGATGTAACATAACTCGTTTTCAATTTTTGATTTGTAAAATAATTTTGAGAATTACAATCAATGAAAAACATATTGGAAATTAAAAAATCATCTCTGAAGGTCCCTTTAAAAATAAATTCATCCAATTTATTTATGTTAATATTTAATGGATTAGAATATTTTTCCCCCCAAACAAACATGAAATTTGAACTTGTGTAACCCATGGCTTGAATGAGTATCCTTAAATGATTGTCCTCTATCATTGACCAAATGCCAACATGAGAAAAAAATTGTAGTGTTATCTTCAAATTTTCATTATAATGATATTGAATTTAGTATTACATATTTTCAATTTTATAATCTTTTTTTTGTTGTATCATGCATTTGCATATCTTTTGTTTTGTGCACAACAAATAATAAGTCATCCAACCCTAAAATCAATAGTTTATTAGAAGTCAGTTTTAGCTTCTCCTTTGAAATGTTTGTAATCTGTTTAAAAAGAAATGAATCATTTATTAACATTATTATATTATGCTTAGAGATATAACATGAAAATTGTCTAATAAAATGTTTTACATGTTACTAGACTGGTCATTGATACAATTTTGATTTACATTTCTTATTGTAACATAAAAACATATTGCATTTGGTATATATTTTTTTTAATTTATTAAAATATTATAAAGATCCATATAAACACATATAAAAATAAGTACATGCTTAGGGACATTGTAACTATAATACTCATTTTACATGGATGTACCATTTCTATTGCCAGTTTTGTAACACACATGCATATAAAAGTTCATATTGAATCCTTATTACTTGACCATGAATGTATCATAATATGAATTAGTCCAATTTTGCCATAACTCATTTCTCATAGATATTGATAGGAATTTAACATTGATCAACCAAAATTTATATTATTATAGTAATGAAAGTATGATCAACCAACATCTATAATTATATGTTTACGTAGCCCATCATATCAAATAAAATAGGATTTACAGTAACTCTTATAAGCCATAGTTCACTATCACTATGTTAAAAATGAATATAATACAACTTAATAGTTGAAACCCCTTCATATAATTCTAATAAGACACATCAAATTAAAAACTATTTGAATCAATAGCAATATAATTGTTTCTAGCACAATATGCTTTATTATTATTTTATTGATAAAGAACACATGGATACTTTGCATCAAAATTTATTGTATAGAAGACATAGTATAACACATATTGTGTTATTTTAAATTGGGTAAATTAAACATGTAAACAACATTGTAATGGGTAAATTAAACTTCTAAACAACATTTTAATGGGTAAATACAACCACATGTAGTCTACACATCAATAAAATGAACCACACTTCCAAATTCCATGCCGATGCAAGTTTATAGTTTATTGTATTTTACAATCTCCTGTCCATGAAGAAAAATTCAATTGTAATGTGTTTACATAAATAAATATAATTAATATATTATAGACTTGTATGAAATCATATAGTTACACATTTATTGAAAGGGGTTTTCACCTTTTTTTTGCCTTTTTTAGTTTATATGGATGCACTCTTTCTTTGAAGCTTTGGTTCTTTATTCCCTACAAGGTATTATATAATTTTCAGTCTGTATGGATTCACTCTTTCCTTAAAGCTTTGGTTCTTTATTATCTACAAGGTATTATATAATGTAGTAACTAAAAAATATTGTTAATAATCAATTGATTTGATATTTGTATTTTAAAAATGTGTCTTATTTCAAAGTATTACCTTGTGTTTTTTTGTGGAGGCACCAACCTACAGAGTTGTGTCATGGTTTTTGTGTTGTAGACACAAAGTGCTTGAGCTATGTTGTGAACTATTTTAATTGAGATATAAATAGATGAAGAATTATTCTATCAATACTATGAATCATTGATAAATAAAAAATTATATAATTGAAAAACTATGCATGATCTTAATATGTTACCTTCTGCAACTTGCAATGTGTCATGTTCATTTATATGATTTTTTGTTATTATTGTTTCTTCACTTGCATATAATGCCATTGGTGCTAAACATTGAAATCTTGCTAAGCTGTTAGGTTTGAAAATTAAAGCATACACAATGAAAGATTTTTAAGATGTTATATTTGGAAAATGAAGCATGATTATAAAATAAATTAAATATGTTATGCACCTGGTACTGATCGAAGAGGTTATTCTTGTATTGGTTGCTTTGAATTTATCAAAAAAATTTGAAATTGAACATTAAAAATCATTTTTTCTTCAGTTTCTATAATTCAAGATAAATTTCATTTCAGTTTTGTATAATCATGAACCATTTTATCTCTAGTATATACCCCGAGCACATCACATGCATTTAGATCATGGAAAGTAGAGATAAGTGTCTCCCAAAAGATGAAATTTAATTCATTTTTGAATAGCCTTCCTATTTTTTGTGAATCAATCATTTGTAATGTTGGTACATCTTTGTAGATGTTAAAATTGTACTCTATTCTACTTTATTATGAATGGATGTAGAAATATTGTAGCTAAAAATGAGCTAGATCTTGACAAAAATTGATACCTATAATATGTGTCCAATTAAATCCATAACTATTTGGACCCCATAGTATGAATCCTATATCCTTCATGTAACATAAATCACCAACACACAAATTATTGAGAGAGATCTGAATGGAAGGATAATGTTCTAGTTTGTCGATGATGAATGCATTGAAGGCCCCAATAATATTTTTTTCAATAAATACCTGAAGAAATAGTTGAATATGTTCTTCCTTAAAAACTTTAATGAGATGTAGAAGATCAATAATTATCAAGTTAGCATTCAAACTAACAATGAATGTTTCACTAAAATCTTCTAAAATAGATGGCCAAAGACAAGGGGGCTTGTAATGGTATCTGAATCTTTTTGTATCTATACTACAAAGCTAAACTCCATCATTGTGTAGATAAATTTTTAATATGCCTAATGAATCTTGAGATAATGCTTCCCAAACTTTTTTGTTTTTTGAAATACCTTCGTTCAGGACACACAAATCATCAAACCTTTTCATAATTTTTTTTATAATGCTCCATTACCTCTTTAGGTGTGATTTTTCGGTCTGGTGGTAGTGTCATATCATGGTTACTAAAATAATCTACAATTTTTGATAATATATTAGTTTTCAACTTCACCTTTTTGCACCAATTATCCATGCTATTATACCCAAGGGTTTTCAAGAAGGAAATAGACCCTTTTTCCAATTAATCTACTAGTTCAACTTTTTGTTTGTCTGAAAGCCCTTGAATATTTCTAAGTACTATTATACAAATCAAATTTAAATCTCATTTATCTAAACCAAGTAGAGTACCACTTTCAAATAAATCAAATACCTTATCAAAATAATCCCAAATGGGTTATTCCATGAAAACAAGGCATTTTCTCTCCTACAGTTGTGTTGAATAGTTCATTTATGTGAACAAGTGTTTATCTTGTTCATGTATTTCTTCCATATTTTTATTCCTTGTCTCAAGATTATTCCAACCTCTTAGTTTAATAAGGTCATATGCATATTGAACTCTTTCTACAATTGAAGGCTTATAAATTGTTTTGTTGGCTTCATTATATTGATTACATATTTTATGCACAATATGGAATGGAGTATAAGTTTTCAGAAATCTTTCCGTTCTAACACAATATTTATTTCTCAATGATTGTGAATTTTATTCTTCCTTCAAAAAATATATATTTTGTGTTATAATTGTGTATTGGCCATCTGTATTTTTGAACCTTACTAGTTTTTCTCCTTCATATCTTCTAGTACTTCCTTCGATTCAATAGAATAGTCAGGGTATCTTGGATCAAAAGGAATTAACAAAGCATCCTTCACTGGAGCCTCATTATGTTTTAAAAATGAATGAATTATATCATTCACCCCTCTTTATTGAGATTTTTTATTTTGATATTTGCTTCCCCCAATTCAAAGAGCCCTACAAGAATGTTCAAGGCATAGTTACTAGAGGAGATATACCATGTAGAGAATTCATGGTGTGTCTCATCAGAAATTTGTGTCAAAAAAAGCATTCCAACCTTTTATTTGATCTTATTTTTTTCCATTGGTGTGATTAATTATATAGCCTCTTTAAAATATGCATATAAATATGTTACCCTTTCTTGTCTTGTTTTATTTAATGTTTTGTTTGTCATGTCTATAGGGTATCTTAAATACATGTTTGCATGGTGGCAAGTAGAAGAAGTTTCTGCCCCTTGTTCAAGTTTTTATTTCAACAGGTTTTATATTCTAATGACCAATTTATCTCTATCTATCATCCTAGACATTTTAATGTTGTTATATCTATTCAAATGAAACCCAAATGTTTCTTAAGAAGGAGAAAATTAATTTTTATCATATCCATTTTACTAGGTGTAAATTTATTGAAATTAGTTGTAGCTCAATGGAGAATTCCCTCTTCTCCATTCCATACTTCCAGTTGGAATTAAAGGGCATATTTAAGTTCATTCTTATCACATGCCAAGATTATTCCAATTGGAGAATATTATTTTCTTGATGTAGTGATAAATAAGTATATATTTGGATGCATGTTTGGTGGACTAAAAAAATTAAAATACCAATCAGTAAGAGGGATTTTATCACCACCATAAAATGGAAGATGTTTATGTGGATTTAATTTTAGTATCAGTATTTTATACTCTAATCTATCCAAATTCTATTAGGGTGAGGCCTTCTTCTTCCTTTTATCCAAATTATCTTTGAGTGAGGCCACCTTTTTCCTTTTAATTTTGGTAATTCTATTTTTACCTGAAGACATTCTGTAAAGCAATTAAAATGATTTAAATATTGATGTTTTATAGAATGCAAGTTACATATCACATCAGTGCATGAATTTTTTTTTTGTGTTTGAGAAATGATGAAATGTATGTTAATTATAAAAAATATATACAATATTTATACTATATACATTAACTTGTAATTTAACTAATAAGGTATGACAAAATCAAAAATAATGTGCACTAGTGAATATAATCTGATGGGCAAAGGAATCCACAAACTTTTGCTTCAAAAGAGAAATATGAGGGGAAATATGTTTCTTATGTGTGTCAAAATGACCATTAATAGGTACATTCAAGGTATCTCCTAGGAGACACCTTTCAATCATTCAAAAGAGTGAATTTTTCTTATAAGAGTGGATTTTAGGTTCTCCTGTGCACATGCTCTTTCCACCTCAATCGAAATTAGAAAATTTTCCCTTGATGGTCCTCCTATTATATTCAAAGTATCTCTTAGGAGACACCTTAAAGTTACTCATGAAGGTATTAGAAGGCCCTCAAAGGAATCTCCTATTGGATACCTTGAGTATTAACTTGCTCAGAGTAATTGAGGTTTGGAATTTCTTCAAGGTATCTCCTAGGAGATACTTCAAGTTACCCATGAAAGAATCTCTTAGTTGATACTATTGATGCCTAAAACTCTTGCTCCTAGTGAACAATTTTATATGAAAATATTTATAGATGTAGTATGAAGTTATGATTGATAATGTTGTAAAATAAAAAAATGCTAACTGCTACTATCCTAGTCCATTATAATGGTTGTCCATAAAAATTAGAATGCAAAGAAATAAAATGATTTACAACCACCACTTACAAAATAAATGAGCTATGAATAATTAGGATTTCCCCTAATAGAGAAGCAAAAAAAAACAAACAAAAAATAGTGATAATTTACCATTCCAAATAACAAAGAACATCACATCCTCTTCATTTTAGATAGAGACTAAATATATAAGGCCATAAGGGGGCACATACAAAGCATCCTTTCACAATTCTGAGATGTATAACTCCTTGGTGAGATTGAGTTTGGGGGTGTCATATGTCAAATTGGCATTTCTTTAGAGTGAGATGAAAGTCCCTTTAAGCTAGATGAGTGATAGGCTACCACACACTAAAAGCAGATGAGGGCTGGGGCTTGGACAAAATTTAAAAGTGGTATTGAAGAATAAAGAAGCTAAAAGGGGGGGCTAGTGAAAGGTGACAAGGAACTTATAATTTCATAGTGAGTTTGAAGCTATAAATGAACTTCTCCAAAATTAAAAAATGTGTATTTCTAATCCATAGTTCCTAGAGACTCACAAGGGTGTCTACAAAAAACCCTAACACTCAGACAACAAAAAAGGAATGAAGTTTTCAAGAAAATGCCATTCTAAATCATGAATGAAAAATGTTAATGGAAATAGTGAGAAGAGGCTGACACTTCACAAACAAAAAATAAGGAAGGGGCTCAAAGATAGAAAATCAACTGAAAGGGGGGGGAGTGAGAGACATTAAGGAACTACTTATTATTGAGTGAATCTAAGGTCATAACTCAAACTACTCCAAAATTGACAATTATGGTTTTATGATCCAAAATTCCTAAAGAATCATAGGGGAGTCCACCTATAGACAAAAGAACCCAAAAAACTATTGGTAGATTGACATTTATGACTTTTATAGGGTTACCTACAAGGGCACCCATTCTTCCTCCTTCAGCTGGGTCTTTTTATTAAGAGCCTTGAAGGATCTATCCAAGTCAAATATCTCATTAAAGGAGATGTTCCCAAATATTTCAACCACTACCAACATTTGAATCTCTATTTGGGTGAGTGGGTGTAAAATCTTCTTCACTTTAGAAGCATCAAGCATTTGATTAAGGGCCATGAAAATGGACTGGTCATTCTAATTTTGTTCGAGTATCACCTTAAAGTAATCCTTAGGGAGAATGATATTATCAGTCAAGAAAGGATATGGGAGAACCAAATGGACCAATTTTTAGATGCATTCCTTCTTTTGCTGGACCACTTATTCTAAGGCATTGAGGAATGAATTGCATTTGTTTGCTTCCTTATTGTAGCTTAGAAACTCATTCACCTTTCCTATCAGCTACCTTTGGTTGGCCATACTTGTTATCTATAAAGCCTTAGAAGAGGCATTAAAAATATTTATGAGTAGGATTTATGAGTTTGGGACCTTAGGGGTGATGAAGGTGATCACTTAGTTTATAAGGGAGCTCACCTAGGCCATTAGCGTCTACACATCGATGATGAAAACAAGTGTTTCTTTTAGTCTTGTTGTTGTGACCTTGATCCATTCGTAGTAAGACATGTATAGATTTTGGATCAAGGGAAGATTTATATACCCTAAGGGTGAGTGTTGAGGTCATTCTTTAGTCTCTTAATCTCTTGGTCCTTGACCTTGTCATCTTGAGTTATAGTGTAGTTAGAGTACCCAATCTACATTAGAGAGATTATCATGAATTGTAGATAATTTTACCTTCATCTCTTATAGTCTAGATTAAATGGCCATCTACTTATTAGCCTCAACCTAGAATATTTTTAGTGTGACACCACTTTAAAGGTTACGTTTTGCCTAGTTGATGTCATTATATTTGGCTTTAGCCTTAGCCTTGAGGCATTCAGCCATATCCTTGACCATGATGAGCTCTTGCTTGATTTTATCCAATTGATGAGCTACCTTGATGGAGTCTATGATTACTAAACTCTAGATTTATTCCATAAGCTTGGTGTTATTAGTAAGATGGGATTGTCTAAGGTTAAGCCTAATGGCTTGCATGGTGTGATCCCCTAGTTGCATACATTATTGGGGCTTAATTACCTGAGGGGTTAGATGGTTGACCAAGAGGTAATACTATCTTGGGTCATATAATGACCACATGTGGGGTTAGGCTTTAGATTTAGCCTATTTCCCCCTCTTCATTTACATCTAGGCCACATAGACTACCCTCATTACATCCATCTATTATTGAATTTGATCCTATGCTTGAATGATTTCACCTATGAAAGGGGTTCCTTAAGGTAGTACAAATGGGATGGTTTACTACTGCTATGAAGTAGTAGACCCTACTCTTGCATGATCGATCAAACTAATAGTGAGGGATAAAGGTGAAAATTGTGGGAGCCCATGGGGTGGGGAGAATGGTGACTATGTGATGAGTTAGGATGAGGTGAATGAAAATGGTGGGGGAGTGAGAAAAGGCATTTGGGAAGACATGGGAAAGGTAGAAGAGAATGGGTCAGATACAATAGCGGGATTAGGGGATGAGGAGAAGATTGGGGTTAATGAAGTGTCAAGTTGGGTAGTGACAATTTCCATAACCTATAGTGGGGCTATCAAGGCTGAAGAAGGGGTGATGAGAAGTGTTGGAGTGCTTGATTGGGTGGTAGTTGTCATCATAATTTGTGTTGGAGATGTGGAGGGGAAGGACATAGAGGTAAAAAGGAGAGGGCTGGTAAGTCAAGTATTCTTCTATGGAAGGGCCATTGGTGGGTTGAAAACTAGTGCCTTAATTTACTTGAGTTTAGATGACCCAACTATGAGGTGCCCAGGGGGTTCCTATTAATATTGTGGGCCCATGGCATAAGGGGTAAGGATGATGGCCATATCATTGGGGGATGGGCCACCATGGATTTTGTTTATTTTGGGGTATCTTCATCTTTAACATCCCTAAAAATTTCAATATCTATCGTGGACTCCCCTTTCATGATATATTTTTTCTCTTTTGGGTGGGCCTCATCCCACAACTCTTCAAATTTCTCATTAGAGGCATCTTCATATAAAATAGTGTGTGGATGATCAAGTTCATATCTATATTTTAGGAAGGTAACCTTCTTATCTTCACTCTAACCCAAGGCATTTATCCTTTACTTCATCATCCTAGATAGTCTCTTTTTTGGGTCAAAATCTTGGACCTTATCATAAAAACACTCCCACAGCTTGGGGACATCTTAAGAGATTAGGGCTAGGTCCACATAATTTTGAGGGAGATATTTTGTGCGTGACCTCCTTTACTCTAGATATGGTTGGCTATGATGCTTAAGTGTGTTGGTAGACTTTAATCCCGATATATATCCCATTAGATCATAATCCCATTAGTAATCTATTAGGTCTAAGTCTAGCTCTACCAACTTACCTATGAGGAGACATTCTTAGTGCCTTTTATGCACCGTGATGCCATCCCTTGAAAAATAAATGTCATATAGCCCATTTTCCTTATTTCCTACCCCATAAAGGGAGTCCACATTATTGAGCTATCATGCCAACTTGAGGGTCAAGGTCCTATCAGTTAGCATATAGGGAAGTTAGAAAGGCTCCCCCATAAACCCATATGATTAGATGAATGAGAAATGGTTCCCCCAAAACCAATCAATTAGGACCCTACTAATTTTGAGATATTTTTTTTAAAAATTTTCATCTAGGGGATGAAATCTTTCCCCAAATATTTATGAGAATTGGAGACATAAACCACTTTAAGAACTCATAGTAGTCTATCATGATTGGTAGGATGTGGGTCAAGATAGTGATCAAAGAGATGATGTTGAGCAAAAAAACCATGTACATGGTGTTTAGTTGAAGATATTTGGAGAATAACTTGATGTTTTGGTACAATATTAAGTGCATGAGGTAAGATGGATACCGAAAGGTACTTGTTACCAGGAAATTTTATAGATCTTCTCTCATGGTGGAGGTGATGGTTTTGGAAAAATACATCTAGAAAGTTTCCAAATTCTCTATCATGATCATGAGAAATACCACTCCGAACTAGAATTATTCAATGTTGGCATCAATGTATATGCCCAAGATGAATGTTATCATGTAAAAGGTATCCTTTACATGTTATTCCTAGAAATCCAATAGGTGTAAGGGCATGGAAGGAACCTATGTGATCTTTTGGTCTAAAATGGATCTTAAGAAACATTCCCTATCTTCCACTTCAGATTCCTAGATGCTTTGGAGGATCTTAATGCCACATATGACAATATTGAGATTGCATAGGAGTCAAAATGTTTCTATGATATTGTTCATGTTGATCTTGACCCTACGATGGGTACCTCCTATGATTGTACTAGTCTAGGCATCATACTTTTTGGCACACAAGGTTATGATATTAAGGAAATGATGCATGTAGGGCACCATGTGTTGTGCTAAAGTTTAGTCCCAAATTTTACATCTAAAGGAGGGATAATCCTTCTTACTAATTTTGTTGAGCATCTAGGCATGAATTCCCTCCCTTAAATTTTTAGGGTTGTGGGATAGGTATATATCAAAAATCTTATCTATTGAGTCTATCACCAAAGTTTTATATTTTTAGGGTATCATTGAACCATAGGATTTGCTCATGGTGTATGTAGGAGGAAGTGCTCCTTCACTACTTGAGCCATGAGCTCTCTACTTTGATGGGTGCTTCCCAATTCAAGAAGAGGATGCATAAGATTCTGTTGCTTAAAATTATGAAGAATGACTGTCAAGATAATTCTCCACCTTTTATAGGAAAACTAGGTTGATAGTTTTGCTAGTTCCTTTTAATTTTGAGGCTACCTTCTGATTGATTTAATTATTTGATGCTCTCTTCAAACACAAAAAATGGTAAGTGATTGCTTTTGGGTGGGAAGAGGTGGATTTATGCAATGGTGTTATAAATGATAAGAGTAACACACATGCTTAAAGTGTTACCTTAAAATATTTGTGGAAATCCTTATGGGGATCATGCATAATAGATCATATTGACATTAATGATAGGACAAACATGTAGATAATTATGTTTTAAGGAGTGTTTTGAACAAGTGGAAAAGATGCATGGCAATCACAATAGTCACTTATGTCAATGGCACTTATTTAAAAAATAAATAACAAAGAAAGGAAAACAAGGGGGAAAATAATGATGAGGAGGGGAAACATAACAAAGGAGAAATGAAACTATCTAACATGTATAGGGAATGGTGGGAAGTCAAATGAAATGCTTTAGGTCAATCCCATTAATGGGGATCTCTAAAGCATTTCCATCTAAATCTTCTAGTTTGAAAGCATTTCCCCACTAATCATTGATGATGTAAAAGAGTCCTTTACATGGAGAATCAAATTTTGCATACTGCCTTGATTTAATGGCCATTTGGTCATATTTAAGGACTAGGTCCCTAGGTTTAAGACCTAGATTTGACAACTAGGTCCACAAAATTAGTTACCAAAGTCTTGTCCTTATAAGTCCCCTTGGTTTCCTTTGTATTATTTGGTAGGGGAATAGGATTTTATCTTAGCATAATTAGTGGGAGGATTTCCCCTTCAAGGTATCTCATAGGAGATACGTTATAAATAGGCACAAGAGTGGATTTCTCCTACAAGGAACAACCCTTTATATGGAAGGCAATACTGAGTGATTTTGGAATATTTTATAATAACTTCAAGGCATCTATTAGGATATACCTTTGAAACATTCACAAGAGTGGATTTACTCTTCAAGGTATCTCTTAGGAGATACATTTCAAATATGGACAAAAGTGGATTTTTGCTTCAAAGAACAAGTGGAATTTTCTAGTGAATGGAAGGCATAATTAGGTTATATTTTGAGGTATCTCCTAATAAATACCTTTTAAACATGAAAAATAATGGATTTACCCTTTAAGATATCTCATAGGAGATACCTTTAAAATAGGAATAATAGTGGATTTCTCCTTCAAGGAACAAGTGGAATTTTCCTTTACACAGAAGGTACTATTAGGTGATGTTTTGAAAGCCTTTGTAATACCTTAAGGTATCTCTTAGGGGATACATTTCAAACATGCACAAGAGTAGAGATATCAAAATTAAATTGGAGAAATTAGGCCCTTATCAACAAAATACTTTATTTTAAATAGGGGTTCAATCAAAAATTTTCATAATGGAACAACTCACAATGAGAAGATGGAAGTGTGGCCCTAGATGAAATTGTCAAATTGCACTTTCAATGTGTTTTGATGACTGAGGTGAGGAATTTCCTGATGAACCAAATGAAGGATACATGTTTTTCTTAGGGGACTTTTATGAACATTCTCAGGGGTCAAGAGGATATGACACCCTTCCCCATTTGAATAAATGTGGTCTGAAGGTAAAAGGTGATCAAGAGTGTAAACTTACATCTAGGCTTGGATATATGATGGGTTCTTGGGGATTTATAAATTTTGGGACCTTTTTAAAGATTGAAATACTTATATTTAAATGGGAAAGGCACAAAAAATCTCTAGGGCCTAAGTATCTAAAGCTACAAAGAAAGTGATGCCACATGGCAGCTCCTTAGGCCCTTTTTGAAATTTGCCTCACTTACCTCTCGGTAGGCAAAGTTCAAAAGGTCCCCAAAGACTCGAGTACCCTAATTTTCAAAGTTAAATTATGACACATGGAATTATTACATCTTGTAAAGAGTTTGGGACATATTTCACTACTACACCAGAGAAAAATTAATGAGTGAAAAAGGTGCATAAGTCCTCAAGGGTATAAAAAGGTACCATCACATATCCTTCACTAATATGTCTC
Organism: Torreya grandis; assembly: GCA_037957365.1. Taxonomy (NCBI): domain Eukaryota; kingdom Viridiplantae; phylum Streptophyta; class Pinopsida; order Cupressales; family Taxaceae; genus Torreya; species Torreya grandis. The sequence continues at coordinate 478,373 of JARHVA010007133.1, forward strand.
CATGTAATTATAAGATGGATCACTTGATGTAAAATAAATATTAGTACTTCCCCTATATTTTTCTGAATGAGGTGTAAGTAATTAATGAGAGTAGGTGGTCAATAACTATTATACATCAAGGTATTAATTGTAAGCCTAATCTTGAAATATAAATGATTATAAGTAAAGCATTTTTTTCATTTGTGTCAAACCTTTACATTTAGATCTTATGTTTATGCCTTTAATCTATTTGTGTGCCCTAGTTACGTGTAGTACAAGGACGTGAATATGATGATTTCTTCACAATTTTTTTTATCTTTTATTGTGTGTCACCCTCTGGATTAATGGTAAGTGTTCTTTCATCTCCCTATGTTGTGATTTTTGAGAGGATTTGAATGGTGTAGTGAGAGTTATTTGAGTGAATATTTCATCAAAATTTGAAGTATTTCATTAAAAATCCAAGGTAGAAATGGTGGCATCCTCAAATCCTATTAACGACATCATTGTCTCTATCTTGGATGGGATTAAGGATATATATGTAATGGGACTAGATTTTGAGGTCCTATTGAATGCCTTGTAGTGGCCAAACCCCACTCAAGTAGTAGATAATTTTGGCATGAGATACATCACACCTGTGATAACATTCCCTTTGGCTAACCCATACCCATAATTGATTATTATATGTGCTTAGGTGTACCAACTAGACACCAAGACCATTATTAATGGTAACTATTTGGTTGTCTACTCTTTCACCCCTATAGCCCTTAACACCATGCTTGAGATTCCTACCTAGAATAATTTCATCAAAATTACCATGGAGCAATTCCAATAATACACAAAAAATAATGATAAGGTAATTTGGGACATTGTTAATACTTGTTGGCTAGACAAAAAGAGATAGAAGGCCTCTAGGATCTCTAAGAGTTTGAAGCTGGTGGAATTCAATGAATTTCCATAGTATGTTATTTACATGGCCACCAAGGTTTACGAGATACTCACCATAGATAAATTTGAACCATGGATGCTCCTGATCCTAATATGTGTATTAAAGAAGTAGAATAAGGTGGATTGGGCCACTATCCTCAGTGATAATCTATAGAGGTAGATGTTGTAGCTCCAAGCTAAAATTATTTCAAAAGATGAATTTATAGGTACATTCTATATGTCCTATTATTTAATGTATACCCTAGTGCAACTAAAACATTTTATCTACTCACTAGGAGCCTTAATGGAATGATAATTTATGAAAAATACCTAGAAATCACCATGGATGGTTTCAAGAATAGCTTTTGTAGGGTGTACATTTCCTTCTTCAATGTGATGATGAATGTCTTATTTCCTTTAAGAATCCTCAATATAATTTTCAAAGCAACAAAGGAGGTAATTTATAAATATGGTGCCTCTTATATTCAATTTAGGACATTCACATATATCTAGGTTAGTGGTTACTCAGGGTGCCTGCATAAATTGCCAATGTACCTAGATGATAAATTGGTAGTAATGGAGCTGAGCCAATAGATGGTGCCTCCACATGAAATGATAGTGGCCAAGAATATAAATAATCCCTTTAATTTTTTGGTCAAAATTGGATATTATTCATGCCTTACTATTGCTAGGGTGAAGGGATTAGAATAGGAAATGGGCCAATACACAATTGATAAGATGCCACCCCAGTCCAATTATGATATTAGGTGGTTAGTGAATATGGTGACCAATGTGATTTTGAATCAATTACACTATGAAGACATCTAGTTTGAAATCACCATCAAGGAAGGCATAGAAAAATTGGACTACATGAGGTTGATAGTGTGGGAGGTTATTGCATAGAATATTACCCCCATCCTTAAGGATATGGCACATGACAAGAAGATAATGTGTCCACTATATAGTGAAAAAAAAATTAAATCTAAATTTATCTCTTAGGTGGACTTCATTAAGGATTAGTATGATTTCATCCCCTATAGAGCCTTTCAAATCATGAGAATAACCTTCAAGTGGCTGAAGGAAAAAGGGGTTGATCTTGGTGCTTATGACACCCTTTCCCTCTAGGAGATTAGGTGAGTTAAGGCATTGAGATATATCCTTCCCATGTAAAATAGTGATCTTGTGGATCCACCACCAATAGTTAAAATTAAGGGAAATTACAAGCTTAGTGGTGTTGATTTCACTAAGCTATTTGATATTGAATCAATAACAATAGTACAATTGAAGGTTGAGCTATATTTTTAGAAGATAACAACCCTACCATAAAATTGGGACAAAATTATTATTGGGGAGGTTACATGGGCTAGTACCACCCCATATACATTTTAGGAGAGGGAACCATAATAATGCCAACTATTCCAACAACCATCCCCATCGCCAATCTAAATAATGTTCTACCTACTCCACCAATGCAACAAGTAGCAACTGCACCTCTTCCAAAGATACACCCAAGGGAGAGAGGAGGGGAGGAAGAAGGAGAGAAACCCAAAAAAAAGATACTAACAAAATCTCTACAACCTCTAAGTGGGTTCTCAATGAAGAGGAAGGATAACCAAACCTCATATGCCTAGAGAGTAAGCGATATGAGTGGTGATGAGGATCTAGATGAAGGTAGGTCCATCATTAAGGTGATGAAGAAGAAATGTGCATTCACTTTTTTTAGGTAAAAAATAGGTAGATAACTCCAAGGGAAAGGCCCCAAACCCCAATGAAGGCCTTGATGATGGGCCTATTTGCATAAGAGGGACCCTTAACAATACAAAGAAAAGGTGATGAGGAAGACATCCTAATCTCAATTGATCCTTTGGGTTTAGATAATGTTGTAAACTATTATATTGAGGTGGCTATGTAAGATCAGGCCCCTCGAGAGAAAGAAGTGGGTTCATCAAACATAGAGACATTTATTGATAATGCCATCACCTAACCACCACTCTAAGGTAATCATGGTGGAACTAAAGAATTGAACAAGTCTAGTGAAAGAGCTGAAGGAGAGCCAGAGTAGAACATTTAAGGTGACACAATTTCAAAGGTGGTGGTTGATAAAAAGGCTCAAATGTGGTTCTAGAAGTACCACAAGATATACATTCCCCTCTAAAGGTGTCAAGTCCAACACTAGAGGAAAATATGAGTGTAAAAGAAGGTCAAGGATAAAATATGCAAATGGGTATCCCCACTAATACATAAGCAAATAAGGAATTGGATGATTTCAATAAGGATTATAAATAGGGTACTTTAGGAGATATCACTTCAATTAAATTACCAAAAAAAAATTTCCCTCACATTAGGTTCCATAACCCAACACATAATGAAGTTCTTGAGGTCATGATTGGTGAAGATTTAATTGAAGGCAGCAAGGATGCCACCATAACCTCATCCATGCCTGAGGCCCAAGAAAATAAAGAGGGTAAAGTGATCACATATCCTTCAATCCAATCAATGAAATAGGTAAGTTCAATTGAGAATTTGCTCATGGACTCTCATCAGCTCAGGTCAGAGTTTAATGTTTTGGAGCAGATGAAATCGATGTTGGAAAAGGAGCATGGAGTGGATAAGGGTGGTGAGGATCAAGAGAGTGATGAAGAGATTATAAATTTTTTGTTAAGCACACTACCAAAACCTATAACACCCAATACATCTATCACACTAATGATATCACCTTTCACTATCTTGAGGCTGTCAACAATGTCTACCACTTCAATGGGACTCCAGACCAGACCCTTTCTCTAGGTTGAATATCAGATCAAGAAAAAATAAGACATTATGATAAAAATAGGGGAGATATATGTAATTAATATCACTAATAAAAATAAGACCAAGCCACCTAAAAAGGCCTGAACACATTCTAGGACCACCTTCACCACTACAGGAGAAATGAATGTAGAAATAGTCATCCCTCCTTTTCACACATTGAAGAAAGATTATCCCCTTGAAAGTTACACCCTTTATATCCATATTTTGGGGGAGCCATTAAGAAATTATTTGAAACATAGATTTCAAGTTTTGGCTAGCATAGTGGCCCACATGATGGATAAAGATAAGGCCACCATAGAGGAGTTGAAGGAAAATAACCAAGATATGATCTAGTACTTGAAAAAGTTTATGAGTGAGGCTTTGGCAGTAACTCCAACTACCACCATAGCTTTAAGTCCTCTCCATCCATCCTTTTATTTCTCAACTCTAACCAAATTGATGATTTGAAGATGAGAGGATGGGAAACTAAAGACTAGAAACAAGACCTGGGCACTAGGGTAGAAGAAATAATCCACTCAACATTTTAATGCTTGAGTGATATAGTAGAAAATAAAAGAGAGTGTGATGTCCAAACTTTTTCCTATAAGGAAAACACCAAGAAATGGGAGGAGGCTCAACAAAAGGTAGAACAGAACTATAAGATGAACACATATACCTTAATTGCATAGAAGATCATTACTTTAAATGATCATAAAAGTCCTAGAGGATATCAAATAATAATAAAGCATCATTTTATGATGGTCAAAGATGGAATTTTCTATATGAAAGGAAAAAGATAGTCTCTCAAGACTATGAAAAGTAAGATAGATGCTACACTAATGGTGAAAATGACATGGGGGAGGATATAGTTTACGCTGCTCTGAAGAACCTCATTGATGCACCATAATAATCCTTTGATTTCCATAAGATAAAATAATTGGTGTCTCTAGAGAAATCATGTGACCAAATCAATAACTCATTGGAGAGAAGCAGACCATGATTTGATAGATTACTGCCTAGCTTGAATAATATAGAGTTAAATTTAACTACCAAGTAGGCCCATACCAATGGAGTCTCACCCCTTTGCTTGAGGAATATATCAAACCAAAAAATAGGTTGATGAAGGATTCTTTATTTACATCAATTCTAGAACCTAATTGAATATTTCAATTTATTTTGAGCTAGCACCACCTATCCTTTGTTTTCACTTCCCTTTTCCCTTATTTTCCCTTTTATTTTTTTGTTACATGTCACTTTCTAGGTAGTTTTTGTTATCATGTACATAGAAAAGGGATGTTTTGTTTGTTGTGCAAGAAGACAAATGTTTTTTTTGTCTTTAAAAAGGTTATACTTCATGTGGGTAATAAGAACAATTATGTGTTATTAGAGAATCAATTTTGTCTTCATCATTAAAGTACGTGCATAATCATAAAAATCATGTATTTCACAAGGTCTAACAAACTCTAGGCATGTGAAGTAATCTTCCAACTAGAGCACATTTAGGAATATTGTAGGCTTAACTCAATTGTATAAGAAAAAGGGGTGTGTCCCTTTACAATTGTTAGTTAAATTTTTGAGTCAAAAGATATAAACTCAAAAAATTCTCACTGTGTAACATTCTTGGCAAGATTTGAGAGCATCAAACATGTCTCCCTTGTTATAGTATTTTATTGCAAAGCATATATTGGTTATGTTGTCAACTATAAATTGTATGCATTTTTAGTTAAATCGATAAATTAAATTTTCTAATGGTATCCATCCTCTTTCTAATGTTGAAGTATAATGCCATGTTTTAAATGCTTAGTTGATCAATGATCTAATGTAATTGTCTTTATGGTAGTTAGTTAGAGAGTATATCTAGATTATAAGATCCTTTCCACTTTGAGATTTGGAAATAAGGTGTTGATATCATTTTTAAGGGTAGTCTTGGGCTCATTGATTCAACTAGGAGTTGTTCTAGAAGGATATCATTCATGGATGGTTTTATTCAAATTTATTTATGCTCATATGTTAGCCCTCCACTTCTAATCTCTATTAACTGATAGTTTTTGTCCTACCTCATTTTACCTTGCATATAACATAGATTTTGCATATCTAAAGTGTTATTTTCCTACGAGCACATAAATATTGTATAATTGGCATGTGTTTGTATTTTTTTACATTAAAGATCAAGATTTTAGTATCTTATTTATTCCATATTGTTGAATATTCTTTAGATTATAAGTTAAAATCATATTAACATCTATCCTTAGTAGCTTGTATCTAAACTAGATCATTTTCTCATTCCATGTGACAACCCTTATTGGGTGGATTGAGTAAGTTTAGTTGCGTTCTAATTAGATTTGTATTTCCTTGTACAAATCATCCACATGAATATTGAGTTATAAAATATATTCATGAGAGTAATCTACCCCTTAGGTCCACTCACCTTGGTTTAAGTAGAGTCAAAAATAGTAGGGAACTGACCATACCCTTTTTAGGTGCCTCCCAAACATTTTCTCTGTTCGGTCTAATCTTGATGTGAAACCCATCCCTAGATATGAGATACTTAGAAAGTTTTCCATATTTACTTACCCCATTATTGAAGTGTGTAAGGCCAAGTGACAAAGGTGTACAACTAGGAACCAACATAAGGTATCTCCTAAGAGATACCTTTAAATCAAACACAAGAGTTTATTTCTCATGTAAGGAACAAATTGAATTTTCCTTTGCATAAAAGGCACTATTGATTGATATTTAAAAAAAATTATAATACCTTCAAGGTATCTCTTAGGAGATACCTTTCAAACATACACAAGAGTGGATTTCCTTTTTAAGGAATCTCCTAGGAGATACATTCCAAATAGGGATAGAAATGAATTTCTCCTTCAAGGTACAAGTGCATTTTTCCTTTGCATAGAAGACACTATTGGGTTATATTTTGAAATCTTTTGTAATGCATTCAAGTTATATCTTGGGAGATACCTTTAAAAAATACATAAGAGTATATTTCCCCTTCAAGGTATCTTGTAGGAGATACCTTTAAAACATGCATAAGAGTGGGTTTCTCTTTCAAGTAATAAGTGGAATTTTCCTTTACACAGAAGACATTACTAGGTGATATTTTGAAGGCCTAAGAGATACCTTTGAAACATGCATAATATTGGATTTCCCATTCAAGGTATCCCTTAAGAGATACCTTTCAAACAAGCACAAGAGTGGATTTCTCATATAAAGAACAAGTGGAATTTCCTTTACATAGAAGGCACTACTGGGTGATATTTTGAAGGCCCTTATAATAAATTCAAGGTATATCCAAGGAGATACCTTTAAATCACAAGAGTGTATTTCCTCTACAAGGTATCTCCTAAGAGATACCTTTTAAATATGCACAAGAGAGGATTTCTCATTCAAGGATCAAGTGGAATTTTACTTTGCATGGAAGGCACTATGGGTGATATTTTGAAGGCCCGTGTAATACCTTCAAGGTATCTCCTAGGATATTCCTTTAAAACATACACAAAATTGGATTTCCCCTTAAAGGTGTCTCCTGGTATACCTTTCAAATAGGCATAATAATGAATTCCCCATTCCAGGTATTAAAATTAAAAGGCACCACCTTAGAGCTCGCTATAAATTGAGGGTTTTTAGGGAATCAAAAGGTGACGTGTATAGATTTTGATCCAACTAGATAGCTTAGTCATATTCATGCCACATGAGTACTTATTTGTATCTAAGGTGATAGCCACGTGTCAAAAGGTGGATATATTTAGTTTTAAATCTAAAATTGATGACAAATCTAATTCAAATTAAAGCAAAATTAAATTCTAGAGTGATTAATTTCTAAAAGAAATAGATCAAAGTTTGAGAAGCTTTCCCATTAATCAAGCTTTCCCATATATGATCTCATCAATCAAAATTTGAAAGCCATGGCTGAAGCATGAAATTCTTCAACTACCAAGTCAGAATAGGTCCCATTTCTCTACTCATATAGGACAAATTCTAGCTTAGTCATTGCCTCAATCAATAGAGCCCCCAAGTGGTTCTTTAGACAAGACAAGGATTAAGTAGATGCAATTGGCTACAAATACATATAAACACCACCATATATATAAGTTTATTTATTTATATATGTAACATGATAAATATATACAATATTTTGTAATAAATTTTGTGGTTTATATATACGGTTTTTTATACTTTTATATATAAACAAAGTCTGAATGGATTACAATTTTGCTTCGAAGTCTGAAGGTTTAGCTCCAAAAACTAGTGACTTAGTTGTAAAGATTGATAGCTATGACCCTAAGATGAAAATTCATGAATGGTAAGAATACACCTCCATCATTAAGAATCAAAACAATTCCATTAGACCAACAATGCTACAATCCATAATTTGATGTGAATGTGTTTTCAAAAGATCTCCAAAATAACTGATGTGATGGTATTTTGTGATGATGGTTCTAAATAGTCTTTTCAAACAAGATCAATGTCACTATGTTTTAAATAGAGGGTATTTCAAAAATATTTGGTATGACTCATAATTAATTGTGATTATTGATCCCATTATTGCCAATAATGATCTTTATGATACATATGACTATTTGATTGGATAAATCACCTTCCCATTATATCGTACATGCTTCAAAGAGATAGCCATAATTGTAATCATCATTATTATCATAATCACATCACCTAACCTACTTTGCTATTAATTTTTGCATTATCACTAGCAATAATTATTGGGTTATATCTCTAACCTATTACTTCCCCTATTCCTTATGTGAATTTTAGCTCTATGTTTTTACAGTATAGTTAGATTTATAATTAAATAGTGATTGCTCCAATGATGAGTGGGAGAAAGAAAAAAGTGAACCGACATCCTCTGATGCATTACTGCAAATTAAGTAGCCAGAGATACCTTTGAAACAATAGGTTGGTTAAATTTCATTAAAATGTTTTAGGGATTCCATGAAGAAATTATGCAATAATTTTATGAGATTTTTGATGAAGATCATGATATTATCAAAGGTAAAAACATTCCAATGAATCCCTCTATAATTAGTGCTCTATCTAGGATTTCTAAGGATAGAATAGTTGACATTAAAAATATTAGTTTTTGTGACCTATTTTATATGTTTATCGAAGGAAATGAGCCACACCCTAGATTGGCCAAATCCTCCGAAGCAGTGGCCAAGGGAATTTTGAGAGAAAGTGTTCCTCAACCTTGGCAATATGTTATTTTCTAGATAATAAAATATATCACTTGTGATGGTTAGTTTATAGATGTGGGTAGAGATGCTAGGAGACTGATTCTTAATTTGAGGAAAGGAGATGTTCAAGAAGAATATATGATCATTCTTCCCTCTTTCCTTCACAATCCTCTGATTGATGTTACTTAGAACATAAGATGAGGTACTAGGTATATCTGCCATCATGGGTTGGTTACACTCATTTATTTCCATTATTTTCTTTATAAACCAAGGGGTGAAAAGGCTTGGTCCTCTTTCCTCTAAAAGTTTTCTCTAGTTCCTACAAAAAGTACATCACACTCTACCTCTCCTCCTTCCACTACAATGTGGATTGAAGAACCCACTGTTGAAATTGTAGATAGACCATCTCTGCCACCATTGGTTTTGAAGATACTCTACTAGATATCAAAGTGATGAATGATATTTTATTCAAGCACCCCTCTTCCTCCTCTAACTAAACTCTGGTGCATTCGTCAACTTATCTTGTAGGAAGAAGATGTGTAGGCCATAGAAGAAGTTATATTTACAAAGGGAACCCTAGAAGAAGTTGCACCTCAATAAGTAGAGTAGGTTATGCCCTTTTTTGATGATAAGGGTAATGTACCCTTGATTTAAGAAGATCCATCTTCTCACATTATATCTATGAAGAAAAAGAATTATGGCATGTCATGGCTTTATCACATCATGAGGAAATAATTAGAGTGAAATAAATAGAGTTAGATGTTCTCCGTTCAAATTTAAAAGGTAAGGACTTGATGATTTCTAATTTGAAATAAAGGTGGGAATAATCTATTACTATAGTTAGTGAGCAAGAAATAATTCTTCAAGGAAGACAAGATGAACAGACTATGGTCCATAATGTAATAATTTCATAAACCTAAGAATTGAGTAATTTATAGAATTCTTTTGCTATCAAGGACACTAAAATTATTGATTTGAAAAATTCCAATGTTGATAAGCATAATCTAATTAATAATCTGAGAGAAAGTATTTATGATAGAAATACAATGATTGCCTGACATACTAATAGAATAATAGAGCTCACAACTCATAATTATAAGTTACCAGCCTTTATTCAAGCCATGCAAAGAGAAACATGAGAGATTATAGTTTAGATAGAGGGTCCAAAAAGATCTATTCCCTCTTTCCTTATTCCATTTCATGAAATAATCTTTTCTTGACATATCACCTAGAAGAAAATTCAAAAAATTAATGATGAAAATGCTAAACTTAAGGAGGAATCTCAGAAGCATTTGGCAAAATCCCAACTAAAATTATAGAAAGCACAAGCTTATATCTAGTACATTTGTGTTATTTTTGAGAAACTATTAGCATGCAAGCAACCTTACTCAATTTATGTCCTTTTCTTACATGAGTAGTTTTATAAATGGTAGATTCAGTTAATTTATCTTGGTTTTTCACATATCATTAAAGATGAACATGTATTTATGGACATTTTTATAAATAGCACTGAATAAAGGTAGGATGTCATTTGTGAGTTTTATACTTTCAATTTTTTGTCAGGATATCAATTTGATTTTTTGATAAATTTATTTTTTAGAGAAACAAGTCATGGTGGTATAATGGTAGGCATACACATTATAATATATGTTGTCTTTCAAACATATATGTCCACTTCAAATTTTTATCATATTCATAAACCCAAAATTATTCTTGGTCAATTCTAATTTTTTTAAAGCCATTGTAACAAAAATAATTTCCCATTGCAATCACTAAGACAAAACATGATCACCCATAACTATGCTTATTATCTAGAAAATATAGATGCCCCCGATCAAAACCAAGGGAGTTGTAATTTTAATGTAGATATTGTGCTAATGATTTAGAAAAAATAGGCTCTTGCATAATAAGTGGAGTTTCATCCATAATTTTTGATGATGTAAGATAAGAAAATTGTCTAAGTTTTGGGATTTGACTCCTTAATATTTATCCCCCCTTTAAGAATTATACCTTTGAGATAATTTAATTTACCAATTCAAATAGCTATGAGGGTGAGTCACAATTTTTGAATTTAGAAACTAACATTTGGAGATTAATTCAATTCCAAAATGGTAATTAAAATAAGTGACACAAAATCATACTTAGTAACTGAAAGACCTCTTAGGAAAGGATTTATGTGCTTATCTAAATTACACTTGATGGGTTTCCTACCATGGGTTTTTAGATCACATCTAAAGGATCATCAGAATCAAAAAATGTTCAATAATATGCTATAAGATAGTAGTACAATGAAAATTATAGAAGTTCAAATATGGAAATATAAGTAAAATTATTGTCATGGAACTTGGGAATAGATGGTAAGGATTTAGAAATAATTATTAGGATCTTCCATAATAAGTGGAGTTTCATCCACATTTTTTGAAGATTTAACATTATTAATTATTAGGAGAAATAAGTGGTGGTGGTATAATGGTAGGCATACACATTGGAATAGATGGTGTCTTTCGAACATATATGTCCACTTCAAATTTTTATTGTATTTCTAAACCCAAAATTTTTCTTGGTCGCTTCTATTTTTTTTAATGCCATTGTAACAAAAGCATTTTTTCTATTGCAATCACCAATACAAAACCTAATCACCCACAACTATGCTCATTATCCAATGAATCTAGATGTCCCCTGATCAAACCAAGGGAGTTATAATTTTGACGTAGAGATTATCTTAGTGATTTAGAAAAAATAAGATCTTGCATAATAAGTGGAGTTTCATCCACATTTTTTGAAGATGTAATATAAGCAAATTGTCTAAATTGAAGGATTTTAATCCTTAATATTTAGCCCCTCCCCCCCCCCCTAAAATTATACTTTTGAGATAATTTAATTTACCAATTCAAATACCTATGAGGGTGAGTCATCTTTCTTGAACTTACAAACTAATATTTAAAGATGAATTCAACCCCAAAATGGTAATTAAAATAAGTGACAGAAATTCATACCTACTAACTCAAAGACATCTTGAGAAATAATTTTGTGTGCTTATCTAAATTACACTTGATATGTATCCTACCATGGGTTCTTGGTTCACATCTAAGGGATCATTAGAATTAGAAAATGTTTAATAATCCACTACAAGACCATAGTACAATGATAATTATAGAAGTTCAAATATGGAAATATAAGTAAAATTATCATCATAGAACTTTGGAAATGATGGTAATGATTTAGAAATAATTATTAGGCTCTTGCATAATAAGTGGAGTTTCATCCACATTTTTTGAAGATGTAACATTATTAATTATTAGGAGAAACAAGTGGTGGTCGTATAATGGTACAAATACACATTGGAATAGATGGTGTCTTTTGAACATATATGTCCACTTCAAATTTTTATTGCATTTCTAAACCCAAAATTCTTCTTGGTCACTTCTATTTTTTTAAAATTCCATTGTAACAAATAAGCAATTTCTCCATTACAATCACCAAGACAAAACCTGATCACCCACAACTATGTTCCTTATCTAGCAAATACAAGTGCCCCCTGATAGAAACCAAGGGACTTGTAATTTTTACATATAGATTGTGCTCATGACTTAGAAAAAATAGGATTTTACATAATAAGTGGAGTTTTATCCACATTTTTTGAAGATGTAACATAAGTAAATTGTCTAAATTTAATGATTTGACTCCTTAATATTTAGGCCACCCCAGAATTATACTTTTGAGATAAATTAACTCACCAATTCAAATACATGTGAGGGTGAGTCATCTTTCTTGAACTTACAAACTAATATTTGGAGATGAATTCAACCCAAAAATGGTAATTAAAATAAGTGACACAAAATCATACCTAGTAACTCAAAGACCTCTTGGGAATGTATTTTGTGTGCTTATCTAAATTAAACTTGATGGGTCTCCTACCATTGGTTTTAGGATCACATCTAAGGGATCATCAGAATTAGAAAATTTTCAATAATCTGCTATAAGACCATTGTATAATGAAAATTATAGAAGTTAAAATATGGAAATAGAAATAAAATTATCATCATGGAACTTTGGAATTGATGGTAATGATTTAGAAATAGTTATTAGGATCTTGCATAATAAGTGGAGTTTCATCCACATTTTTTAAAGATTTAACATTATTAATTATTAGGAGAAACAAGTGGTGGTGGTATAATGGTAGGCATACACATTAGAATACATGGTGTATTTCAAACATATATATCCACTTCAATTTTTTTTCATATTTCTAAACCCAAAATTCTTCTTGGTTGCTTCTAATTTTTTTAATGCCATTGTAAAAAAAGTAATTTATTTATTACAATCACCAAGACAAACCTTGATCACTCACATCTATGCTCCTTATTCAAAAAATATAGATTCTCCCTAATCATAATCAAGGGAGTTAAATTTTTGACATAGATATTGTGGTAATGATTTTAAAAAATCAGCTCTTGCATAATAAGTGGAGTTTCATCCATTATTTTGAAGATGCAACATAAACAACTTGTGTAAATTTAGGGATTTGACTCGTTAATATTTGGTACCCCTCAGAACTATACATTTGAGATAATTTAATTCACCAATTCAAATACCTATGAGGGAAAGTTGCCTTTATTAAACTTATAAACTAATATTTAGAGATAAATTCAACCCCAAAATGACAATTAAAATAAGTGACATAATATCATACCTTGTAACTCAAAGACCTCTTGGGAAAGGATTTTGTGTGATTATCTAGATTAATATGGTTATGTGAGGACATGTTAAGCAGTCTATCTCATAACACTTACTATATATAGTATTCCTATATATAGACTTTAAATCCCCTTATAGAGATCTAAATGTAAATTTGTATAATTTATGGAATTTCATTCCAATAAAATAACAATAGACTCATCACAACAAATTACACTTAATGGGTCTCCTACATGGGTTTTTGGATCACATCTAGGGGATTATTAAAATTATAAAATGTTCAATAAGTTACTACAAGACCATAGTACATTGAAAATTTTAGAATTTCCAATATGGAAATAGAAGTAAAATTATCATCATGGAACATTAGAACCGATGGTAATGTTTTAGAAATAATTATTAATAGGCTCTTCTAAATGCATAATAAATGGAGTTTCATCCAATTTTTTTTGAATATGTAACATTATTAATTATTAGGAGAAATGAGTGGTGGTGGTATAATAGTACACAAACACATCATTGGAATAAAATTAGTTTCTTTCAAATATATATGTCCACTTCAAATTTTTATCATATTTCTAAACCCATAATTCTTCTTGGTCACTTCTATTTTTTTAGCACCATTGTAACAAAAGTAATTTATCCATTGCATTTACCAAGACAAAACCTGATTAAAACCAAGGGATTTAGAATTTTGATGTACTGATTTTGCTAGGAGGCTACATCTTTACACAAAGAATACAAGCCATCGTAAACTAAAGCATTGTGTGGTGATTTAGATATCGATAAGTTTGCACCCACAATTATTTTTAAGATGAACTTATTTTGACATCAATGTCATAGGTTTGGAGTAATTAGTAGGTTTAATTATTGATTTATAATCTTTCACTTTACATAACCCCTCTTACTGAATATAGAAGTTGATGTAAACTTAAAGAGGTGTGATGGAAGCCTCTTGGCTCCCTTGTGCATGAGATGCCATCAATCCAACCAATAATACCCTCCATACTTCATTAATGTCAATTAACCATCTAAATCCCTTCATATATTTTAATATTAATCAATATTATTATATCATATAATATATATGTTAATATAGATTATAAATCAATATTATATGTGTAAGAAATCTAATGAAAATCATGTGTACAACATATTACATCAAAGAGTAAATCTATCAAACATTAATAAGCAATGGGAATTAAATTAAAATAGTCACGTATCTTTAAAGGTTAAATCACATATCCATGCATCATTATCAATTGGATATGTATTGAAGTGATTTGAAAATTGTCATTTATAGGGCCAAATCACGTCAATGTAGTAAAATCAAGAATCACAAAAAATTGATTTATTAATATTATATAAATTATAATATATCCATATAATACCATGTAAAAACAAAAAATGGGTAAATGTGATCACATGTATAGATTTAAAACTCTATGTCACTTTACCATGTGTGCAGTAGATGAGGTAGATTACTTGAAAGAGCAAATCTATCAAACATTATCATGTTTGGGAGGAATAAAATTAAAAGTTTCAATCACATATCACCATTGAAGTTGTCATAATGATTAAATTTTATGTTACAGATGACACTTAGCATTTGAGAGAATTGGTAGTAAAGCATGTGAATTATTAGTTTTTAATATCCCTTCAAACTTGGTTATAAAAAGTCTACGAACTCTTAGATTACATAAAAATTATTAAAAGGAATCAAGTTTATTCTACTTTTATATAAAATGACCATTAAATTTTAGTTAATGATCAGGGCTTTTGACCTTTAATTTAAATTAGTGATACACAATTCTTCTATTCAAAATATTCAAATTAAGATAAAACATATATGAATATCTATCTCAATGAGTTTATTTCTCCACTCTAATCCTTTGGTTTATTTCTTGAGTTTATAAGACTAGAATGATAATTTTATCACTAAATTCAATATTTAAGTCTAAATATGAGATTTATTTATTGGTGTTTCTAACTACAGGTACCATAAAGTGAGTTGGAGATGTGTTCATTACCTCCCATGGATAAGACTATTTGGCAATTTTTGACTCATGTATACTGTGGCCTTGTTCATTGTTTTTTTTGTAATGAATAGTTAATAAGATTCATGTATTTGATGTACCTATTTACAAAAGTAGGAATACAAATAAACTATAACCAACCATTGTCATATACTAGGAGTAGTGACAGTTAGCATTTTTCATTTTGAAACTTTAGCAGGTGCATCTCACAGATGTGATTGGATGCTTTATATGTGCCCTTATGGCCTTCTATATTCTATTATCCATCTACGAGGATGTGCATCATGTTCTTTGTTATTTGGAATGTAAAATTATCTCTATCCACTAAATTTTCTTTTCCAGCTTCCATAGTTTTGATCTTCTCTCACATAATAGACTGTAGTTCATTCTTTATACTCCTTTATGGTCTATGATGCTTCAATATTTAATCTATTTTAATAAATAAAAAATATTTCAACATGATTAGTTGGGTGCATATCTAATTATAGTGGTGTTTCTAATTTGATTTGATGTAAACCAATTATGGTGCTCTATGCTCTAATAATGCATTGAAATAGATGATGTCTTTGGAACATATATGTCCACTTTAGTTTTGACATAGAAACTACATGCTAAGGGTCTCTCTCTTGACATGTAGAATGCAAGACATCATCAACTAAATCAGTGCATGTCGATTCATATCTTGATCGGTATGTAGCCATAATTATCTTTAAAGATGAAATTAATTAATATTTTGACATTGTCAAGGGTTTGGAATTACTAGGTTTAACTATCAATTATAATTTTACCCCTCTCACCAATACATATATACATACATTATATGTCATGATATGTGTGAAGAGATATGCACATGGACAAGGGTGAGTGTGTAGTGAAATAAAATTAAAAATTTGTCTTTGCCTTTTTGATCCCCTCCTATGCACATGAGAAAAATAAACCAATTGAAACTCTACACATTTCTTGATTAAGTTGAAAGCATAAAAATTGATTTGATTTTATTAAAATTTGTGTCATTAGATGGAATATTAGGGCTGAACTAGGTAGCATCGAAGCCTATTGGGATGTCAAGTATGATCAGGCTTAGGGCACCCTCAAGTATGCTCTGAGAAGGATTTTTATAGCATATACACAGGGTATGAATGTGTGTGTGTGGGTGTATATATATATATATATATATATATATTAAATTGTGTAATATTATATATAAATTATGTATTTTATTTTAAATATACTAGAGGAAAGGTCCCAATAGTTGTGCATGTTGTAATTACCAAATAGGTCTTTTGTTAACATATCCTCTATCGATGGATCATATTGGTGTGTATAAATATTAAAATACACCAGAAGATGAAAATGTAGTATTTAATACTTGTTCAACATTTATTCTATAAAATTAAAATTAACCAATCACATATTAACAAGTAAGACTCAAGTATTGATACTCTTATGCATAGCTATTAGTACTCCAAATGTTAAGTTTTGGTCTTAGGTTTAAAAAATGCATTTTATGACCTGTTGTGATAAAATCAGTTATATCATATTAAAAATTTGTATAATGTGTTAGACCTTGAAACCTTAGTTATAAGTAGTTAAGATGACATATTAATTTTTATAAAATTTAATGTGATGTTATGGCACCTTAATTCAATGTCCAAAGTTAGGGTGCACAACTAGTTGGACCTTTCTCCTATACTAAAATATATAATATATAATTATAATTTGATTCATAAACTATATTAACATATATACTATATAATAATAATAAAATATATTATAAAATATATAATATTGTAATATTATATTACATTATATAATATATATTTTTATTATATATTTTAAATAAATATTATATATTTTAATATAATATATATAAATATCATTTTAATATATTAAATATATCACTCACATTCAATTTGACTTGACTACTCAAGGTGCATTTTTGTTTAGAAATTGGTGGGAGTCCCCAACAAATTTGAAATTCAAATTTACTTTGCAAAATAGAATCTGTATAATTTTCACACATTTTTAAGAGGAACAAAAATGGCCAAACATGCCTAACCACTAATATATTCCTATTCTTACATATTCTTAGTTTTTTCCAAACATACACTATAGAACACTAATAGATTGGAATAGAGAAGGTTGTAGAGTGTCAAAAGTGTTGACCATATTTTTTATTGTCATTTCTGTAGATCCTTATTTTTAGGTATTTTATCTTATTAGTGTTCATTATATTTTTTTAATCTATGTAAAATGTGTGAAAATCCTCATTTTCAGGGATTTAATCTTAATAGTCTTCAATATATTTTTGTACTCTATCTAAAATGTGTTATTTATCTCTATTTACTTGGCCTTTTTATTCATTGTTTATCACCTTAATATGTTATGAAATAGCTAAGATTCAGATAGTCTACCTATATTGATGTAATATTTTTTTATCCTACTAGAGCGTTCCCAACTATGATGTTAGTAAGCCTTCTACTCAAAGAGTGCACACATGTCTATTGTTTGGGTAAACAAGGTTTTCAAATTCTAACACTAAAATTTTATAAAAATATCTAGTAAATATTATTTCAAAGGCTCTCCCTGTATATACTTAAATCAATTTTTAATAAAAAATAGTACAATTTTTAAGAATGTGTGTCAAGCTCAGGGAGGCCCTAGGTTGGCCTAGGTAGTATTGAGCCTTACTGTAAATCCCATTTCAAAAGGAAAAGAGGTCAAATGAGTCAAATGGGTGTATAAGACAAAAATGGGTAGACTCCACCAGTTATAATTCAATATGGGTAGACTTCTTGTTTGGTTTAAATTCTATGGGAAATAGTTGCACAATAATTAATTTGCACATTTTTTGATCATCTTCATCATTTGGTGAAAACTAACTAATTTCATAGATTTAGCCAATAAACCATGCAATTCAAATTTCCTTCCTTCAAGACATGAAACCCAGAATTCAAAGAAACCATTCATATTAAAGACGTAAAACTATAAATTGAGAGAAAATCTATTTAGTAATTGACATATCAAATGTGAACAATCTTTTTCAAATTCATTGATTATATTAATTACTTCAAGCATACAAAATTTGCTCAAAATTCTATCTTTTACAAATGGTAATACACGCCTTTATAGAAATTTCGAGAAGTATGCTAGTCAATTACAATGTACAGATGTATAAAAGATGAGGACAAATATCCTTACAAGTTATATAATACACTTTTTCTTCACATTTAAACTTACCTAGGAGAAATATGCTAACAACCTAGCATATGCCCTACAAAATAATATTCCTATTCTAGATATTACAATGTTATTTACAAAAAGGAATATTAGCTACTAGGTGGGTCATATTGATGCTTCTAAATGAACCATAGGTGCTATTAATGTTCAAATAACACTTCTCATTTTAGAATTTAATAAATTTAGGGCATGAGTATCAAGTTTTAACAATCTAGATGTTTAAGGTGAAATAGTAGTAGAGCAAGATGAACTGTTCCACAATATTTGTAAGATTTGATGGTTGGGAGCCACCTTGATTTATTACTTTGTGAGCCCATATTGATACTTGGTGAATTGCCTTGGATTTAAACTATATACTATACTAACCATTTATGGATGATGTATTTAAGCTATGATGAATTGTTTAAAGAAAAGAGCAAAAGGAAGGGTAAAGCAAGAAAGAAACAAGTGATTACTAGTCTTAATCATGAATATTATGACAAAGTTTCAAGAACACTGAGCATATATTTAACTAGTATGTAATGTAAAGTATCTTATGCTCACATTTCATTACACATGAGGTAGAATTCTGAAGATGAGATGAAGATACAAGTAAGAACTAAATCCACTTTAAAATTTACCTACCATATCTAAATAGCTAATGCAAATCCTTGTTGTAGAGGAAATAAAATGAATTAAATTCATCCTTTCAACTAACCTAGCATACCACAAGTTAGCAACCCTATAAATAATGTTACAACCCAATATTTGAAGAAACTATTCATATTCAAGACCTTGACAAGAAATTGAGATACTAACTATCTTAGTAATCAACACATCAAAATAGACAATCCTTGTAGAATTACTTGATTGTATTAATTTCTTCAAGTGTCAAAAAATGAATCAAAATCCCCCCTTTCATAAAATGGTAATGTGTGCCTTCATAAAAGATCTAGGTAGTATATCGGTCAGTTATAAAATATAGGTGTACAAAGATAAAGATAGTTGTCTTTATAAGTTCTAGAATACACGTGTTTTTCATAATTATGCCAACCTAGAGGCAACCATGATAACAAAATAACATGCACCCTTACTATAGAATATTCTATTATAATATGTTACAAAATTTATTTTAGAATATAATATTGCTTTAACTTGCTGATAGGGCCCCTATATGTTGTTGGAGGATGCTGATAGCCTTTTCATGTTGTTCATCAACTAGCTTGAGGTCCACATCAAGATTCATGATACACTCATCTTGGTCTACTAGATCATTGAAATCCCTAGTATTTTTGGCTAAGGCCTCCTTAATGATCCTAAATTTGTTGATCCTCTCACCTATATTGAATATCATATTTAATATTTTGCTATTATCCTAACTAGATTAACCTTTACTTTTCCCTTAAATCTCTTGAGTCACCATAGTGGCTCTATTCCCAAACTTCTCATCACTGATGATACCAAGAATAGTGGGTTGTGTAGGATTGGAAAGTAAGTTACCAAGAAGTTGTTGATTTCTACTAATGAGATTATTGTCATCTTATAGGAGCTCCTCCACCTTGGTGTGCCAGTCACTCAAGATTTGAACCTTATCATTAAAAATCCCTAAGATGATGCCTAAGTGTCCCATAATTATGGTTCTAAAGTATAGGATATGCTTCCTCACTTGAATGTTGAGGAGATGATCAATCTTATCCTTTGAGGCCTATCATTAGGTGACCAGGTCTTTGGCTAATGAACTTTGTTCCTCTAATGCACTCTACCTAAGTTTCATTGACTTTAGTTCTTTGAACATGTCATAAAATTATTCATTAAGCATCTTGATCATGGCATCCAAGCCTAATAAAATAGCCTAAATTTGTAAATTCTCCCTTTCCCTCTCTAAATTATGGATCCTTTGTTTTAAACCTTAGATTCTAACCCTAGCCTATTGTGACTGTGATTTTATTAAACTTTCCACATCCTCCTCATGTATGGATTCCCACCATGATATTGTCCTACAATAGGGGTCAACACTACAAAATGTTCCACCTTTTGAAAGGTAAATTCACCTATCCCAACAATGGCTATCTTGGTTGTAATCTTCTCTAAGCCTACTATCTCAAGATTGAAGTACACTACTATAATAGTCTCCTTAAATTTGGGAGTCTTTAGGATCTCTATACTTGTATTAGTTGATTCTCTTAGAGCATCCATCCTTTTGGCATCTGGGCCTGGGGTGACTACAATTAGTCTCTCCACCTATTCCTTTACAATGTACTACATCCAAGGCTACATATCTTCATGAAGTCTAGGGTCAAAAAATATTGTTAAGGCCTAAGATTGAGAAAGAGATGGGATATTTGGAAATTTTCCATAGATGAACTAGTCAGGGATGAGTAGTCCATGGATTGGAAATTAATCATTAAAGAGATTGACTTCACTAGTGGGATGAGTGAAGGTCAACCTAGGCCTCTTTCTTTGTTGCATAGGGACCAATGATAATTCTTCCTTCCTCTTCTCTTATTGTGCCATAGGGGAAAGCTATTTTCCTATATCCGTAGAGGGCTCTTCCTCCTTATCTAAACCATAAGCATCTAAAATCTCCTTCAGGTCACTCTCAACTATTTCTTTATGATTCAAGTCAATCAAGTTAATGTACTAAATTGGGGAAGGTCACCTTTATGGGAGTGTCAAAGGTGGTGTACCATTTTTAGGTCTCTCTTCCAGCTCTACCTCTCCAACCTTCTCCTTTTATTTATCTTATTCCTCTTAAACTTGCATTAAACCTTTTTTTTGGGGTTATGGATTATATTTCTTTTCCACAGGTTACTCATGAGCTATTATATATGGACCAAGTAATAGGTGATATTGTAATGGATGTGTTTACCATATTTCCTCATATGGTTTATTATCTCTAGTAAATCTATGTTCTAGTTTGATATTATGGTCCTAGATCTTGAATAACACCTCCTCAAAGTTCTTAATTTGATGTAGATGGTATCATGAACCCTAAGATAATGCACATACTCAATCTTTGGGAGATTCTTGTATTTTAAATGATCAATGACTTTATTCTTAGGATCCCACATTTGGAGTTCATCCAATTGGAAAAAAAATGAATCCCTATGTGTGGACATGATTTCCACTCGTTTCTATTCTTTGATCAATGTTTTCCCAATATTCAATTGGAAGAGGTGGAGTGGACCCTTCCTCTTTTCCTAGAACATTTTGTTAATTCCCCAAATGAGCTGAGAGGTAATCTCTTGCTCTGCAAGCTTATTTGGGACATACACTGGTAGCCTAAAAGGTTGGGCCAAGATCCCTTCTATCCTTATAACTATGTAATTAGGATAGTAACATACATCCCCAATCATTTTGACATACCTCTTAATGAGGGGGTAGACCCTAGGCATGGGAACACCTATAATAACTTCTACTAAAGCTAGATAAACACAATCATAAATGAAATACATATGATTCCTATACTTGAAGATGTGTAGCTTAGAATAGTAGTGTGAGATGGTTGTCCTACCTTTTAGGGACCATTTAATAATAATAGGGAAGGTAGTTGAAGCAAGAAGTGTATCAAGTAGGTATGACATAATGAAAAAATGCTTGGAAGAGTTCCTCTTAATGGCATTGAATTATTTGGCCAAGAAAATGTTGATTATATCTCCAGTTAGAGGGGTAAGCTTCTCTTCAACCATGAAGTGTATATAGGGGACCCATTTTTTGTTTACATAGGTGGTTAGAGAGGCTCTAGAGGCTTGGTTCAAGAGTGTCATTATTATCCTAATGTCCTCTTTGAATTAGACCACATGGATTTTACCATTAAGGGTTATAAAGACATGGGGTCCTTGGATGAGCCAAGGTCTTAGGATAGAGTCAGAGTCATGGTTACTAGTCCATTCCTTATTTTTTTAAAGGTACAAATGGGTAAGAAGGAGTTTATAATACTTTTCAAAGGAAATACGAGAAATATAGGTAATCCCTTTTGAACTTACTTCCCTAATGATCCACTCATTGTCAATCCTAAGATTAACAAAAATTGGGGTAAGGACATGAATATAGTTTAGTACCTTTAGTTTAGCTATGGCATGATGGAGGCTAGTCATCTAGACTGAAACTAAATCAAAGTACCTCTTACTAATGGTGGAAATCCTCTGCTCCTCCTTGGAGATGGGCTATAACTCATTTATCATGAAGAAGAGTTCTAGCCAATTCCTAATGCCCTAGATGTTCAATGCTACCAAGTCTAATTGGGTATATTTAAATATCAAACCTTCACTATCAATAGACAAAAAGAGATTTCTCACTTCTTTCAATTGTTGCCTTCTTGTTTCCAAGATTTCTATCTAATTTGACTACTAACTTGATTGTTGATGACCTTTGTGAAATCTCTTTCATGATTTAAAACACAATTGAGTTCTTCCTAGATCAAATTATAATAAAATGAATTTTCTTAGATCACTTATATATAGAGTTTAGGGTTTTGAGATTCAATGGTAAACAATATCTAGGTCTTAGCTTAATATGTGGCTTGGATTTGATTTAGACCTTTGCCTTTATAATTTTGCATTTTTGAGCCCATAAGATCTTGTATTTTGTCATTTTTTTTTTCATATCACCTATGTGGTATTGGTCTAGACCCTTGCATCATATTTCATAAATGCCTTTGATCACTAGCAATTGGTATTTAAAATACCTTATTTTATTTTGCACCATTAAATCAAAATCTTGGATTAGCATGAGTCATTGATTATAATTTAGGTGTTTACCTTTGATTGGCTCTTTTTGTTCCAAATATCATGGTTATGACACTTGGCATATTATATATATCTTGCATCAATCATCTATTGAAAATTCATGGTTGCCTTCACGTCATTGGATCATCTTTCAATGATAAAAAATAGCCATCAGATTACCTGTTAGTTCCCCTTTGAATGGGATTTAACCATGTGTCAAGCCCATGAGGTATTGAGGCTCCATTGAAAAGTCTTAAAGGTCCTCAAGACATTATATCATCCTCTGATGATGAAGTGAGTGACATTTATTTACAAAGATACCCTAGCTTTAAGTTAGTATCTTCATGATTGAACAGTCACACAAGTGTTAATTTCAAGCTCATTAAATATTCATGACCAAATAGAAGGGTACCACTTAGCACTTATGTGGGGATTTTGAGGGTCTTGGACTTAATTCTCTCTATTGGATCAAATTTTTTAATTAAGTGAGGTCTATAGGATCATTATTTGAGATCTTTCTCATGATTTATTATTTTTATCAGATGGGCCCATTGCTTTTAATCCTCAAATGCAAGGGTGACACTTGTTGATTATTCAAGCCTTCCATTGTCCTTTGAGTTTTCAAATATGCCTCACTTTATCTAATTGGGTCTTTATGATGAAGTAAGAACCATTGGATGAAAGATAATGATGTAGCTTTGTCAGGGCCTTCATGGCATTAGATCATCCTTCGATGATGAAGCATGAACTATTGGATCTTTCAAGATGAATGTTATTTGGATCCTTAGAGGGATCTCCTAGGAGATACCTTGAAATAAAATTAAAAATCATGTGCATGTTCAAGGTATCTCTTAAGAGATATCTTGAAATAAAATTATGATAGTGTGCATGTTCAAGGTATCTCTTATGAGATACCTCCAAAGAAAATTTTAATTGTTTGCATCATGGTTCTTGTTAAATAAAAAGGTGTTATGGTTATATAAAATCCATTTCAAGGACCTTTGAAACAACATGAACGGTATTTAAATGACCTTAGAGGTATCTCCAATGGGATACCTTGAAATAAAATTCCAATCATGTGCATGTTCAAGGTATTTCCTAAGAGATATCTAGAAAGAAAATTCCAATAGTGTGCATCAAGGTTAATGAAAAATAAAAATTTCTAATGGTTATATCAAATAATTTTCAAGGACCTTTGAAATCAACATGGAAGGTATTCCAAGGACCTTTGAGGTATCTCCTAGAAAATTCCAATCATGTGCATGTTCAAGGTATCTCTTAGGAGATACCTCATGTGCATCAAGGTTCTTGCCAAATAATAAAGTGACAGGATTATATCAAATACTTTTCAAGGACCTTTTAAATCAACATATAAGGTATTCTAAGGGCCTTGGAGGTATCTCTTAGGAGATACCTTGAAATAAAATTCTAAGTCATGTGCATGTTTAAGGTATCTCCTAAGATATATCTTGAAATAAAATTTTGTTGGTTCCCAATTGTAAACCCCTATCATTCATGCGTGAATACTTTGGAAAGAATGGCCAAATAAGATGAGAAACCACTAATATGTCATCATACCTAGGGAAAATTTTAACATCTGAAATAGATTGAATGGAGAAAATGACTGGGAGACACCTACAAAGGTATGATTTATTCCATGCTAATTTTGGATCTACCTAAACCAAGGTGAGAGGAAATTTAGGGTAGATTTATCACATGGATGGATTTTACACTTAAATCTCCATGAGGATTCTCTATATAAAGGGGAAATATGACCAAACATAACCAAGGTTTCACACTTCACCCATGGAGGGTTATCACAAAAAATGCACAAATGATTTATGTCATACACAAGCTAATAAAGACAAATGATGAGGTGATTGCAATCTCCATTTTTATGAAATATTTGACAACATGGGTCAAATGAAAAAACACATTGCTAGGATTTCAAGCATAAAGTATAAGCACATTTCAAATACATAAGATCTTATTTGTTTGTAATGTAAATAACACCTATGATATGCAAACAATGTGTTATTTGTAAGTTAAAACAAGGTGAAAATGCATTTATTTGAATGATATATAAAAATGTGGATGGCTAGTAAGTGAACATGAAGGAGTTTAAAAAATAGATATATTATCTTCATTAATAAATGTTGTTCAGTTGAGAAACTAGTACAAATAAAATCATGCACAGATGATCCTCAACAGTTTATAAGCAATAATGTAAATTGCCTTTCAATAACTCCCTCTAATTGAATTCATGAGCCCAAGACTACCCTTAAAAATGATATCAATGTTCTATTCCCAAATCTTGAATTAGAAACGATTTTATATTTGAGTTATAGAACCTAGATGACTACCATAAAGAAGAGTACATCAGATAACCAATCTATTGAACATGTAAAATAGAACATTGTACTTAAAAAAAAAGGAATGATAAATCGTGATATATTTCATTTATCATATGAGTTAAAACTAAATACAATATACATTAAAAATTATATAACCAAACACTATGCAAATTAATTTTGTAACAACGGAAACATCTTGAATGTTCTCAAAGCTTTCCAATGATTTTACAATAGAAATCAATTTGGTACATAAAATCACACAGGGAGGACTCTCTAATCTATAGTTTCAAACTCAAAAATTAACCAACCTTTGTAAATGGATAAACACTATTTACTTATACAATTTTAGCTAAGCTTGGTATATTCTTGAAGATGCTTTAGTTGGAAAATTATTTCATGGGCCTGGAGTTTGTTGTAACAAACATGATTCCTCAAATTTTCAGTCATGCTTTAGTGATGATGATAAACATGATACTCCATTGTGGTATAATATTTATAGTTATACACGTGGAGAATAATTATACAAAGGACAAAACAACCTTTGTCTTTTTGTGTAACAAACAAAAAACATCCCTTTCCTATACACATGATTATTCAAACTAACTTTGAAAGGGACATGCCACTAATGGGTGGATTATAATAGTTTTCTAGTGGGAAACAAGAATAAAATAAGTGAAAGAAAGAATAAGGAGAAATAAAAGGAAGGAGGAGTGATGTCAACTCAAAAGGAACCAAAATACTTGGTCATGCTCTAGAATTGATGTTGATAATTGAGTCCCTTGCCAACATTTTCTTGTATTTGGTATATTCATCAAACATGGAGGCAAGGTTCTTTTGGTCTAGGATGGCTTGGTACTTGAGTTTAATTCTATATTCCTCAATCCAAGTGGTGACCTTCTTGAGTATGACCTATTTCTGCCCCACTAATATTTTGAGTTGGTCACAAGATTTATTAAGTGATACCAACTACCTTAATTTTTTGGCATCAAAAGTTCCTTTTGGTCCATCGATAAAGAATTTTAGGTAAATGCTTAATGCCTCTTCCATCAATTCACTTGCACCACCAAGGTTCACTATTTGTCTAAGAGAGGAGTCTATTTCCTTTGTAGTAGTTTTAAGAGTCTACCCTTCTCCTTTCAAATTAATGATGCCCTATTTAAACATCATCAACTAATGCTTTACCACCAACTCATATTCTTTGTGCCTTTTATGATCATCAAAGGGGATGATATTTTCCACCACTAAAGTGTTTGTGCCCATGTTGTATATTTCATCCAACTTGGGTTGGATCTTTTCCTAGTTATTTATATTTGTATCATAAATGAATATATGGGATTCATTTTCTCCCTTTTTATCCACTATGTCATCCAAGCATCCTAATTTTGAGTGGATTATCTCTTTGGATTTGGTGCTTAAATCCTTTTTCCATTATTTTATGGTGCATCCTCTAGCTTTCAAATCATCAACTCATCCAAGGTCCAGTGATCCAATACAGAGAAGAGTAAGTTCTATATCCTTAATGGTAGTTGGAGTTACTACCTTAGGCTCACTCAGTAACTTTTGTAATTATTAGATCATAGTCTAGTTTTCCACTTTCAATTCTTCCATAGTGGCTTTATCTTTATCCATACTTTGTGCTACCATGTTAGTTAGGACTTGTGAGTTGTGCTTTAACTCCTTTTACTATGGATCCTGAGTATTATAACTATAGATGGAGTAACTTTCTAGAGGAGCATATTTATTCAATGCATTAGGTGGAGGGATAGCTACCTCAACATTCCTTTCTCCCTTGTTAGTGTCGGTGGTTCTAGAATGTGTTTTGACCTTCTTTGGGGGCTTGGAATTATGCTTCTGAATAATCTTTGTTACATCAATATCCCCTACCTTACTCATAATATATTCATTCTCTTTTACTTTTTCTACAACCCAGAGAAGAGGCCTAGTTTTAAATCCCATTGAAGTTATAGACACTATGGATGACCTTGAGATGAGGGGCAGTGACAATGATGAGCTAACTACAAGGACTATGATAAGCTTGGGTTGTGGGCTCAATACTAATTTTTTAATGTCTTCATCACTCTCTTTATCTTTTCCATCCCTTTCAATTCCATTCTTCTTCTCTAAAGCTAGATATATCTATTCCAAAGCTTCAAAATCTGACCCAAGTTGGTGGGACTCCCTAAGAAATTTATCAATGGAGCTCCCCTATTCCATGGGCTAGGCAAAATGACCTGTAACCACTTTTCCTTCCTTATTCAACTAAGTCCTTAGGTTAAAGGAGGCTATGGTAGCTTCTTTATCACACTTAGGCAACTCTTCACCAATCACATCCTTAAGTCCTTTATTATGGGTTAGATCATGAATATTGATAAGAGGAAGGAAACCGCAGGGTACTTCAATGGGAGTAACACTCCCCAAAATACCTTCCTCAACATTTTTATTTGGTGGATCCAACTCCTTATTTGCTTTTGAATGGGTATGGGTACCCTTTTGAAGGTTAGGTTTTCTCCCCTACCTTCCTCTATATTTACCCTCTCCTCTAGTTTTTAGCTCAAAGCTTTTGAATGGAAGGAACATCTGATACCATTATAAAATCTACCTATTCTTCTTCTTATTTCTCCACTTCTACATTACTAGTGGAGACTTGGTCATCACGCTCTAGCTCACACCCATTTTTTCCATCAATTTTTTAAATGTCCTCAAATTTATGATCCTTGTTTCAACCAGGTGACTGAGAAAGGACATTTTGAACAAATACCTAAGTATCTAGGGAAGTTTCCTCTTTCTGAAGAGGGACTTGAGCTTGGGTAGTGACTTTAGCTCCAACCTATATAACATCATTAAAAGATAAAGGATTATCTAAGGTTAAGGCACCTTCCTCATCACCTTTAATTTATACCATCGAAGGTCCTTATTCTATAATCAAACCCATTATCGAGACCTTTAATGGGGTTTGGGGCCTCTCCTTATGAGTCCTTTGCCTAATTGTCATTTGAGGAGGAGTGAAGGTACATTGTTTATTCATCACTTTAAAAATAAATCTACCTTCATCTGAATCCTCCTCCTCACTCATATCCTCTATTCTTTAGGCACACATGGCTTGGTCATATCTTCTCTTCATAGGGATTTCTTTGGCTAGTGGGTCTCTGAATATAACCTCCTTTTTTTATTGGTGACCTACTTGGAGATTGTAGAGCCTTCTTGATTCTCTTCTATTTTGGTTGATCCTCTTAGTCCTCACCTCCTCTCTTTCTTGAATATATCATTAGGGGAGGATCAAATTTTTCTTATTGTGTAAGTGGAACATGTGGGACTGTGGATGGGTTAGCCATAAGAATGGCTACTAGAATGGTTGAAATATTGGGGTTTGCTTTCATGAAATGGATATGGGGGTGGTATTAGCCAATGTGACCTACCCCATAAGAATCTTATCCTAGTTTTCAACCAAGCTTGTTAAATTTGAAAAGATTAACCCAGCCTTGGATTGTGCCACTATTATCTTATCCACATCCATTAGTTTGGTGAGTTTAATATTCCGAATCTCGCATTTGCCCTTAATTATTGTAGTTGATGGTGGAGCTGTAGGTTCACCAATATATGCTAGGAGGAAGGCCTTCAACACTTTAACCTCCCTCAACTCTTGAAGGGTAGGAGTATCATATGCACCAAGGTTCACGCCATGATCCTTAAGCCATTTGAAGGTTATATTCATGATTTTTACCAATCTCTTAGGGATGGAATCATGCTCTTGAATACTAAAATCTAGTTGAGTGATGGGTTTGGCTTTAATGTTGTTTGTATTATACAATGAAGACAATGTATTTTTATCATCTTCCATGTTTTTAGGGATATGAGCAATGTTATATGCTATAATTTCCTACACTTTCAACCTCATGAATTCCCATTTCTTGACATCTTCCTTAGTGGCACAATTGGACCAAAGGTTCTCATAATGTGATTGATGTAATACCACATTAGTAGCCGTATGTACTAACCATCTGATGTCATAATTAGGTTAGGGTGGCATCTTATTAGGTGAATATAGGCTCATCTCCTACTCCAACCCCTTTGCCTTAAAAAGTGAAGGACATGAATAAAACCCTATTACCATAGGAAATTTGAAAGGATTATTGATCTTCTTGGCTAAGATAATTTCATGTGGTGGAAACATTTGTTGGCTCAATTCCATCACCACCAACTTATCATCTAGATACCTTGACAACTTGTTTAGAGACCTTGAGTACTCACTGAGAATGATGTATGTGCATGTTATCAATTGTATAAATGTGGCACCATAATTTTCAATTACTTGTTTGGCTATTATAGACATCTTGTTGAGGCTCCTCAAGGGATAGAAGACACTCATCTTGGGGTTGAATAATAAATTATGAACTTTGTATAAATTATTATTCAACCCATCTAAGGTAAATTTAGGTATACTTCATATATCCTCATTCTTGAAGGGTTTTTGGTGAGCCCTTGGAAACTCCTATTATGTAATAGGTTGTACATTAAGTAAGAAGACATGTAGATAGTTCCTATGAATGCTTATTTATAAATAATTATATCTTGAAACTAAATAATTTGCATATGCAAATTGTCACTAAGTATGGTCACCCAATCTAGCTTCTTCTTCCCTTCCAAGATGCACATTATAATTAGGAACATCCATGGTTCAAACTCTTCTATAGTAGGCATCCCATAGATCCTAACTATCATGGTAATAATACACTGGGGTAGTTCATCAAACTCTAGTTATTTCACACTATTGAACATTATGGAGACCTTCTATCTCTTCTTGGCTAGCCAATAAGAATTGAAAACATCCAAGATTACCTTATCATCCTTTTCAGCATATGCCTGACATTACTCTAAGTAGAGTATAATGCTTTCTATTTGGGGGGAATTTTGAGCATGATATTGAGGTCCAAAAGGGTGAAGGATCACATAAATTAATTAATACTATCAACAAAAATCCTAACATCTGGTTGGTATTCTTGATCACATGTAATAATGAGTTCTGGGTATAGATCAACCAAGGGGAATACTATCATAGGTGTGATATAACTCATTCCAATGTTGGAAACTACTTAGAGAGGGAAAGGATACTATAAAACATTCAACATGCCCCAAAAATCTAACCCCCTAACATTTGTATCCTTAATTGAATCCAAAATTGAAACAACATTATTCTTTACTAGGATTGAAGATGTTGCCATCTTTTTCTATCCTTCTAGTGCAATACCTTAATACCAGATGAACTATATTACTTGAATAACCCTCAAGATATCTCTTGAATCCACTCAAACACAACACAAGGATAAAATGGGAAACTTATTATTTATTCTAGAGGGCTACACACACTAGAATTTAAAGGTTTATGAAAAATTATCTATAAAAACGCTCTCACACTGCACTCAACTAGGGCACACAAATAACATAAATGCATAAGCACAATCTCTAAATGCAAAGGGTAACTTTAGAATGAAGATAAGTACCTAAGTTATAATCCCTTGTGTTTCAAGATATGGGTTACCATTAATGCTTGAAATCACAATAGTTAATCACCATCTATTAATTATTAATTATTTGTACTTTATTTGAAAAAGAGAAGGAAAACATGATTGTTTCCATTTTATGCCAGATGGTCTTTCTTATAACACATGGAAAACATGAATGTTTCCATTGTATAGTAAGATTATGACACATGGCATTCTTAGTCCTAGAAGGGGCCTAGGGCTTATTGTGTCATTACACCAGTAGAAATTCTAGGAATTTAGGCCTTCGGGGACCTTTTGGATTATGCTCATCAAGAGGTTAGAGGGGTGATTTTCTAAAAGGGTCCTAAACTAAGAAAACCCTAATGAGATACCATGTGGGATCACCTTTCTTATAAGTTTGAACATTAGGGCCCTAAGGACTTTAAGCACCTTGCCCACCAAAAGGTAAGTGGGGAATTTTTCACGAAAGGCCTAAAATTATTGAAGCCTTAAGAATCTTCCATGTGTCAAACTCAGATGTGAGTTTGAACTCCCAACCAATTTTACCTTTTACAATGGCTCTCTTTATTTAAGGAAGGGTGAAAAATACTTTCAACCCCTAACAAAATTCATGAAAATCCCTCATGATAAACATGTGTCCTTCATTTGGTTCATTGAACTATTTCTCACCTTAATCATCAAAATACATCGTGTAAATCAAAAATCTCATTTAGGCCCCTATAAACCTCCCTTTCAAATACAAAACAACAAAACCAAGCATAGATAAAGGCATGGCTATACCCTTATCTTCTCTACAAATTCTCCTATCATGGGATCTTTAATCAACATTTCATGATTCCTTTGGAGATATCAATAATTTTTTTATCTTCAGATAATGCTCTTCAAGAGCTCGATAAGGAGTGGAAGAACATGTCCCACTTGGCAAAATCAAGATAAAGAAAATGATTAATTGCGAACATGTATTTTGATCCTTTAAAGGACTAGGTTAAGTGCTAAAAATATTGACACTCATTTAGTTTGGCCACAAGAATTATGCTGACTGGGGCCTAAATACTTTAGTGTAATTTTGGGCACTAAAAAGCTCCAATAGTGTGCATCAAGGTTCTTTCCAAATAAAAATTTATTAGGGTTATATAAAATCCTTTATAAGGGCCTTTTAATAAACATGGAAGGTATTCTAAGGCTCTTCAATATATCTCCTAAGAGAGATAACTTGAAAGAAAATTCAATTGTGTGCATGTTCAAGTTGTCTCTCAAGAAATACCTCAAAATAAAATTCCAATCATGTGCATCAGGGTTCTTACTAAATAAAAACGTGTCATTGTTATATCAAATCCCTTGTAAGGACCTTTGAAATTAACAAGGCCCTATTATCTTGAAAGAATTCCAATCATGTACATTTTAAAGGTATCTACTAGGATACCCATTTAAAGTACTACAAATTCATGTTTGAAAGTCTCTCCTATGAAATACCTAATACCTTACAAACATGAATTATGGTACACTCAAAGGTACTAAAAATACCTTCAATGTATCTCCTCAGAGATACCTTGAAATAAATTTATAATCATGTGCATGTTGAAGGAATGTTAGCAGATTATCATGGAAATTATAGGTATAGATTTCACACCAAGAAGTAGAAAAGAATCATAATAGCATGAGAGAATTTACACAATCTTCAATTTTATACACTATAGTATATGTAAAGATAACATAGCATAGCATTAATAATTCTAGATCATAATTAACATAATACAAGATATAACAAGCTAAAACAAAATAGAGTAAACACTATGCACCATGAGAAATATAACATCAAAATAATATATATATTTTACATAACTCAGTCTCTTCACATTCTAGCTTTCCAATACACAAAAATAAAAGAGACATGACATTGTTATACCTATCACTTGCCTAACAAGGTTGAAGACATTTAAAAGATACCCTGCACACATGTCTGTGCTCCATGTTCAACATTTTATGGACTTAAACTATTGTTTTATCTTGAGATAAAATATGAACTTTGATCTTAACTAAAGATGGAAAAGATTAGCCTTTAACAAAAATGGCAGTAATCACTCTAGGTTTTCTAGTTTTCCATACTTACCTATTTCCCTTTGAAATTCTTAAACTACAAAACTTGAACCACACATTACCCTACTATGTAGGTTGTGGCTACCCATACTATTCCTTTATATGCATCTTTCTATTTTAAAAGATTACCTAGAGCTCCTACAACTGAATAAACTTGTGTTCATCTATGATACGCGTAATAGTTGGTTTAACCTATGAGAGTTAATGCTTGAGCATTTTACAATTATCAAGTACTTCCCATACCATGGTAAGTAAAAAGCACAATGGAATCTGAAGGGCCATTAAATTATATACATCTACTTATTTTGTGATGATAAGGAAGTTTATGGTATTTGACAACTTAAACTAGATATCTAACACAATTTCATCTAACTTATCTATAGTCCTTTGGGCTTAAATTATCATAAAAGTGTTGTGCATTATCTCATTCTACTAGACCTAGTATTCTTCATCATGGTATCCCTAGCTTCTAAAAATTGTTAAAATGTGTCATTTAGTGTTTCCCTAGTAGCCATTCAATAATTGAATACAACTTTAGATTTATCTACCATTACAAACTCTAGTTTAGTAGAATCCAAGGATTTGTCAAGATGCTACTTCTAATCAAGAAATCCTTATGTAATCTACTTAGCCTAATACATAGCTATATCTAGGACCTACACATTTTCCTTTATAAGTTCAAAAATGCCTTCTATCTCAGTGTGGATAGCCTATCCTTAGGTGCATAATTTATGTGTGCTCACCCAGTCCTTTGTTAGCTGAGTCAATAATGTAGTGAGTTATTTGTCCTTGAATGTTACTTGATCACCAAGGACATGTGCAACTAGATTAGGACAAGATATATTGATGAACTACCTAGCCTCACCAATTTAATTTTGTTCTTCTACTTTCTACTTATGCAACCAAAAAAGCATTTGTTTCAATTCCAAATCCTTTAGCACAATGGAGTTTTGGAATGAATCTACTCCTTTAATTTTCTTAGATAATGACCACTATGAAACATCTAAAGACATCTCCATATAAGTTGAAGCAAACACGATAGATCTCATTCAAATAGTGGTATTTAGGGATACCTCCATTACATATACATCATCTATTTCTATATCAAATTGTGATGCTTTGAATATTTGGATTTGATAACCATGACACATATATGCATGAAAAACTTTCTTGACTCGGTTAGAGGGACAAGTGTATCCTTGTGTCTCATCATGCCCCTACACTTCACATAATGGGCACTACTTATTATGGCTATCTCTCTAAAATATACTAAACATTCAAGTATAGTGGTTGAATAACTCACCTAATGAAGACTAAGTTTTTTGCACATTAGTGGTCATATCGAGCTCCTTTCCTCTAGTAAATCCACAAACTACGTAGATGATGAACCATATTTTGGATCTTTTTCAAAAAATTCTACCATAAGTTTTCACTAATATTATTCTTGACCTATAGTATCAAAAATAATAATGGGAGGGGGTTGCATAATATCGACCAAATGATCATTTCTTACCTTATTCCACACTTGGCAAGTGCGTACTGCTTTCCAAAAAATAACTCTTTCTCCTCCTCTTTATCATAGACCTTTTGATCGATGTCTTTGATCATGCATTTAATAGATTACTATTCACCATGCCACAAAACTCCTAGGTCATACTCCCATGATATCCTTGGCATATGTTGGTTGTCCAACCAAGACTTGATTTACCTTGATCTCCAAATATCTAGAAACTACTAGGGTGAGGCCTATGGTTACATAGTTGGTTACAATTGTTCTTGATCTTACTAGCCTTGTTATACAACTAGGTCTCTCTACCTCTATAATTTGGCTTGTGATCAAACCATTATGATGAAAAAGGGTATTGGAGTCATATTTGGCATGGTTAAATCATGCACCTTGATTTGAATACTATTGTATAACTTGGTTACTAATAGATGCTACCCCAAATATTGTATGACATCTTATGGAATTTGAAGGTGTGACCTAATAAGAGATAGAGCCTCAAGGTACCATGTGTTAAACAACCCTAGTTGCTCATAATATTGCCTTATCTTAGTCCAAGTGATGCCTGTGAGGGTAATAATAAGCCAAAAGTCCATAGTAACATTAATTTGGCCTGGTGGGGACTTCTATTAGGTGAAGCACAACAACAAAATAAAAAACTGATATTAGAAATTTTGTAAGCTACTTGAAAGTACCTTCTTGATATTAGTCAAAAACTCAAATATGAGAAACTCAAGCCAATTTAAGTTATCATTCTATTGTATCATGTGATACATAATGTCAATTACTCCTTTTGTTTCCTATTTGGCCTACTTTGTTGTCTATCGAAACCTCTTTGTAATACACTCTACCTGAATGTGCATTGTAACATCCTCAATGGAGTCAATTAGGGTTCCTCTACTTTCCCTAGTGGGAAAATTGTCTTGAACACTTGGATGAATTGGTGGCATGGTGGAATTGTATCACAATAATTATTTCCCATAATTTGGGAGGCCTATGGCTCTCACCATGGTCTATGCATTGATCCAAATGGTGATATATCTAGACAAATGAATAGCCCCTTGGTTCTATTTGCTTAACAAGGTTTGTGTGACCTTATATAGTTGCCTAAATCTAGGTAACTTGATTAGCCTCTCTGTGTTTAAACCCCAAAGTGGATGTTGAAGTGTAGGATTTCCTGCTTGTGCACCTTGTTATGTTGATAGGTTGAAGAGAGTAACTTTGGCCATTTCCAAAAATTCAAAAGGATCTAGGTCATTTAATTTGGTTTGTTGAAGACCTATCCCAATCCCAATTTCTACCTTCTCTATATCTATGAGTAACATGAACTACTTGATCCTATCTATGACTAAACCTATAATATGCACCCTTTGATTTCTTTGTTCTACCAAAATTTGGGTATCAAATTTTTTGCACAAGATTATATTGAGAGTAGATAGTAAAATATTATTCTTTGCCAAAGTTTTAAATGTTTTTTTATTTTTCTTCCAATTAATTTTATGGATTTTGGCATCTAATTACTCTTGCCAACCTCTTTAAATGTATTAAATACCTGTACACGAAGGCTCTTCCTCATCTTTAATATTTTGTCTTTGATGGTGACCTTTTATATCTAAGAAATATAGAAATTACCCCATAGCCTATCACATCCCATATCAATCTACCTCAAACAAGATGTAATATTTCCAAATTCAATGTCATTAATGGTCTTGCATGATCGGTAGCAATCCATCTACCATACATGTCTTGTCACCACTGCTTTTTTAGACTTAATTCGAGATCGATGACCTTTTTTTATTGAATTGATCCTTAATCTCCTTTATTAAAAAATGTACAAATAATGACATTCTAAATTTCAAACTAACTTATTAAATGCATTCAATAAGTGATATTATTCATACCATAAGAGCCTCTTGGACTCTACAAGCACATAAAAATATATGTAACCATCGATGAAACAAGACTCCTTAGCTAAGGATGAAAAAATATAGCAATTGAACAATGACCTCACTACCCACTCTTAAATCATAGGTATCTTATTTGGGAGATAATAAAGAACATGGATATAAACATGAATCTAGCACTTGGGTTCATCATGGACTCAAAATGACTGAGTGCATAGGTGGGTGCTATAACAAATTTGAAGTCTTAGTCCCTTTTACTAATGATATGTTTTATCACAGTGCTCCTTAAGAAAGAAAGGAGTTATTATTTAAAGAAAAAGCATGGCATTGGCCCAAGGAAGTGGGCCCCAATTTGAATAATAATTTTAGAGGTAGTTTAGAGGGAGACAAGCATCACCATAATACTTCCTACATATCCCTAAGATTTTATACATGAAGTTCCATCTGCCAGTCTCTAGGTAAGTGAGATGGAGACACTTTTCATAATCATAGAATTTCACTCACCCAGTGAACTTGAAATATTTTTTGAGTGTTGAAATGTTGTGGGTCTATGAGTACATGCCACATACCCTTAAGCTTAATGTCATGGGTACCCTTGAAGGTATTACCATTACTACCTTCAAACCTTGAAGGGTTATCATACGCATGTATGAATTGTATCTCCTAAGAGATACCACTCAAAATTTTAAGGCCATTCAAGGTATCACCCAATACTAATTTCAAACCTTAAATGGTACCCATATGCTTGTTTGAAAGGTATCTCCTAAAAGATACCTTCAAAATTCTGGGTCCAAAACAGAGGTTAAATCAAATACAAGATCCTAAAATATAAGAAGCTAATTATTTTCCATAATTTCACTCAAAAACTCCATTGATCATTATCATTTTGTATTGTAATAAAATACAAGGTTGAATATTGACCTAATTAGCTATTTTTCTCTATGCGGCTATCTGCTCTGATGCATGTTTGAAATGTATCTCCTAGGAGATACCTTCAAAGTAGGATGAAGCAAGAATTGAAGTATGTAATATATGATATTAAAATCTATTATTTTATTGGATTGACATAAACCATGTCATTAAAAAAATGTTATACATTACCTTTTTAACATTTTTAGGTTTTAACATATCTCCATGCTTATGTTTTGGTATAAATATAGATTTATCTCCTACATATAGGTATAAATTGGAATGATTTTATAAATAACTTGATTAAAAAATCTTCTCATGTCCTTTGTAAATGTCTAGCTAAAAAGTCATATGTCAATGAATTTCCAATGTGGAGACTATGTTTTTATCATAAATAATGGTAAGGTCATTGGTGAAGGAAGAATACATAAAGTGGTAGGTCCAAATGCTGAATCTCTTGAACTCATAAATCTCACTTCCACATGCCACAATGAAGAAATACCTATTAGATGCGTAAGTGTTAATGTGATGAAAGATTTTGATCTGACTCTACCACTTCCATTTCTAACAACTTTTGTGGATAATTTAGGGGATGTAGTATGTAGTTTTACTATATGGAGTACAAAAATTATTCAACACGACACAAACAAGTTTTATATAGACAATGACATGGAACAAAGTCAAAATAATTTACATCCATTTCTGCATATACAACCATTACAACAAGAAAAACCTTGATTGGATTGATTTGTTTGAGATATCAATGATCTTACCATATTTCAAAGCCTAAGAAAAACTTTTGTTGGGAAAAGGGTACATTTTTTGCATAAATGTACAAGTCTTGAAAATGATGAAAAACTACTTTTGGTTATGTTAAATTTGCACAACAAGGGGATATTTTTGGTTGCATTCCTGTCCCAATGTTAGAAAATGAATTGGGAATTTACATAAATAATGAGATTACAATAATGTATGTAGATAAATGTTTCACCAATTTTTTTTTTATAGTTTTAGATTATCATTTGAGATTATAAAATCTACAAAGATGAAGTTTCTTAATTACATCACAATAGATAGGATGCAACATGTCTTAGATGCCCTTTCTACTAGTTTGTTTAAGAAAAATAAAAACAAAACTATCATTGATTTTTAGGGTATAGAGATCTATTTGGAAGCTTGGATTAAAATATATGGATTGAAGAGAAGTAACTTTTTTAACACTCAAATTGTCAAAATAAGGGGAATGAAATGCATTCCATGCAGGGAAATTTTGATAAAAGCCACAAGAGAAGACAATGGAATCTAAAGATTTGTTGGACCAATTGGTGAATAATTTTGTAGATGTTTCTCCACAACTAACACACCAAGTAGATATAGATGGATCATGAGAAAATGTTCAACATATTCTAGCATCTTTCACTCAAGAATTTATGAGGTGCCATATCAAGGCACAACTAGAAGATATGGAATATGAGCTAATACCCAACCAAAATTCAATAACATATGGAGAACTAATTTTCATGATGTGACCATTGCCACGTATGATAACTTCACTAGGTAAAAAAAATGCATCTTGTTTACTCAAAATAAATTCTCTAGGTTCCTCTCTAGAGATTAAGAAGAGCATATTGAATTCGTGATGCACCCAAATTAAATACTTTCTGTAAGACAAATGTATTTCACACATAAATTAATGTTAAAACAATATCTTGAATAATGCTTCGGTGTCATTCAAGATAAAGTAGATCATCCAAAAACATTTGTGCTAAAGATAGTGATAAAAATCAAAGCAATTATCTATAGAATATTAGATTCTTCAATAGTAGGGATTATAACACATAGTCATGGTATAGGTGGATATGGGCATTTTTTAAACATATGCTCTTGGAGGGTCTAACTTTACTATCACCTCATTAAATAAGTGATTTAGGGATATGGAAATAACAGTGCCAGATACTTATGGATCTTTACTATATAAACCAAGATCTTTAAAATATCCATTGTATGATGCACTTATGTCTAAAAATTGCCACCTTAAATGCAAGAAATACAAAGAAGAAGCACAATCAATTGGTGCCTTCAAGGAACTTTCTTCCAGGCTATACTTTAAACTAGACAAATGTTGTGGGGATAATAATAATAGGTACATACATCCATAATTATACTTTTAAAATGTCAAACCTTATATGGAGCTAACGTTACATTTAAAAATTCACAAAATAATGTCTTTTTGTACATGTATGTGTTGAAATATTTATCTCTCCTTGTTTACAGAGGTGTTTTCCTTGATGTTGAGGTTATATTTATGTCTATAGGACATACCCATGATGACATTAATGGCACATTTAGAAACCTATCTGAATGTATAAAGAGGAAAGACATAAGGAGTGTGGAAGAGATGATGGAAACTTATAGGATGTGTGAAAATACATGAAACTTCATGTCATATTTGATTAAAGAGGTAGCAAATTTTAAAGAGTATGTTAATAGTTACCAGTTGAAGGGAATAAATGAAATAGTAGGCTTGACAAAAGATCAATACTTTATTCTATGCATGGAGAAAGGTCAACG
Source organism: Torreya grandis (assembly GCA_037957365.1). Classification (NCBI taxonomy): domain Eukaryota; kingdom Viridiplantae; phylum Streptophyta; class Pinopsida; order Cupressales; family Taxaceae; genus Torreya; species Torreya grandis. The sequence goes on from JARHVA010007133.1 coordinate 518,778, forward strand.
TATTATGCATTGAAAAAACTCTATAAGAGATAGAAATTTACCCCCTGATTACATTATGGGGAATAAAATAAAATGGTGAGCCAAATGTTCTAGAAGGTAACCAAAAAATATATATTTCAAAGACTTGAAAAATAGAGAAAGGTCTCAAAATTCAATTATTGCTAAAGACTCAGATAGAAGTAGGAAAAAGAGTGAAAAATAAATTTAATATAACTTGAATAAGTATATAAAATAATTCAATGAATTTGTTTTGACCAAAAATAGTAAGTGGAAGGATATAAAAAATTACTTCTGAAACATCCATGACATAATGAATGAAGACATGTTCCCTTTTGAAGTTGAGTGCACATGAGAGTTTTGGCCTAGAAATCATCAAGACATACCCCTACATAGATATCTACATAAAATGGTTCATAATAGCACCCTTGATTTTGGAGTGGCATCTACAGATACATATATTGGTCTAAGAAGCAAAAAAACAAGAATTGCATTAGATCCAGCTCAAGATGTGTAAACTAGAGATATGTTATTTGTCAGACCTGATGATTCTACAAGAGTGGACTATAAATTATGGGTTTTTAGAGATAAGAGCAATATTGAGATACTAAAAAAATGGGGATATAAAAGAAATGGTCAATGCTGCTTGGTTCATCCCAGTTTATGTAGGGAAAAAAGATACAGAATAAGTAGAAATTTATTTAGGCTACTTGGACAAGAAATGGAAGCCAAACCCAACTAACACATATTTACCATCCATACTCATAGATAGTATCATCTATGCTTGGAAACCAAATAAAAACTGGATAGGTCATACACTTGTTCTCAGTAATTTTTTGAAAGGAATTGTAATAGACTATTTGAACACATTATCCCACTAGGCACTAACAAAAATAGTGATAAAAGGATTGGGAAATTCGAAATGGTGTTTCCTTAATTTTGAAATGAGAAATATGAATTTTTTTTTCAAAATTTAGTCCATTTTTTAATAATGTATTTTTTTTATTGTTTTATTTATTTATATTTATTTCTATTGGCACTTCATATTTTGGGTCTTGGAAAATAGACCTTGACATTTAAGTTTTATATTTTCTACTATGATAATTTAGTATTTTAGTAACTATACATCTATTTAATATAAATTGACTGTTGGACTATCCACTTCACATTTTTGTATCCTTCAAAATGGTCTTCGATAAAAAGGTCTTCATAATTTGCACATCTGAGAATTTAGTGCACAATGGCTTTTGTGTTTTTCAAAATACAATTAAACATTATTATGTATGCAGAAAGGTCTACAAGGTTTATTCCTTGAAATGTCCCACTTGTATGTCAAGATTTTTTCTTCAACTTTTGCATATCAACAAATGTTATTTGGCTTTTCATGTGGCACTCGAGATTGGGCCATGTGGGATAATCTTGATAATGTGACTATGTAGAAGGATGACCAGTCTAAACAAAAGTCTAGAATAATGTGAGCACATGAGATTATAACATGCATAACAATCTCATTAAATCAACACAAATATGAGATAAAATTTTACAGTCATGAGTACATCACTCAAATAAAATTAAATAGATAGCTCATGATCTAATCAATCGATAACATATAGCATCCTAATCATCTTAGGTGTTCTAATTTACATATGGATTAAGCACACAAATGATGTATGAATTATTTTTCTTTAAGAAACATACCTCCAAATATTATAATATCTATAAATGCATGGTATGTAACTAGTTTAAATGGTCGCATAATTTGGACTTATTGTAAATATATAATATAGATTTGATTTATTTATTATAAGTCCAAATAATTCTTGATGAAGTCTAATTTATTTATGATAGTTCTCAACTACTAATAAATAAACTATTTATGATCATTTAAAATAATTTAGACTTATCACAGATACATTAGACAAATATGAGTTATTTGAAATCAGTCCAACTTATTCTCGATACAATCCAATTTAATTTGGATATAGTCTAATTTAAATCTAGTAATTTTTGAAAATTTGGATCCTTGATAAGTCCAAATTATATGAAATAATCCTTCATAAAATTAAATAACCAAAAAGGAAACAATGGTGCTAGTAAAGTGTGTTTGTGAGGAAGACTTGGTCCTATCTAAAGTATTACAATGCAACTCACAAACTACAAAGTGAAATAGAACTAAAAAACCCAAAGAAAAAAATGGTGTAAGTAAAATGAAACTAAATGAAATAATGTGCAAAAAATAAAGAAACATGAGACAAAGATAAAAATAAAAAAGTACGTTAATGTCTATATTAAAGGTGATCATGTGAAATACAATGTTATGTATCTCATAAGGTTTCTTTATGTTGATTCTATTTGTTATTATGAAATGTAGAATAAGATTGGGGATCATAGGATGACCCAAAGGGTAATCTAATGTAGGGATGGGCATCACAAGATGATCCAAAGTATAAAGTGATATGTGGATGGGAATCATAAGATGCCCCAATATGTGATATGGAATAAGGTGAAGCTAAGCTATTAGAATGAACCACATAAGGCTAACATGTGTCATTGGACATAAATAATTTTTTTGGTATGTTAGATTTTGAAGATGTTGAAATTGACATAGTATGCATAAGAGAGGTACAAATTGGTTTATAAGGTAAATGAGGAAAATTTATGATGTGATTTGGAGTGGGCATTTGAAATATATTGTCTTTTGGCTCATTTGAACTAAGAGCTTCAATTTTGACATATGCAACCAACTGTTTCAAGTTGTTCATGTTAGCTATCATTTCCTTATTGATGTAGGAAGAAGGATAAACTATGGTTTGGATAACATTATTGGACATATAGACATGGAAAAATAGTTTCTTATACTTTAAGTTATATTTTATATTTATACTTTGAGGATGTTTGAGACTGGTTTCAGACCTCTAGGAGTTATAATGCAAATTTTATATTTTAGAGGGTCCTACTAGATTTCAGAGAGCCATATTTTAGAGTTTTAATATTTTAGACTTATCCATATTTAAATATTTTAGGATTTCATGGAGGCATCATAAGAGGTAAATGGATAGACACTCTAAATAAGTTTTACTAAAATTAGGATTGATATAAATCCATAATAGTCTTGTGAGACACCAATGGTCTACCATCCCCTTTCCCAGTGCACACTTTAAGGTGTGCACTAAGAGAGATTAAAAATTGGTAGGTTCCTACAAGATAGAAAGTGTTAGTAAGTATTAAAGATTAAAAATATTATGTGTATACAACATATACTTCCTATGGTTCATAGAACCTCTATTACTTTTGATGACAATGAGATTAAGGATGATGAATCTGATATTCATTCTTTATTCATTTAGGAATACCTTGATAAATACCCTATATGTAGTGTTATGATTGATAATGGTGTAAGTGATAATGTTTACACCATGACATTACTTACACACATAGGTTATACTCACAACTATTTAAATACTTATACTAGATTAGTTAGAACATTCAATAGGACCTCCCAAAAGGTTCTTAATGAGATTGATTACCTTTACAAGTCATTCCCACACATGTGGTTACTACCTTTTTAGTTATAAATTCCATGGGAATATTTATATGTTATTGTAAAGACTTTACATCCATACACTTCAAGTAGTAACTTCCATAGTACATGGGTTTGTTAAATACATTCATGCCAAATTGGGTAGTCATAGTTTCTAAAATTACATATGAACATCCTCTTGAACAATATAAAATTATACCCAAATAATTAATTACCAATACTACTAAGGATCATTCATTACAAAAGGGTAAAAAAACATGCAATCCCATTTACTAGGCATCTAATAATTAAGAGACCATTACATTAGATACATAGCATATATTCCATGGAATCCATATGTATTATGCACCATGTTCAAACATCAAGAGAACCTACACAATTTACTATTATTTCTATTCCAAAGAAATCATAGAGCACTCAATTATGTGTTCCACAAACATCAACTCCTAATACTCATAATACTACTACATAACCACTTAGTCCTATTTTACATATGTAGAACATCACTGATACTATTGTAAAATATATTGAACCTATACATGCTCATTAACAACATAACAAGATTATTACACCATGTTCATAGTGGGGAGATATCTATGATCATCCATTAGATGATATCATAGGATGATAGTTCCTTTTAAAACATTCCAAAATACCAAGAAACTAATGAAAAACATTCAAATATACAAAATCACTTTCAATACCTACATGTTTTGTTAGCTCCTTAGAATCTATGTTAGTTTCATGTTGTTGTATGGCATACTCAGTTACTCCTACATACAAATGTGTGTCACACTTATACTTGGTGTGATAAATGCATACATAAATTCATGATCTACTCCTATTTCATATGTTGGGCTTCACTCTACTCATGTTAGGTATAAATTAGGGGCATCCACTTCTTTGATCTTGATAGACATAGGCTATATGATTTGATGATCACTCTACATTATCATGATTGAGATTACATATGTACTTACACATTACTTTATCCATGGTTATTCCTTTAAATTTTTTTTCCTAACACACTTGATCCAATGGCTATTATGACATGTTTATGCTAGTTTTTTATACTTCACTTTATGCACTTCTTTGAGTGTCTTGACTTGATATTCATATGTATTATTTGAGCATTTGAATATGCTTCTTCAATTGTATCCCCTATGCCTATGTATGATTTTATTGACATTTTCATATGTCATTTTTTTTATATACATTTGAATATGTCATTTTTTATTTTGTAGACATTTTACTAAGTCATGTGCCTTCGATTCTGTGACATTTAAACATGGCCATTGTTTATGGTCTCTTTAGACCATTGCCTTTTAACTTGATATTGAGTGATTTTGTGTGTGTTCTTGTTTGATTATTGAGATTATAATATTAATATATAGACATTTCCATGATTCTTGTCATGCATATTAAACCTTCATGTGGTCAAATTAGTTATATGTGATTTAATTCTATATATATACCTAGACATGTTCCTTTTCTATGCTACATGGTTACATTCACAGATTATATATTTGTCTTATCCTTTTGAGGTGAGGTAACTACCATTTCCTATCTTTTCTTCACCTCAAAGGGGGGAATACTAATGGGGTAATGTCATAGAGGCATGTTATCCACACATTCATGGTTTTTAGATTCAGTGTGGGAATGCTTTGGAAGCATGTTCTCCACACACATTCAATATATGGTACTTATATTAGTTTTTAGATTTAGTAGGGTCATGTCATATGGGAATGGCTTCCACACATGCATAATTTATATATTTAGTGAGGTCATGTCATATAATCATGTTATCCACACATTCATAATTTATATATTCAGTGGGGGCATGTTACTCCCTTAACCTATAGTGTTTATAGGGATATGTGTGGTTGACTTGTGGCTTACATAGCTTCATATTATCTTGTTTCATTTCTCTATGTTATAATATGGCTAGCATATGGAATAAAACTGGGTAATTAGAGTATATACAATATGTAGTGGTTAGTATTTTATCATCATATTATGAATTCTATTCTTTTTACATTGCTATGGAGGTTTCCCCCTTGAAGTGGCTCAATCATAATATTCAAGTTTTCTTTTCTTTTGAAAATTGTTGTTGTGGATCTATTTAGTTTTCTCTTAATTATATAATATATAATTCTATTATTTTGAATCATCTAAGTAATTTCATTATAATTGGTATTAGATCTTCTATTTGGGTGAGTTTTTATGATAGTTTTTTTAGGTCTAGCATCCTAAGCACTAGAAGGCCAAAAAAACATAACTTATGATCCGAGAGGAATTGTATTTTTTCATCACCATATTTTTATTCTTGAATTTTTTATGAGAAATAAAAAACATTTTTGAAGTTAAAAAAAGTGTGTATTTTTTACCTTGTGTAAATCACCAGTCATTAGATTCATCTTTGTGTGATTATCGCAACAGTATATTCTATCAATACACTCTTTTACACTAAAATTTTTCACCCTTATGCACATTAGCAGTATTTGGATTCACCTTAGTGATATGATTGCAATGATATCATCTCAAAATACATTTTTAAAGTCATGTCCCTCCTAGGGTGTGTGCATGGTAGGGCCAAACACTTGTGTTCATATGAAAGGGAAATAAATTATTAAAACTCATCACAAAGACAACATAGAGTCAAATGTTTGATATGAGTATTTTAGAGGTAGTTCAACAACTTAATTTATATTTTTAGGGCATGGTGAAAAAATATGATATTGATGTGATTAAAAAGAGCCTCAAAGTGTTGAGAAGGGACCTGAATAGATTTTGAGATCAATTACAACAAATCACTAGGCAATTAGCCAACTTTTCAACTCAAGCATTGAAAAATAACCCTCTACCACTTCAATTTGGTTCTTCCCCTCTGAACAATCACAATACCAACCATGGAATAAAACCATTATTTCCAAAGGTGGACCTACACAATTTTGATGGTTATGATCAACTCACATGGATTACTAAAATTGATAACTTTTTTGATCTACATCAGACTCCCTATTTATAAAAGGTGGTCATGCCCTCTCTATATATGGAACTTAAGCACTTTATTTGGTATCACTGGTTATGTGCTCAAAATAAAAAGATGTGTCTCCTGGATTTTTGGTCTATATTTTATGAAGAGATGTAAATCCACTATCGTAAAAATATCTTAGAAAACTACTTCAACCAACTAGCCAAATTTCATCAAAATTGGATGGTAAAGGATTATATTCATCAATTTTAGAATCTCTCCTTACGTATGGCATACATCTCTGAGGAAAATACAACTAACCTATTTTTGGGTGGCTTCAAATATAACATCTAATTTTAAGCTCACATGTTTCATCCTAGTAATGTATCTAAAGCCATACCAAGCACACATCTCTATGGGGAAGAAGAGTTGATCAAATGAATAACTCTCATGAATGTGTGTGAACTCACCTTTCTAACACAATAATTTCCACAACCTACCAACTCGACACCTCAACAAGTTAAATAAAAGCTTGCAAAAGGTTTATGTTTTGGATGTGATATAAAATGGATCAAAGGACATCTATGTGATAAGAAAAAGTTTTACATTGAAGGTAATAATGAGGAGTAAGAAGATGATGAAACTTTAGGGGTAGATTTGGAAAAACCTTAAGATGAATCTGAAGATTCTCAACCTACTATTTCCTATCATGCACTTTTAGGCATTAGTACTACTCAAATTCTTAAGGTTGTATGTTTCCTAAAGAAATAGAATATGAATATGTTAATTGACTCTAGGAATACACATAACTTCATTAATAATAATTTAGCTACTCATTTGAACTATTTCATTTACCCAGCTCTAGAATGTTAGGTCATGATTTCATATTATGGTATAGTCAATTATTATATAAAATTACATAACATTAAGCTTATTATGGGAGACTATTTGATATATTCCCTTATGTTTACTATTCCCATGGGAGGAGCTATCATTATTTTGAGAGCGTAGTGGCTCACCATTTTGGGCATTATTAAGATAAATTTCAAGGAACTATTCATGAGATTTTATTTAGAGGGAAAGAAATTTAAACTACATTTATTGAAGACTAAAACTCCACAACTTGTTACTTCCCATCAAATGATGAATATTCTCAAAAGAGGTGCACAAGAATTTATGGCATTCTTAGTTTCCATAGAGGGTCAACCAACCAAGGAGTCTACACATCTTGATTTATAAATGATGATGGATGACCATTCTATTATTTTTGGTGACATGCCAAAAATAATTCCTCCAAGTCATGCACATGATAATGCCATTAGGCTCATTTTAATAATTACACCACCCAAAATCATACCATACATGTATCCTTGTGCCTAGAATAGTGAAATTAAAAATATGGTACTAGAAATGTTGGAGTATAGAATCATCTGCCACAATCAAAGTGAATATTCATCCCTAATGGTCATGGTGTAGCAGAAGGATGAAAATTGGAGGATGTGTTCATATTATAGAAAACTCAATAATTACACCATCAAATATGAGTTTCCTATTCCTGTAATTAATGATTTGTTAGATGAAATGCATGGTGATTTTTATTTTACAAAGTTAGACCTTCACTTTGGGTACCATCAATTTCACTTTAGTGATGAGGGAATACCTAAAAAAAAATTTAAACCTCATGAAGGCCATTATGAATTTATGGGCATGCCTTTTGGCCTAAAAAATGCACAATCTACATTCTAGGGTTTGATGAATACTATTTTAGGCCATTTATGAAAAAAATTGTATTAGTGTTGTTGATAATATCCTAATCTATAGTAATAGTTAGGAAGACAATTTGAAGCATGTGAAACAAGTACTTTTATTTCTATAATAACATTGGATTTATGTAAAACCTTCCTAATGTGATTTTGGTTTGAAATAAGTGGAGTAATTGGGTCATATTATTTCAAATAAAAGAGTGAAATTTGAACCTAAAAAAATTCAAGTGATGATGGAGTAGCAAGGGCCCAAGACCCTCAAGAACTTTTGAGGTTTTTTGGGGATAATTGGTTATTATCACAGGTTTAAAAAAATTGTGGCATTATAACCCCAATCACCTCTTTATTGAATAAATACTACTTCTAGTGGATTATTTCAGCTATCAAGGCATTTAAATAGTTGAAAATGGCTATGTGCACAAATTCAATTTTCGCTACTCTTAATTTTTCACAAACATTTTTTGTGGAGTATGATGCATTAGGATATGCAATGGGGGATATGCTCATGAAATAAGGTACATCACTAGCATTTCAAAGTCATCAACTAAAGGGAAAACATTAGCTTTAACTAATCTATGAAAAATAAATGATGGATATTATGTATGCAATGAAATAATGGAGACCTCATCTGATGGGTCATCACTTTTAGGTAAAGATTGATCATGATAGACTCAAATATTTTTTTGAGCAACGAATGTTATTATAATAAAAATAAATGGGTGACTAAAATGTCAAGACATGATTTTGATATAGTGTATAAGGAAGGAAAAATGAATGTGGGGGTAAATTCCCTCTCCTGATGGGATGAGTCAATTAAGGCATTGTTATGCACAATGACCACATGGAAGATAGATTGGGTAGAGGAAGAAAGATATGAATGGGAGAATGAAAATTCTACCAAGGATTTGATTTAGAATCCTCATGTGGGTTATAATGAATCTAAAAAATCTACATGGAAGGGGAACACATTATGGTATAAATATATATTATTCCTCTATAAGCATTCTATAAAACATAAAATTAGCTAGGAACTTCATGCCTCTCCACTTGGAGGTCATTATGGATTTTTTAAAATATGTCATAGAATCAAGCAGGATTTATTTTGGTAAGGAATCAAGGGGGATGTATAGAAATATGTGGCTAAATACATGGTATGTCAACAAAACAAAGGTGAAACCATTAAGATTGTAGGTATTTTGTATCTTTTATCCATCCCTAGAAAACATTGAGAGAAGGTTTCCATAGATTTAATTACAAGGTTACCATGATGTGAGGGCCAAAATTTTATCATGGTATTTGTGTATCAAATAAATAAGTATGCTCATTTTTTCCCTTATCACAACCATTTGTTGCTGGTATAGTAGCTTCTAATTTTCTTAATATAGTTCAAAAATTACATGGTACTCCAAAGATCATTGTAAGTGACTGAGATACCATATTTACTAGTAATTTTTGGATTGAATTATTTTCTTTTTTGGGCACCCATTTGGCTCATAAATCATCCTATCATCCTTAATTTGATGGATAAATAGAGGTAGTCAAAAACTATCTATAAGGGTATCTTTGTTGTTTTATTTTTGACAAATAAGATAAATGGGTTCATTGGCTACCACTTGTTAAATGATGGTATAACTCTTATTTTCAAACTTATTTCCCATTTAAGGAATTACATGGGTATCACCCCCATCCATCACCTTAGCCTTGATAGTGCATCCTAAGGTTCAAGCTATTGAGGAACACGTTCACCGTCAACATGAGGTATTAGTTAGTTTATGAGAGTATTTAGCAATGACATAAAATATAATAAAGTAACAAGTATATCAACCCCATAATGAGCAAAATTATGTCATAGGTGATTGGATATTTGTTTATTTTCAACCATATAAGGAAATATCTTTGAAACAACAAACAAAAGATAACAAGTTATCACCTACTACATATTATGGCCCTTATAAACTCTTGTAAAAAATTGGTAGTGTGGCTTCCAAATTGGAATTACCTCCATCCACTCGCATGTATCTAGTATTTGATGTATCTTGAATTAATAAGGTAATTAGACATAGAGTTTCCACTCAGACTAAGTTACCTAAATTAGATGAATAAGGTAGAGTAATTATGGAGCCTAAAGAGATCCTTCACATGCACTCTAAGCAACTACAAACCAAAAATTTTAGGATTATTTGATCAAACACGAAAAAATATATTATAGAAATGCATCATGACTCTCCATTAGGATATGTAATGGGAGATATGCTCATGAAATAAGGTACATCACTAGAATTTGAAAGTCATCAACTAAAGGGGAAAAAATAGCTTAAACTAATCTATGAGAAAGAAATGATTGATATTATGTATGCAATGAAATAATGGAGACCTCATCTGATGGGTCATCACTTTCACGTAAAGATTGACCATGATAGACTCAAATATTTTTTTGATCAATGAATGTTATTATAATAAAAATAAATGGGTGAGTAAAATGTCAAGACATGATTTTGAAATAGTGTATAAGGAAGGAAAAATGAATGTGGGGATAAATTCCTTCTCCTGATGGGATGAATCAATTAAGGCATTGTTATGTACAATGACCACATGGAAGATAGATTGGGTAGAGTAAGCAAGATATGAATGGGAGAATGAAAATGATACCAAGGATTTGATTTAGAATCCTCATGTGCGTTATAATGAATCTAAAAAATCTACATGGTAGGGGAACACATTATGGTATAAAGATATATTATACCTCTATAAGCATTCTATAAAACATAAAATTAGCTAGGAACTTCATGCCTCTCCACTTGGAGGTCATTATGGATTTTTTAAAACATGTCATAAAATCAAGTAGGATTTATTTTGGTAAGGGATCAAGGGGATGTATATAAATATGTGGCTGAATACATGGTATGTCAACAAAACAAAGGTGAAACGATTAATATTGTGGGTATTTTGTATCTTTTATCCATCCCTAGAAAACATTGAGAGAAGGTTTCCATGGATTTCATTACAAGGTTACCATGATGTGAGGGCCAAAATTTTATCATGGTATTTGTGTATCAAATCACTAAGTATGCTCATTTTTTCCCCTTATCACAACCATTTGTTGCTAGTATAGTAGCTTATAATTTTCTTAATATAGTTCAAAATTTGCATGGTACTCCAAAGATCATTATAAGTGACTGAGATACCATATTTACTAGTAATATTTGGATTAAGTTATTTTGTTTTTTGGGCACCCATTTGGCTCATAAATTATCCTATCATCCTCAATTTGATATATAAATAGAGGTAGTCAAAAATGATCTATAAGGGTATCTTTGTTGTTTTATTTTTGACAAATAAGATAAATGGGTTCATTGGCTACCACTTTTTAAATGGTGGTATAACTCTTATTTTCAAACTTATTTCCCATTTAAGGAATTTCATGGGTATCACCCCCATCCATCACCTTAGCCTTGATAGTGCATCCTAAGGTTCAAGCTATTAAGGAACACATTAACCATCAACATGAGGTATTAGTTAGTATATGAGAGTATTTAGCAATGACATAAAATATAATAAAGTAACAAGTATATCAACCCCATAATGAGCAATATTATGTCATAGGTGATTGGATAATTGTGTATTTTCAACCATATAAGGAAATATCTTTGAAACAACAAAAAAAGGATAATAAGTTATCACCTACATATTATGGCCCTTATAAAATCTTGTCAAAAATTGGTAGTGTGGCTTCCAAATTGAAATTACCTCCATCTACTTGCATATATATAGTATTCCATGTATCTTGAATTAATAAGGTAATTAGACAAAGATTTTCCACTTAGACTAAGTTACCTAAATTAGATGAATAAGGTAGAGCCAATATGGAGCTTGAAGAGATCCTTCACATGCACTCTAAGCAACTACAAACCAAAAATTTAAGGATTATTTGATCAAACATGAAAAACTATATTATAAAAATGCATCATGGGAGGATGAAACATTTCTAAAACATCCTAGTCTAATTCAAAATTGAGGACAATATTTTTTAAATGGTAGGGTCATGTTATGTCCTTAATCTATAATACATCTAGGTATATGTGTGGTTGACTTATGGCATACACATCTTCATATTATATTGTTGAATTTCTCTTTCTTATTATGGTTAGACTATGAAATAACCCTGGTATATATAGGAGGTAGTGATTGGTATTTTATCATCATATTAAATTTTTTTACTTATTGCACTATTGTCAACTTTTCCCCCTCAAAGTGGCTCAATCATAATATTCAATTATTCTACTCTAACAATTATTATTTTTGGGGAACTATTTATTCTACTCTTAATTATATGATATAAAGTTTTATTGTTGTGAATTATGTATGTAATTTCATTATAGGGCATGGTTTAGAATCATATTATTCATACTTATTTAGTATATGTTACTTATATCAATTTTCAGATTTAGTGGGGACATGCTTTGAAAGCATGTTCTCCACACCTATTCAATATTCATCATCTCCAGACTAAAATGGGGGCATGTTTTGGAAACATGTTTTCTAAATTGATACTTATATTAGTTTTTATATATATATATATATATATATATATATATATATATATATATATTATATTATCCCTAGTTACATAGTTTTTTTAATTGGCCAAAGCACACATTTATATGATTTAGATTTATAGTTCTAGTATAATTCAACACATTAGTACCATTGTTATGCATAGTTTTAGAATGAGACATATCTAAGGTGTATATTATATGAAATATGTGCCTAATATTATAAAATACAAATGAATTTCATATTCCAAAAAACTTTTATGGGCAACTAAGACATCACATATTTTTCTGTATTGATATCCCATAAAAATTTATATACTTTATTGAGTCAATATATTGAAATAGTTGGTTCATTTTTAAGTATAATTTAGGTGATAAAATCACCATATATTTCCAAGGTTTTAGGTTAGAATTGATTATATCATCCATCTTCACTAGGTTATAATTATCATTAGGTTATAAAGTTGTGCTAATCTCAATTGCTAGGTGGAAACTCACTTTTGCTCTAAGATTGGGGGCATGGGTCTTATAATCTCTCTCTTTCTCTCTCTCTCTCTCTCTCTCTCTATATATATATATATATATATCCTTAGATATATTAATTTTAAATATGTGTGTGTGTGTGTATTTAGTTTCAAAGCTTTAAAATATATTTCAAATTAACTTTCCAATAGGTAAGGTAGTTACATCGACACACAAGTGTAATCCTAAATCTATCTCTTAAAATTTAAATATATTCCAAGTACTTTCAACCTAGATTATATGCATTTATTATATATTGTAACATTATTTTTATTGTAGGTCATTCACCAACAAAGAACTCATGTTTGGCATGTGTAAAGACAATGTGTGTTATACACACCTAAGTATGCATTCATTTCCTTTAAACTAGAAATTTCATTACTAAATTAACTTAGGTAAAATTTAAATGATATATGGATTAAATAACACCTCAGTCTTGTACACTTAAAAAATTTAGACCTTAGTTATTCCTCCAATTTTTCTACCTTTATCACTTTTATAAGTTTCACATCTATCTAACTTATGGCCCTTGGCCTATATTTCTTAGTATGATAAATACTATGTTCATGACATAGGTATTCTATCTTGACTAAAATTATTAAAATATAATTATCTTATATCTATACAAGTTTTGAACTTGTACCTACTTTCATGCTCCCTAGACATTAATGTTCTTGACAAACACTAGCATCAACATTAGTGTCCTAATCTGATGTAATTATCCACTACCTTGAATTCATCCAATTTGTAAATGAAACATATCATAAAAATTATATTAAGTGATTTAATATGAGTTATTAATCCAAAAGGATTGATATAAATACAAGATCAACCCTCATTCATTCCTCACTAAGGCATCTTATCAAAATCATTCCATCAAGCACTCAATTGAACAAAGCTTACCTATTTCCATACCATTCATAGGTACAACAAATATACATGTCCAAAGTAGTAAAGGAGTATCCCAAGATCCCAATTTTCTAGTTTACAATCTATGTCACTATTATAATTTATTTTCATAATATTGCATGATTCACACACAAGCCAACACTTTGGAGAGAACTATGATCATAGGAATTTGACAATATAAATGTGGTTAGATAAAGTGTTAGTTTACGAAAAGAAAACTCAAAAATGAACACACTAACATGATAGCATATCTAAGCCTAGATCATAATGGATATTAATGAACAAAAGTAAATAAAAAGCACAACTAAAATGAAAATAGTGACAAATCCCTTACCTTTCTAGAGTTCTCCAAATGATTCATTGTGTGTATTTCTTAGTTTTTGCTCAAAGAGTCTTTAACAATGGAGTTTGTGTGGCTCCCTCTCTCCTTGGTGCCATTGTGACTTTTGTTGGCTTGATGTGGCTCATGATTTCTTGGCTCAATATTTTGGCATTATTAATATAAATTAGGCTACAAAACCTACATTATAAATCCACAATTTTCAAGCTCTCCTTTCAATAGGTAATGGTTTGTATTTATAGGCTTAAGAACTAACCCCAATCCAATGTGAGTTAAGGTGTAGTTTAAACATGGAATGGGTTCAAACCTAACCTAAGTGAGTCAAATAAACCTAGTATAGTTAGAATATGCCAATAACTCATGATTTGCAACGAATAGGCATGGGCCTCCAAAAATAGATATTTTGAGATATTTTCCAAAGGATTGACAACTCACAAAAGGGTAATAATGAAAATCTAGGATATTTCATATTTTTGAAATTTCTTTTTATTTATTCATGAGTTACACATGGATAATTCAACTAAGATTTTAATTTGATTTAGCTAGTTAATTGATTTTTATTATCCATGTATCTCTATCAAGATTTGATATTTGTTCATGTGCCCCATTTAATAGGTCCATAGGACAAATTAACTATTGTGATGTTGCATGATGTTTAGTGATGAATCTATGAGAGGTTATTATTTCATATGATAGGATACCCCAAATAGGGATGCCTTAAAATGATTATGAGGTTTGATGAATGATGCATAATAAAATTTGAGACATTTAGTGATTCTTAAACTTAATTTGTAATGATTGGTAGGAATTAGTTTAAATTTTGGTTAAAGGCCATTGGTGGCCAATTTTAGCTGTCTACAGTTTGCCCCTATTTGGGAAGATGTTTTATGATATAGGCATAATAATATCTTCTCAAATAATTGAATGGGCCAAAAATAAGATAATGTTTAAAGAAGAAGCTCAAAATAGTTTTTGGGAAGCCTATAATGATGCCCCCTCAAGGGAGTGTTCATCACACATGTTTGATGGATAGTCCCTAAAAAAGAATCAAGAAGAAGGGTGAATTTAACCCATGGGTGAAATTAATCCAAATGAGAAAATACTTGCATTCATTGATTTAAAAATTACTAATTTACTCAAAGGTGGTAATCAATTACGAAGGTTGAGACACTGATTTACCCAAAGACAATTGTAATAAGTGATAATGGCATATGCCCTAGTTAGGGCTAATGAGTCAAAAAATAATGATTTCCTACAGGTATTTATAATCATTAAGATGACCTAGATTAAAAAAATATTATTGATTATGTTGTATTAGGGTAGATTGGCAAGCCTAACTCAAGGATATAACCTAATGAATATATTAAAGATGAGTGGGAACAAACATAGATGTGATGGTCTAATTATTGAAAAAGCCACAAAAAATTAGGCATACAAAGTTACATAAAGGTAATGAAAGAGATGAATAGAAGAATATGAATTGATCAATGGAAATGATTTAGTTATACCTACCAATGTAGAGATGATCATCCTTATTATCATTGATATAAATAGAATGGTCAAGTGGTTGATTTGATAAAGGAGGGTGGGAGGATTTTCCAAGGCTGCCAAATAAAAACTTCTAGGGCTCCATTGCTTGTAAGACTTTCCAAGCTGAATTTTACTATAGTACATGATGGTATGCCTCATGATAGAACACCATGAGAACTTTATCAAAATATGTATAAGGACTTACTCCTAATTAAATAAATAATTGAAAATAATGCACTAATGATAAAAAAATATGATGATAATGTTTAAATATGACTATGGATGAACTCAAGAATAATGCATAAGGAATCACTTTATAGATACATATAGACCGAGTTGAGGCATAATACTAAAATCAAACAAACAAAAAAATAAATAAGCAAGTAAACACATAAAAATCCTAAAAGTAAAGGCAAAATAAATCATTTTAACAATGGTTTTGCCCTAGTAGGGCAAATCAAGGATGACTAACTAGGATTATATAGGATAAATGTTTTTAAATTTTTAAATTTTAAAATGTTTTTAGAATTTAGATATATCTTTACTCATTAGATCTTGATAAGATACCACTCACAAAATGGTGATAAAGCTAGATTAGTTTGCACATAAAATGGTGAGATCATATAGAAAAGGGGGATTAAGCAGACCTCAACATGAATTGAGCATGGCCTAATTAGTCCCATTAAGACCTCAAGTCACACTACTTGCACCAACACAAAAGGTAGTGAGAATTGAACACATCACAACAAGTTTTAAAATTGATGAAAATTTATAAGCAAATGAGAATAGTAATGGAAAGGTGATGTGGTAATGCATGGTAAAAGGTGTTATTATTAATTTTCCCATAGGTAGTTATAATTAGGAAACAACAAAATATGTCTGTGATAATAATTTGAACATAAGCAATTATAATTAGTCACACAAAGGTGATTATAATCAATATCACAAATCAAATGTGAATGAAAGATAACTTTCCAAATCCACTATCATATTACTTTCATAGACACTAATTTAAACACAAAATTCAAAAAACTACTAAAACTAGATTAGAATTCCCTTGAAGAACGTGTGGTAAGAACCAAAGGAACCAAGATAAAAAATGGTTAGGTAGGACGGATGAAAATAGGATTTGGTATAATAGGAATTTTTTTTTTTGGGATGATTATGGTATGAAGATTGGATGTAGTGGTAAGAGGGTTGCCCCTAAGTGATAATGGAAATAGCAGGGTATGAAATAAAAATAAGAGGAATGACAAATGAAACTGACAAAGAAAACGGTAAGGTAAATAGAAATGGCATGGTTTTTGGCCAATGGAAAGGGAAAGGTATATGATTCTAGCTAGGTAAATGATTATGTTATTCTTTTTGATGTGGAGATGCATGTCCTAATCAACATATGATACAATTATAATAATCAATCATGTAAATTGCTAGCCCACACCTCTTTTGAATAACAACTATTTCCAGATTTTGATGTAGATTTGGATGCCAAAAAAATTGTTGTGATATTAACTTGTCATTGATTTTATCTCCTTAAAATTTTGAGATAACATATATTTGTATCCTCTATAAAATAAAGTATATCCAAGGATGGTAGATAGGGATAAAAATTGGATGATAGGTTTGATTTGGAAATGTGGATGATAATGGAATGTATGATCATTGGATAAAAAATGAAGATCAGGATTTTTAGGTACACAAAATGTTTATTATTATGGATTCAACATAAATTTGGCTGTGGTGGGGTTGAATAATTTTGAATATGATCTTGATAAGACCACTAGATTTTGTTGTTGTTTGGGTTTAAGAGTAGCTACCATCTAATTAGATTGTAGATTGGAAGTTATTCTAATTTGATCTTTGATAACGTCTTCATCAAGTAGTGAATAAATGTTATGCTCAACTATTGGCACCTTGATGAGTTTTTCACTAATGAATTTGTCTTGATTGTCCCATAGCACCTCTAAAAAGGTTTCACTAAGAAACTTTGACATTTGACTTTGATTATCTTTTAGGACCTCAAATAAGGTTTCACTCGAAGATGATGAGTTGAAATTTGATTATACCCTAACACCTTTGAAAAGGTTTCACTATGAGATTGTTATTATTTTTAATGAATGTGGTCTTGATCCCCTTGATAATCTATAACTACTATGTCACCATGGATGTAGTTCAACAAGGCATGATTCTATCAATCCCAATCGACACTTGTGAGAGGTGGAAGGTCAATATAATGGTTAGGCTGGTTGGTGATAATGGAGTTTGGAATGTTGATGGAGTGGAAAGATTCCACACAATCGTCATAGAATATATTAGGAGAACTTATGTCAAAGATGAAGTAATTATCCTCAAAACTATAGAAGGATAAAAAATGTATTCAAACTAATGTGAAAGGCATACATAACTAATGTTGTAACAACCATGAACATATTATAATTCTAAAGCTAAGTATAACTAAAAGGACTCTAAATATAATGTTGAGACTAATGTTGATTCTAATTTTGATGCTAAATTTTATGTCAATTCAAGAATAAAACCTGACTCTAATTTTGATTCTTCATCTACTTTGGATGCTACTACAATGATATTTTGTTGAATGTTTAGTTTTGGATAAGTAAAAACCTAAGATGGCATGATGGGATCCACAAATATTGGTTTTTCAAAGTGTTACTCCTCAATGATAGGATAAAGGTCAAGAGATAACTCCTCAAAGACTAGCTTATCAAGTGGAGGTTCTTGAAAAACAAATATATAGTCTAGGTAATGATTTGCCCAAAGAAGTTATAATCATTAAAAAGTGACTTAGCAAAGATTGGATTATTCAATTAAGACTTATGAATAATGAGAATATTAATAAGAGGTGATTCATCACATTTTAACTTGTCATAAATGGTTGTTTAAATAAAACATGATAGACTGGTTCATTCTCTTAGCCTTGGGTTATAATTAGTTGTAAAATACTATTTTTGAATATATATTGTTCCTCAAATGATTGGCTTAGTTGGAGAGGTATTGATTGGCCTAGTTTTGGAAGGAAAATAGGTAGATGTTTTTTAAAGTGGGAAATGGTTGGAAATGAATGAATAATGGCTAGTGGTTAGAAAATGATAGGCTAAATAAAGGTTGGTTCGCAGCCTAGATTTGTAATTGTGACCCATCTAGTCATGATTAGACAACTTTATTTGGATTATTTACCATACATGGAATGAACTAGAATGGTAATGGTATGTCATTATCAATTTTGGTTGCATGAACAAGCTAAATGATGAGGTCATGTTATAGAAATGATAGGGCATTGTGGAGCTAGTTACTCACACAAGCCAAAAGATGAGGTCCTATTATATAAATAGTAGGGAATTATGGATCTTGGTTTCTTTCACAAACCAAAGGATGAGGTCATGGTATATAAATGGTAGGGTGTTTTGGATATTGGTTTCTTGCACAATCTAAAGTATGAGGTCCTAAAATGGTAATCCTTGGATGTTATGGATCTTGATTGCTTACATAAGCCAAAAGAGGGTTAATGGTATAGGTGGGAGATTATATGCCATAGTTATTAAGGTGGAAAACATCATATGTAAAATGGACCAAAGAATACATAACCACATGCTACACTTGAGGGTCTTGGCTTTATTCCCCAGATTGAGTGTTGTAAGGAGGATATGGATCCATCTCAAAAACCACTTCTTCACCATAGGGATCTCAAATAAATTTAATTTTTGTGGCCATTATATCATAAATTATATTTTACAAGACTCCACCATAAGTGTATTGATACATATTTACACCAATGATAAACATCTTGCAAAAAGGCTTGGAGTTCTACAAACTCTAAAAATAGTGTCCAAAGGACAAATAGTCTAAACATAATCTATCTTGGTTGATGGAATGGATTTGTATCTCAAAAATTGTCTATGATAAAACTTGGTACAAAATATTCTAACATCATATGTCTAATGTCAAATATCTCACACAAAATGTCAAGTGGCTGAATAAAAATAGGCATGCTAAACTTTAGGTTTAAAGTGTTCCAAACAAGTATAATATAGGAAAATAAAGGTTGTTAAGTATTATGGATAAACATGACATCAAAATCTAAGCTTAAAAAAGGTATGTGGTGGGACATTTGGCAAAATAAACACAAAAGATAGACTTTACACAAAAGGATGATTTAATCTAATAAATCTAAAACACTTTGGCTTAAATTAGGAATTTCGATTCAAACATGGAATTGGCTAATTGGTATAAGGAATGAAATAAAAGGCACATGGAGAGATAGGATATTTATCTCAAATATATGCACAAATAATTGTTTTCAAATTGGGTAAAGAATTAACCTAAGTTTCACAACCCAAAAGAGAAAGATTAGTGTCTAAACCCAAATTACACAGGGCATAAATAGAAATCAATCAGTGTTTAAATATGAGCTTGTCAAGGCAAATCAAAAAATCAACTTTAGGAAACTAGGATTATTTGAACAAAAAATCTAGACAAAGGTGAATGGAATAATGACACTAGATAAAGATATAAAAGACACATGTGACTTTGTTTCAAAAATGGATTTTTGGAAACAAGGAAAAAAAGTATATAAAATGAATAAAGTAGTATAAAAACATTATCACACTCTAAAGATGTAATAAATGGTTGGTTTCAAGACTCTAAGGCACAAAACTTGAAATAATTTGGGTAGCATAATGTAACCCTTTTTAATCAAGTGACACACACAAAAAGATTTGTCAAAAATACTAAGGTAAAAAGTAAGGATCAAATGGATAACATAATGCCTCATCAAATAATGGAGTGGTGTAGACACAAGAATAATTTTGACATGGAAATAGAAATAAACAAATTTAGACTCAAAAACAAGGCAATAAAGGATAAAATGAAACAAACACCTAAGTGTAACATCCTAGGTCTTAAAACTAACAAAGTTATATAGTATTATCAAATTTTATTTATATACATGTTCTTGGGAGGATTTTAAGTGTTAATAAAAAAAAGTGCATGAATAAGTATGGTTTTTAGGCCTCATCTTCTCTCAAGAGATTTTATGGCGACATGTAACTTTGGGCTACTCACCTTATAACAATAGTATTTCTACAACAAGTGGGGTTGTTCTAAAACTATGGGTTTTGCATATCTAGATGGTCCCAGGTGTTCTTAACACTAGAAATGAAATCATGTCAATTGAGTTCATACCAACTAACATACTATGCAAAGTTATATTCCTTTAAATATTGATTCCATCTATGGACATCTTAATGAGATCCCTTGGTTAGCCAGACTTTACTTAGGTTTTCATTATGAAAAGAGAGGTTAACTACTCAACCCTTGGATCTTGTAGTATACATTCCCTAATTTTTATACCCTACCATGGATCAGGTTTAAAAAAATTTCAAGAGATGAAACCCAAACTCAAAGCTTCCCTAAATAACTCGTGAAGAAGCTATGAACTCCCCCTCACAAGCCAAGTTGCATAAAAGGAATAAATAAGTGAAAAGAATTTAGAGGTTGTGTTTAGATCACCCAAACCATATGGGGTTTAGGGATATCCTTAAAAAAATTCTTTTCATGCCTTGAAAAAGTCAAAAATTTTAAGGAAAATATTCTTTTTGTCACCGAAGTTCCCTAAAGGGGATGGGGGGAGAGCATACACATACTCTTCATTTTATGAAAAACAAACAAGTAATAGACACTTTCAAGAATTTTAAATCTAAGTGAATGCTTATTTTATGCACCAAATGAAATTTTGATGAATTTTTTGTCCCTTTGGATTAGATTTGATAAACTTGGAAGAATTTTCAAAAAACAACTTAACACAAAACACCTAGGTTAATTTTAAGCATTAAAACCAAATGTTCAAGACATAACCTTTCTTATTAAGTACCAAAATGAAGTGTTCAATAGTTAGTATTTGAAAATTTATGTTATTATCCCACCTTGGTCCTACAAATGTTAGAGAATTTTAAATATTTTGTGAAATATTTATGAAATTTGAAGGGAAACTAATAGCATATTTTGTAAATTTAGGATAAAACACATGTTTTAAAAAATCATAAAAAATGTAGTCTGTATGACCCCAAACAAAGCTCCAAAAGATGGCCTATTATCTTGTTGTTCTGCATAGATACTAATGTTAGTTTAAGGTGATGTACACATAACCGATGTTGGTTAGTATAGGATTGATGCTAGTTAGTTAAAAATGATATCGATCTCTATGTAACTTGTGTAACACTATAAAATAGAATATAAAAAATAAAGTAAAAACTCAAATTTTTAAGATGATCAAACACTCATTTAAAAAAATAAGAGATACACTTTAGTCTCCTTGATATATGAGATGCTTTAGGTCCCATCGAGCATGCAATTTTTGATCATAGGAATTTGATAATAGAGAAGATGTTAGATCAAGTGTTAGTTTAAGTAAACAAAACTCAAAATGAACACACTAACATTTTAACATCTATAAGCCTAGATCATAGGGGAGCTTAATGAACAAAACCAAATGAAAAACATAAATAAAATGCAAATAATGACAAATCTCTTACCTTCCTTTAATTATCCAAATGATTTTTTATGTGGCTTGGTCGGTTTGTACTCAAAGAGTCTTTGACAATGGAGTTTGTGTGGCTCCCTCTCTCCTTGGCACCATTATGGGTTGTTTTGGATTGATATGGCTCATGCTTTCTTGGCTCAATATTTTGGCATTATAACACTATTAGTATAAATCAGGTTAAAAAACCTACATTATAACATTACAATTTTCAAGCTCTCCTTTCAATGGGTAATGGATTGTATTTATAGGCTTATAAACTAACCCCAACCCAAGGTGAGTTAAGTTGTAGTTTAAACATGGAATGGGTTCAAACCTAACCTAATTGAGTCAAATATCCCTAGTAGAGTTTAATATTTTAAATAACTTATGATTTTTAATTGTTGAGTTATGGAGCTAAAAGCTTCAACTCTTTACAAATTGAAGGAACAGAAGGTTGCTGAGATCCAGAAGCACTGGCATCGGTAGCAGGACCGATGTCGGTCGTGACCAGTGCAGAAGGCCATCGGCGATGGTAGGGAGCTAGCCAACATCGGCAGAACCAGACAAGCAGGGACCGGCATCGGTCACCTGTGTGTTCCAGAACTGTTCGTTGTATGGACAGTTAGTTAAGTGAACGAAGTGTTTGCATGTAAAGGCCAGTTAGAGTCTTGAGCTCCGAGGATAATTGTCTAAATTAAGAGTCTAAGTTATTGTTTAAGTTAGGGATTTATTTATAGACCCATTGGCATGTATTGTACAAGTATGAGATAGAAAGGAAGAGTTCCTTCCATTGTAAGATCATTGAGTTGTAGGTTGTTGCAAGCTCATAGGGGATCTACATGTAAGTTTGGTCTATTGAATTGCAGGTTGCAGGTTCATGGGAGATCAACTTGAAGTGCTATAGAGTGCTTGGTGAACTGGCAGGGTTATTACTGACTAGTTGGAGAGGTGAACACCAATTCTGTTTGTGAGTTGGTTGTTGGGACCATTTTTTTTGGGTAGGAGAGTGTTGTAGAAGAATTACTGTACACTTGAGGCATGGGAAACCTCTGTAAGGTGGAAGAGTGTGGTGGCTCTTTATTGTATTCTTTTCTATAAAGTGTTAATACAAGATAGTGTATTGTCTCTCATATTCTGTGCTATTGGTGAATTCTAGTTACTTGTGTTTCTGGTTATTTTCGCATATTTAATTGCTTATATTTGGTAATCATACTGTGCTCTTTTTGAGGAGAAGATCCTAACAAAGTGGGATCAGAACAGGTGTTGTTCTTGTGATCCCCCAACAAAGTGGTATCAGAGCTGTTGGTTGGGATACTAACAGATTGGATTAGATCTAGTTAGTGTGTTTTGATTACAGGTTACTCACAGGGTTTTTGTTTGAGTGGGAGTTGAGCAATGGCAGAAGAAAGTAAGCTATGAATGGAAAAGTTTAATGGCAAGAACTACCAATTATGGAGGATGCAGATTGAGGATTATCTGTATCAGAAAGATTTGTACTTACCGTTGGGTGGGGTTGTTTGCAAACCCTCAGATATGAAAGATGAAGAATGGGAGGTTCTTGATCGGAAGGCTCTGGGATCTATTAGATTGAGTCTTGCATCATCTGTGATTTCTAGCTTATCACAGTGTAAGACAATGGTAGAGTTGATGGAATCTTTGGCAAATTTATATGAAAAACCCTTAGCTTCTAATAAGGTATTTCTTATGAAGCGTTTATTTAATTTTCAAATGTTGGAAGGTGGATCTGTTCATAGCCATCTTAGTGATTTCCATGGTTTGGTAAACCAGTTAAGTTTAGTCAATATTGTATTTGATGATGAAATTAGAGCTCTCTTAATCTTGTGTTCATTACCTGAAAGTTGGGAAGGTTTGGTAATGGCAGTTTCTAACACTGTGTCTCCTTCAAAAGTCTTGAAAGTGGATGATGTTGTGAGTGTGATCTTGAATGAAGAGATACGTAGGAAAAACATAGGTGAGTCATCAGGGAATGCTTTGAGTGTTGAAGGCAGAGGAAGGCAAAGAGAGAAGATAGAGCATGGGAGATCAAGGTCCAAGATAGGTAGAAGATCCAAGTCCAGGTATGGCATAATAACCTGCTGGAAGTGTGGAAAGCAAGGGCACTTAAAGAGAGATTGTAGATCAGGTGAAGATCAGCATGAAGGACATGAAGAAGAAGCAAATGTTGTAGATTATGCTGCACGGGATGCTCTGGTATGTTCTTTGGATAAAGTAGAATCTTGGGTTTTAGATTTTGGTGCCTCTTTTCATGCATCCCCACATAGGGAATTTTTTCATGAGTATGTCCAAGGAGACTTTGGAGAAATTTGTGTAGGGAATGGTAAACCTTGTCAGATTGTTGGCAAAGGGAAAGTGAAGCTGAAATTGCAGACAAGTAACACATGGGTGTTAAAGGAGGTCATGCATGTCCCAGTTCTAGAGTGGAATTTTATTTCTATTAGAAGTTTGGGTGATGAGGGTTGCACAGTAACTCTCATAGCAGACTCTTGGAAGGTTACCAAGGGTACACTTGTTGTAGCTAGAGGTAAGAAAGTAGGTATGCTTTATCTATCTACTTGTATTACTGACTCTTTCTAGGTTATCTACTTCAGCTGTAGATTCAGAGATGTGGTTTGATAGGCTTGGTCACATAGATAAGAAGGAGATGCTTGTTCTTGAGTTAAAGGATATGCTTTCAGATTTGGAAGGTATGGATCGTGGTTTCTGTATGCAGAAGAAGAAGGTGACATTTCTTGAGGAATCCGATGTTAGTGACAAAAATAGGAAAGCCTTGGTTTTCAAGGAGAAAGTGACAGACAGAGTTCAACACAAGATGCAAAAGAATTTTGAGCAGAGCAAGGGTGTTTTGGAGAAGGATTTGATCTAAAAAGAGCTCGCGAGAAAAATTCAGGTCTCACTAGAAAAACACAGAGGCCGACGTCGACAGGAAAATTGGCATCAGCGTCCAGACAGGGACCGATGTCAGCTCTGTGCAACCCAATGTTGGTGACTCAGGGTAGATAACTACCGACGTCAGCCAGGGGAAAATGATGTCGGTAAAGGGGTAGTCACAGGGATCCGACATCGGTCGAGTGCAGACTGAGATGTGACCGGCATTGGTTACTGAGATGAATTTTGGGTGGACATCAAGCTGTCAAGGTGTCTCAAGTGCCCATATGGAGGACTGAAGGCATAAGTAAGTTCTTAAATTCATCGTTTCCCTTCTTTACACTACTTGTTGCTCACTTATGGCATAAGACTAGGGAGTTATTAAAGAAGCAGAACATGTAGATCCAAGAAACAGTGGGAGCTTGGCATGGACAAAGATGTGATTCCTTGGATGAGAACCAAACAGTTGTTTTGGGTAGAGTGGCTGGCTGGAAGTAAGCACTGAGAGACGAATGGATGTTCAGGATGAAGAAGAGCGAAAATGGATATGTGAGATGGAAGATCAGGGTATATGGTCTTGTATAGCTGCAAGACAATGGAGGTTTGATCATTGTGTTTCTCTTTACTAGGTTAGATAATATTAGCTACATTATCCTATTACTGTATGATGTGCTTGTTGCAGGGTTACATATACAGGTATTGCTGAACTAAAGGTAAAGCTAGTTTAGGGGTGTGTCATGGAGAATCTGGGAGTAGCAAGATTCTTTGGCATGAGTGTGTTCTAGAGACATGGTAGGTCATATGTTGACTTTGTTTTAGGATGATTGTGTGAGACCGGTTAGCATGCCATTGGTTGGATAGTTCATAGAATAGGTTCTTAATTAACATAATGAGGTTGAGTGCATGGTATGTACTAAACTTGGGTTTTCCCAAGCAGTGGGAGTTGTCACAAGTTGGAGCCAATTTGGGAGAGAACCATTGGAGGACAGTTCAGTGGATTCTTACAGGGACTAGCAATAGGTGCACATGTTATGCAGGTTCAGGTTATTTTCTACATGGTTTGTAGATGTGGATGTGGCAGGTGATTTGGATGACAGGTTTTGCACCACAGGATTTGTGGTGGTTAGTATTCAAGAGTGATCTTGAGGAGGGATACAAAGCCAAGGGAACAAACTAGATGGAGTATAGGTACAGGTACAGGTTGCAGCTGTTTATCTCCAAGTGGGAGATTGTTGAGTTATGAAGCTAAAAGCTTTAACTCTTTAAAAATTGAAGGAACAGAAGGTTGCTGAGATCCAGGAGCACTGGCATCGGTAACAGGACCGACGTCGGTCGTGACCAGTGCAGAAGGCCATTGGCAACAGCAGGGAGTCGGCCGACGTCGGCAGAACCAAACAAGCAGGGACTGGCGTCGGTCGCCTGTGTGTTCCAGAACTGTTCGTTGCATGGACAGTTAGTTAAGTGAATGAAGTGTTTGCATGTAAAGTCCAGTTAGAGTCTTGAGCTGCGAGGATGTCTAAATTAAGAGTCTAAGTTATTGTTTAAGTTAGGGATCTATTTATAGACCCATTGGCATGTATTGTACAAGTATGAGATAGAAAGGAAGAGTTCCTTCCATTGTAAGATCATTGAGTTATAGGTTGTTGCAAGCTCATAGGGGATCTACATGTAAGTTTGGTCTATTGAATTGCAGGTTGCAGGTTCATGGGAGATCAACTTGAAGTGCTATAGAGTGCTTGGTGAACTGGCAGGGTTATTACTAACTAGTTGGAGAGGTGAACACCAATTCTGTTTGTGAGTTGGTTGTTGGGACCATTTTTTTTTGGGTAGGAGAGTGTTGTAGAAGAATTACTGTACACTTGAGGTGTGGGAAACCTCTGTAAGGTGGAAGAGTGTGGCAGCTCTTTATTGTATTTTTTTCTGTAAAGTGTTAATACAAGATAGTGTATTGTCTCTCATATTTTGTGCTATTGGTGAATTCTAGTTACTTGTGTTTCTAGTTATTTCCGCATATTTAATTGCTTATATTTGGTAATCACATTGTGCTCTTTCTGAGGAGCAAGATCCTAACAAAGTGGGATCAGAATAGGTGTTGTTCTTGTGATCCCCCAACATTAATGAATAGGCATGGGTCTCCAAAAAGAGATATTTTCCAAAGGATTGACAACTCATAAAAGGGTAATCATGAAAGACTAGGATATTTCATATTTTTAATTTTCCTTTTTTTGTTATTTATTAATTACACATGGATTATTCCACTAGGCTTTTAATTTTTTTTATCTTGTTAATTATTTATAATTACCCACTTAACTCTTTCAAGATTTGATATTTGTTCATGTGCTCCACTTAATAGGCCCATATGCTAAATTGACTATTGTGATGCCACAAGATGTTTAAGGATGAAACTATGACAAGTTATTATTGCATATGATAGGATATCCAAATTAAGGATGACTTGACATGAATCTAATCTTTTATGAATGATGCACAAGAAAATTTGTGACGTTTAATGATTTCTACGCCTAATTTGTAATGGTTTGGATAAATTAGTCTGAAGTCCTATTAAAGGCCAGTGGTGGGTAGTTTTTTGTTTCTAAAAAAATTACATGAGTATGATTCCCTATTTTAGGTTATTATATGTGTAGGAAATGGCCACTATTAGTAGGCTCTTTGGGGTCAATTTGACATCATATTGCCACTAACCCATTTTCCCCCAAGGTCATCATAAGGATGACGAACTAGGGTTTTAAAAATTCATAAAGAGTGACATTCCATGACCTAAATATGAATGCACAAACCGACCAATCCACATAAAAAAACATAGAATAAAATAAAATAGGTCATATAATATAATGGTCTTGGGAGACCAAAAACAAGGTACATGTTCAAATATTACACAATTTAAGGGACATGAATTAATATAATGCCCACAGAAACAAGGATGACATATTAAAATTTACAAAAAAACATAGATATGCATGGGGTTTACAAACAAAGGATCATATTCAAGTGATTGAATAATCAAAACAATAACAATACAAGGAACTCAAGGAAGTGCATAAAGGAAAGCATACACAACTAGCGTAAACATATCATAGTAGTCTATGGATAAAATGTGTTATTAAAAATTTTCAAGTTTATAGCATATCATGTTCCCTATGAAAAATATAATCATGGATAAATTCATGTGTAAGTATGCATATGATCTCAAAACATGATAATGTAAAATGACCATAGAATGATATAACCTGTGAGTATTGATATCAAAGAAGTGGATGCCCCCAATATTCACATGGCATGAGTAGAGGGAAGGCCTAAAATATAAAATAAGAATATATCAAGTATATATGTATGCATATATAACACTTAAATATAATCATGACACACATATATGTAGAAGTAATTGATTTCCATATATTAAATATGAACTAGGGTTTAGGTCATAGAATAAAATAGGTGGTTGCATACATTTATATTAATTATTCCATATGTGATACTTACATATAACCCAAATAGTATTATCGATGCAACTATCACAGGTTGTTGTTAGTGTCAAAATCACTAGAAGTGTCAGACCCAGAATCTAATAGCTATTATAGAATCATCTTCTAGCCTACTTTCTATCTGTTTTAGATCCAACATTATGTTAGCATAAAAACCATATAAGTATAATACTTCTTTATGATTTTCATATATAGATTAGTTATACTTTATATATTTAGCCTATACTCAACATAATAAATTTGGTTTATGCTTATATTTGAGTTTAGCACCTAATTAGCCTACTATAGATTTGATTATCACCTTTATGCATTCTCATTTATATATTCTCAACCCTTATACTAAAAACTATAGGATAATATATGTTATATAATTTAGGGTTAAACTTGTAGTTACCTCACCTATAAAGGATAAGATAAATATATAATCTATGGATGGAACCATGTAGCATATAAAAGAACATGTCTAGGTAAATATAACATTGAAGTGCTTCAAACAATGTGGTCATATGAGGCCTAAAATTAATTATAAATATCATGACAATATCTAGATGTTAATAGTATAATATCAACAAAAAAATCAATTACACACACAATAAACACTCAAAATCAAGTCAACATATAATGGTCCTGGGAGACCAAAAACAAGGTACATGTTCAAATATTACACAATTTAAGGTTCATGAATTAATATAATGCCCACAGAAACAAGGATGACATATTAAAATTTACAAAAAAACATAGATATGCATGGGGTCTACAAACAAAGGATCATATTCAAATGATTTAATAATCAAAACAATAACCATACAAGGAACTCAAGGAAGTGCATAAAGGAAAGCATACACAACTAGCATAAACATATCATAGTAGTCTATGGATAAAATGTGTTATTAAAAATTGTCAAGTTTATAGCATATCATGTTCCCTATGAAAAATATAATCATGGATAAATTCATGTGTAAGTATGCATATGATCTCAAAACATGATAATGTAAAACGACCATAGAATGATATAACCTGTGAGTATTGATATCAAAGAAGTGGATGCCCCTAATATGCACATGGCATGAGTAGAGGGAAGGCCTAAAATATAAAATAAGAATATATCAAGTATATATGTATGCATATATAACACTTAAATATAATCATGACACACATATATGTATAAGTAATTGATTTCCATCCATAAACATGGAACTAACACATATATGACAAGGAGCTTGTAGAGAAAGTTTATGCTGAAAATGTTTTTGGATTCTGAATGTTTTTTTATGCTTTTGGTTCTTTTGGAATATTATGAAGAGGAAATTCATCTTATGATATCATCCAAAGGATTTTCATATTTATATCCCCAATCAAAACCTAGTACAAGCAATTTATGGTACTATTAAAGAGCATGTATAGGTGAAATATTTTTCACTATAGTATCTATGATGTTATGTGTATGTATAATAGGAATCGAAGGTTTTTAAGAAAAAATATAAGGAATAGGGGTTTTTGAAAGCCATCTATGTATGTTCTATGGTTTATCTAGAATAACAATAGCAGAAATGTGTATAGGTATTCAAAATGTTTGAATATGGTGTGTAATAGAAGATGAGTATTATGTGAAATCTACTATATGTCTCTAATGTAATGGTCTCTCAAGTAATAGATTCCTAGTAATGGGGATTGATTTTTTATTACCATTTTATGGTGGATTAAAATTAGTAGGCTTGATAAGTATAAACTATAATTACTCGATTGGCATGTATGTATTTAACACACATGTGCACTATAGAAGGAACTAATCAAATAGTATGGATCCAAGGTCTTCTTAATAGAATATCAAATATTCCTAAGTAAGGTATAAAGATAGGTCAATCTCACTAATAACCTTTTGGGATGTCCCATAGAATTCTCTAACTGATCTAGTGGAAGGATGCAAATCATGAATAATATAATCTAGATGCACAAGTAGTGTGATGGTGGAAACATTTTAAATTTCATACTTATCAATAATAACATAATTTATAGGATAGTGATCAAGGAATGATCAAATTAATAAATAATAAATATCAGAGTCATCATCCTTAATCTTAGTATCATCAAACATAATATAAAGTCTCTAAAACATAGGAGGTATATGTTTTGTATAAGTTCTAATAATCCCATCTAATGTGTGTCCATAATGTTATGGATAAGGTTGTGAATTATATTCCATTTTCACTTATGGTTCCTTCTTATAATAGTCTTTCAAAATATTGTTAAATATTTTCTATTTCTAGTGATCTCTAGGTTATGAACATGATTCCTTGGGAGGATCATCAATGCAATTTTTTAGGA
This sequence comes from Torreya grandis, assembly GCA_037957365.1. Lineage (NCBI taxonomy): Eukaryota > Viridiplantae > Streptophyta > Pinopsida > Cupressales > Taxaceae > Torreya > Torreya grandis. The sequence continues at coordinate 550,156 of JARHVA010007133.1, forward strand.
ATCCATGAGGTCTCATATCTTATGATTCAAGGTAAAAAAATTGTTAATAGAATTTCCTAGCCCCTGGTGATAATCATAATAAGCATTCGAATCATACCTTTTGGGTAGAGTTCTAGTCATATCAACATATATAGGATGAGGGTGAGTTATAAGATGACACTCTACTATCCATGGGAGTAATAAAGTGGGAGACTAATGTAAGCATGTAAATTTTCTCCTTAGTGAATTAGATAAGACAAGATAATTAGGCTACTATGAAATTGTGTTCAATATGGTGTTTGCTTCCTTTTAAGGTCAAGAGGTTTTACCTTTTAACTTGGCTTGATTGTAAATTTGGCATTAGATATATATTCACTTGGTGTGTTTGATACATACTTGAGCTTATTCAATGAAATAAACTTAATTACATGGTTTCGTACAACATGGCATAAGTCATCAAAATTTTTATCTTATTGAAAAGAATGGACTCATGTAAAAAAGAAAGCAAACTTAGCTTGAATATGTCCTACTAATCTTTATCTACCATAGGATTTTTCATTTTATTCAACATCATCTTATACCTCAAGTCATATTCATTGATAGGTTCATTTTTTTCTTGTTTGATTTTGGAAATCTAAACATAGGAAACCTTTTTCAAAAATATTAATGGAAAAGTGTGCTAAAAATTGACCTAAAATAAGTTTGAATGCTTTCACAAATTAGAGAGGTAAATAATAGAATGACATAAAATCATATTCCTTGAGGCTTATTATGATTAATTTGGTCAAAATTTTATTATTGGTGGAATAGTCAAGGCATGCCACATAAAAGGATCATATATGTTATTCAAGATCACCTTGCCATCATAAAATATGAAATTAGGTGCAAAAAAACTAATTAGCAAAGGGTTGAAATATATCTCAAGTGAAAGTGGGTTATGTAAAACATTTTGGAAATCAATATCATGAGGATAATTTAAATAATTTTATTCAATGTTTGTAACCATGCCATCCAATTTACTTATATCTTGAAGGAGTTTTTTAACTATGGACCCATTGGGATTTAGATTAACAAGATGAGTAGTTACCAAAGGGGATGAAATCATGGTTTTAATAGGCATAGAAACTTATATTTGAGTTGAAACATTTGTTAGCCCTATGGCAGACATAGTGATAGTAGTTTTAGGTAACAAATGTTGGAGTACATATCCTGTTCTCCCAATAGAATTATTAGGTTGTAATATGTTTAAGGGGATGGTTATTAGTATATGAGGATGACCCATAGTTCTAATATCTTGAACAATAGATGGACCTATTTGGTCATCTATGTTTTTTTGAATTCTTAGTTTCTAAAATGGTTTTTAGGATTTCATCAATATCTTTAGGGTTTTGATGAATATGCTTATGAAACAATGCAATTTTTTTCACTTAAGATTTATTTTATCATGTTCATTGGTTTCATTATACTCTTGGTTTTCATTATTAGAATATTCTTCTATAATAACCTCATTAATATGGTTTGCACTCTCAACATTAGTATCATCATGATCCATGGGAATAGGTCCCTCATTAGTTTTGGATAGCTTAGGTGGTGGGAGGGGAATATTAATGTGTTTAATATGCACACCTCCCAATCTAGGTCTATATCTAGGTTGCATACAAAATAATATAATTAAGAAATGAAAAAGTATAATAATTTGAAACCCTAATTGACTGAAAACCCTAGGAATCAAAAATGTTTGAATTCATGCAAATGGGGTTCATAAAATATTTAACCCTAAAAATATAGATTGGGGTTATATAGGGTTAAATGGGATAGATATAGCCTAAGGTACAAGGTTTATAAACTTTCTATTTAATGGTCCAATTATATGATAAAATAAAATATTACATATAATAAATTCATTTAACCATGATAGGCTAAAAAAGTATGTATATTTATTCTAGATATTGAAATGACAAAGAAGAAATGTACTTAGTTGGTTTTGATGTTAATAAAGTTTTGTATTTGGACCAAACAAGAATTAGTTTAGAAGAGGGTTATGGAATAATCACCAAATCTAGATTGAGTGCCTCTGGAGCCTTAAACACTAATGCCATCCTAGGATGGTTGTGTTGATGATACTATTTAAACATAATTGTTACCGACCTAGATAACATCCAGTTGAGATCAGATTGCTCAAATTTGACTCATATTTGAACTAACATTGGAATGATCTAAGGTTTTGGGATACCTAATTTTATAATAGACCTCTAGTTATGAGGCTAGTTTCTCTAAAGATATGAATTTAGATCAATTACTAAACCTATTTGATGTTAGGATGAAAAGAGTAAGGAGGAAACTGAAAAGAAAATTTATCTATGATAGTAATGCACCTGAATGGTGATTGATCATATATAAAATTTGAAACTTAGGTACACATATAAATAAAGATTGAAAATTTTTTCAAAAAAACTCTCTTAGATCAATCCTAAACATCTATGTTTCAAATGAAGGTTTGAAAGGAGTTTTGATAATTGAATGTGTGTGAATGGAGGTCTCTAAAGACACTGCATACTAAAAATCTCCAACTCAATTACTATTCATAACTCTTCAAGTGACCTATAAAGGATGGAATCATAGTAGTAGGTCAGGAAAGGAGCTGAAAAAAGAGATATCTATAAAAATTATATGTAAATAAACAATCATAAATACACACTACAACCATAAATTTATCTACAAACAAACTCTCTTTATTGATATTTGGTGAAAGTTATAATTTATGTATAGTCTCTCTATACTTTTTTAAGGGCTTTGGAAAATAGCTTAAAATCCTAGATATATATCCAAAATTAAAAATATATAGCCAATGTGGCATATAGGAGAGAATTATAAGTCATTTTTATTTAACTCAATACAAATTCCTTTTACAATTATCAACAATAGTTTCCAAGAATTCTCTTCATGTGGAAGTCTTTGCATGATCTTCTATTTTATGTTGGGAAGGAAGGGTGGGTACATATTTGACTTGTTAATCCCATTTTCATAAAATATATGCCAATATTTTTTTTTACTCCACTTTAAGTGAGTTTAAGTTGATTGAAAGCCCTCCTTTACATGAAAACCATGGAAGATGAATGAATCTAGTCAAACAATCAACTGAAGTGGTTTGGTCTTTAAGACAAGTTAACTTTACTTGAACTACATATTGTCTGAAAATTCACTTTAATATTGAGTTAAACATGAAATAATAGTATTTAAGTGGTGTGTAATTCATTTTTTTAACTCTTTGATAGCATCCATTGCCAAATTCCCTTTTTATTATTTGATAAAATATGCCTACTAGGCTAATTAGGCATGATAGCCTACTTATTGTACTTAAAATCCATTATAACCTATAATAAAACCATTAGACCTAAAAATAAAATGAATATTATACCTTTAAAAACTCCTCACACCATGAGATAGGTATTCTTGATGAATAAACTCATGCCACTTAATCATCATGGTTGACTAGGTCAATTTTGCCTCATTTTTCTATAGATTGACTATTTCAAAGGAGATGTTAGGGGAAATTCCAAGAGTATCTATGTAAAACTTATGATTTTATGATAAACAAAAAGTATTAATATTCAACATATATGGATTTGATTTCATGTAAACTGCCTTGTACCTCATTTTTCAAACTTTTTTCTCTAAAAAACTTGATTTTTACCCTAATCCATAAAGTTACATAGAAAAAATTGGAATTTATTGGATCATCTCTAAGTTTATTTCATTTTTTAATAGTTTTTAGGTTTATCCATGATGTTTTGATATCAATAAAATCATATTTTCTCAGAACTGGTCATTGTGAGGGTTTTGGAACTAAACCTTCTTAGCAATGGTTCATGAAGCATAAAAATCAAAACCTAAACCTATTTATATTGATATATAGTATACATACCCATTAAAAATACTTTAACATATTGGGTTCCCAATCAAAATGTATGTGAAGATAGCCATGTGAATAAATTTGCTTGTAGGGTTTGTAAACATTTTGGACTGCTTACACTCGTAGAAATTGTTCATAAAGCACAAGCCCTAAAAAGACATAATTTTTTCATGAATTATAATTTCATATTTTTAATAAAATGTTTCTAATATATCTTTTCCAAACTCTTCACATGGTGAAAGATACAATCATTTGATCAGGTGGCTTAAATGGGTGTCTAGGATTATAAAATTTGAATTTCCTCCTTGAAATAAAAATGAATCCTCCATTACTTATACCTAATTTAAATAATAATGTGACCTATAAAATTTCATAAAATCATTTTTTAGGTGTCATGTTTCTTGATAGGTCAAAAAATGCCTTTTGGTGCTATAGGCTTGCTTACTTGATTTATCCCTCAAGGGCATGGTTTGAATATAATTTGGAGTTTGAACACTATTTAAAGGTATTTTAAAGATTTAATCACATATATTAATGATTATAATAACTTATTTGGATATTAAATCCTATATTACACATTTATGAACCCAATAACCTCCTCTTGCTCCAATGGTGATTATTTTAAGACAAGTAGAGGATTGTGTCAAATTAGTGAGCAATTCCACTTGTAAAATGGTCTTGATAATGATATACAAGATTAACCAAGTAATTATGACCATGTTTAACAAATTTTAAGTCTTGATTCTACCTATAAATTCCAAAAAACTTCAAACCTCTCTCAAAAATGCTTCTTATGCATTGACTCAGCATGTGACTGACTGCACTTTCATGTTTTACCTATTTGGAAAAATTAGAACATGATGAACATGTTTTTTAAAGATCATAATTACGTATCATTTATTTTTATTACTCTCCATTTATTATTTTTCACTCTATATTACCTTCTTCAAGATCTAAACCCTTTAACAAGCTTGTTTCCTTGTATTAATAGTATTTTAGGGTTTGGTTTTTAAGGTGAAAGACCCTTTATTTCTTATGATTCAGTACTTATTCTCATGAGTAACTCTCCATTCCACTTGAAACCTACTTCAAATCATAAAAATACCCTATAATTCTTAAGAAAGGTAAGACCTTGTTATTTCAATGCTTAACTGTACCTTATGTGACATGTAGGTTGTCCTTAGTGTAATGTAGGTGTCTTTTCAAAGCAAAAAAATGTGTATTAGGTTTGAATCCATCTCCATCCTCTACATCATCTATTTAATATTACCATCATCTCCCAATAACCTTCATGGTCAAGGGACTTAACCATGTATCATTGTGTTCCTATCCTTCATGCTTGGAAATTTTAAGGTAGCTTATCCTTAAGTGGTTATAGATGGTGTTGAGGTTTAACTATATGTTTTTTGCTTGGATTCCTTTCCTTGTACTAATAGTATTGTAGGGTTTGGTTTTTAAGGTGAAAGACCCTTTATTTCTTATGATTAATTAATTACTAAATTGAGTAACTCTCCATGCCACTTGAAACCTCTTTCAAATCATAAAAAGACCTTATAATTCTTAAGAAAGGTAAGACCTTGTTAGTTCAATACTTGATTGTACCTTATGTGACATGCAGTTTATCCTTAGTGTAATGTAGGTGTCTTTTCAAAGAAAAAAAATGTGTATTAGGTTTGAAACCCTCTCCATCCTCTACATTATTTATTTAATATCACCATCATCTCCTAATAACATTCATGGTCAAGGGACTTAACCATGTATCATTGTGTTCCTATCCTTCATGCTTGGAAACTTTAAGGTATCTTATCCTTAAGTGGTTATAGATGGTGTTGAGGTTTGACTATATGTTTTTTACTTGGATGCCTTTCCTTCACAATACTTAGTTTATTCATATCCTTGTGGTATCATTTTATCATCCTTTTAAGTATGAACTTCCTTCAAAGACCATTGTGCTTTCTCATCTCTTCATGCAAGTTTGAGGAGAAGCTTGTATTCACCTTTGGCTATAGATGCATCCTTTTTAGTGTATGACTATTTTAGTGTTTATAAACCCTCAATTATCCCTTTTTATAACTCATCATTTTATTTAAAACCTTCATTTATCCCTCTTTATAATATCAACTCTTCTATAACCAACTATCTCTTCTTTTGATCACAGACCTTCTATTAGGTGCTTGACTATATTTATTGCTTGTATGGACTGGGACTATAGGTGATGATGTTATGTTTAGTAATAAGGTGTTTATGAGCTATTACCATTTCAAAATTATGTCTTATGAGTCACATCCTTCTTGAAATGGTTTATATTATATTAAAGGTCTTCATCTAACATGCTCACCCACCTAACTGTAAGTTGCATTTTGGGTTGACTATAGGTTGAATTTATGCCTCATTAGCCATATTCAAGGCTTCATATGATTTTTAACCTATCTCTATATTGAAATATGATCACCTTCTAAACCCAAAAATCTTCTTGAAGTTTCTCTTTTAGGTCTCCTTGACCATCATGGCTTGTCATCTTGACTACAATAGTGGCCCTAGGGTTGTAGGTCTCATTTTCAAGATATATAACTGTCACACCTTACCAAGATATAATTACAAATCTCTTTTATGAGTCATGATGATGCTAATAATAATTTATTCCTTTAAATACCTATCCTAATAAGTCATATCACTTGTGAACAAACACTTCAACAACCCTTACTTGACTATATTTAATAGGCCTACAAGGTTTTGTATGGATCAAGGTTCAAGGTATGAGATTCTTGGAGAGCTATAACAACAAATAAGAAGTGTAAATTATGAAAAAAATTCCCTAATACAAGTCTCATGATCTCCAAACTAAACCATCTCTCTCTTGAATGTCTCAAAACTTGTAACCCTTTATTTGGCATTGTGACCTCTTTGTTGGCTATAACCTACTATTGTATAGACTATAGCCTTGATTTAGGATTTGAATAAGTTTTAAAAATAGTGACAAGAAGTGTGAAGGTATTTTAACTATAAATTCTATTTATATATCCACAATATCATATTTTTAGGGTTTAAACCATGAAAACCTTCCTAACTTTGTTGTACACCTAATTGGCTATAAGTGTCCTCTATGTGGGTTTGATGTAGCTTCATTTTCTCCTTCTTAAGGTCTATTTGAAACTTGAATGTGACCTTGATTTATCTCCCTTTGTAATTTCACATCTAAATATTAATACTTAACTATTCATCAATTCCAACATAATATCCTTAGGCCTTAAAGAGTTTAATCAAAACTCACTATAGGTTTTGGCTTGAGAGTAGGCTTGTAGGTGTCTTTCTAGGCACTATAGATCCATTTTCATGACTACCTCTTATTGATTATGACATAAATAAGGTCATAATAAAATAATAACCTCTTATTTGGATAAAGGCCTACCTTTACTTATATATCCATGTCTTGTCAAAAAAAGTTAAGGACTATGACCTTGATCAATATAGATGACGACTACATATACTATCTATACAAATTTATCCTATATGTGACCTTAAAGAAAGACAAAAACTTGATTTAATCCTTATTCTTCTTCCTTATTTTTCTTGATGATGTCATTTTATATAAACCATTAAGAATATATCCCTATCATTCTGAGATTGATTTCTTTGATGGAAAACGATGACTATGTTAAACTTTTTATAGGTCTATATCCATGGAATGTTGCCAAATTTGAAGGTTTATACACCTACCTTCACATCCATGATGACTTTATCCTATTTTTTTCTCATGACTATGTATTGTTTTATCTCACTAGATCCTAAATAAGGCCTCTCTCATCTTGACTATTCATTGTACCTTCATGGCCAACACTTGACTGTGTTGAACTATTGTAAACTTCATCTTGACTGTAGTTTGATGCCCTTGGCCTATATCATATTTTTCATTCTCATGGTATATCTTGTCAATTATTGACTATATATATTAATTAAATATGGAATGGATATGTGTGAAAGGATGTTGAGGATGAAATATTATGAAAAAACATGGTTAGAGGGTTAGGGAAGCACAAAAAATAGTGGAAAGCTAGTTCCATGACAGTGATATGGGGGTGAGTGAGATGGAGGTGGAAAGGAGTATGAGGGAGCATGTCAATACCAAGATGAGGATTTATATGTAAACATGAACACATCATCCTCACACCATATAAAATTAGATGCCTTTGGATAAGGACAATAGGGTGAAAATGAAACATAGGTTTCTGTAAAAACTTTAAAATATGAAATTTTTTCGTAAAGTATGCTAAACTAGCCTTTTAAGACACTTTGAGAGCATAAATAAGGGATAAAACACGAATCATTGGATAAATTTTTGATAAAACCTATTATAGAACATAATAAAAAGGAATGAAAACCATGCCATAAAGGACACCAAGAAATATTGAAAATTTTCTCTCCAAAACCATATAATTTCTCTTCAAACACATGCCAAACTATAAATTGTAATCCTTGTCTTTTTTAGATTATATTGAACTTAATATATTGTGTAAAAATACTAAATTAGGCCATTTAAAGGTTGGTTAGGTTCCCAATAATTTTTTAGAACTTGAATTTTCTTGAAATGTTACCCTAGTGAGAAAAATAAAGAAAATTGGTTGCCTTCATGGATACAAAACTATAGAATTTAGCTTGACTTAAAATGGATGATTCATGAGTGATAAAAGAAAAATTATAAAAATAATTTATCTATAAATAATACCTCTAAGTTTATTTTATATTTCCAAAATTTTAGACCTGTAATTTCACTCTCCAACCTATACCATCATCAAACCTACAAGGTAGTCTCTATGTGCAAAGGATGAAGGTGACTATAGAGACTGGTTTTGAGCTTATATGCCATAAAATTTCCATGAAACTCCTATATAATATTTTCATGTCCTCTTGATCATATTTTAGGTTTTAGTTATACATAATTTCATACATATTTGTACTTCTCTTTACAAAATGACTAAAAATAGCTTCGTTTTGGTATTTTAAAGATAAATCAAGATTTACACCACCATAATTAGAATAATATAGAAGAATTAGAAGTAATATATAATTAAGATAAAAATTTATATCCTTTTACAAACTTTTGAGGCCAAATTTGGCATGTGGGAGGTGAACATACCCCCCTTTTGTCTTGAATTTATATCAAAACACCTTTTTAGCTTTTGAAACTTTAGAATCAAGTATAAGTCATGTATTTGGATATAATTAAAGGAATATTGTATATTATAATGAAATTTTGACTCTAATTTTGACATGGTAAAGATGAAAAATACCTTATTAGGTCAAAATACACCTATTTGACTAACTTGCAGAGACTATTGATAGGATCTTGGAAAGTTTTGGATTATAGGGGTTGGTAGTTGCCCTTGAAAGGCCAAATTATCAACATTTTTGGTGACTCGTAGGGGTTGAGAAACATAATGTTAAATAAAATTCAAAATCTTTAGACTATATGATATTTTAGATGATACTAAAAAACTAGAAAAACTTACAAACTCTGAAACAACAAATAAAAAGATAGAAACACAAACTAGAAATAACAACTGACTACTAAAGAAAAACAATAACTAACAAAGCATGTGTGACTTGTGCACTTAGAGGAATGAAACTATGAATATGTAAAATGGAGTGACTCTTCTAATAGTAGTACTTGAAGAACATCCCATTCACAATAATAGGAATTTACTCTCCACTTAGTTTAGATAATTGGAAGGAATTGCTTTCATTAAAATCAGTGATAACATAAGGGCCACTCCAAAGGCTATCAAATTTGGAATGCTTACATGGTTTAGCACATTATTCATCCCATTTTAAGTACTCTATCTCCTTTATAAAATGTCTTTGATGAAGATCTTTGTCAAATTATTTTTTAATTTACTACTAGTTTGACCACATGGTATGCATGGCATAATTTCTTATTTCCTCCAATTCTTTTAGTTCATTCATCTTTACCTCCATTGCATCATTTTCCATATGTTCTATCTAATATGAAATCTATAAATATTAAAGTTATAATTAAATAGGAAGCCTTTCCTCTCTTTCATAAACTAAAAGATAAGGTGAATGACCAATGGCCTTCTTAGGAGTGATTATATCTACCAATAAGGTAGTCTTTAACTTTGTATTTTGTGATCTCTGATTATCTTCCATTGATCTCTTGATGATCTGAATTAGGTTCTTATTAGTGGAAACTTCTATCCCATTATTATATGGATAATAATTATATTAATATTTTATAAGAATTTTCATTATTAAGAGACCATTCACATACCTTTATAATATTGAATTCTAAATCATTACCTAATATGATAGTTAAAGGGACTCTAAAACATGTGACTAGACTATCATAGAACTCAAGAACTGAGTTCTCATTTGCTTCCTTTAGTGAAACTAATTCCAACCAACTTGTAAAACATTTTTTGTCTCTTATAAACCACTTATGACCAGCACTTGATGGAGAATGAATCATTCTAAGGAATTCTAAACCCCATTTTATGAAAGGTTGCTCAACCTGAATATGCTTCAATGACATAGTATCTAGTCTTTGATTTTTGGTAAACATTACATAGTTTGCACATTTTATAAACCATGTATGTGCATACTTGAATAAATAAAGCCAAAATTAATGATGTTTTATATTGTAGTCTTGGTTTTAAAGTAGCCTCCTGAAGGACTATCATTAAATTTCTCTAAAAGTTTATCAATTTGACTAGTTTCAACACACCTTAATGACATACATCAAATATATTTTTGGAAAATAACTCCATCAATAATAATGTATGGTATTAATTCAATACTTAAGTGTATCATATTTTATCAATTTAATCCCTTAGGACACTCCTATTTGGAGGAATCTAGCAATGTCCTGTATCCATCTAGAAGGAGGTGTAGTTTTCGCTTTATGTTAAGTGTCCTAAAATTTCAAAATCACCTCTTTCTTTTCTTTCACATATACTATAAGATGTTAACATAATACTTTACCTCATAATATATTTATTTCATTCACTTAAATTTCATATTCCATGCATTTAGTGAGCCATCCAACTCTCTTTTCACTTAAGTCTCTGTTAAGGATGAAATACTTCACACTAAGATGAACTACCATTAGAAAAATATTATTATTTGAAACTAAAGGTTTAATTTTTTTCAAATATCTTATAAAATCAAGAAAATATTTTTCAAAAAATAAATACCTCTCTTCATATCCCTCTAACTCTTGACTGAAAAAGCAATGGGTTGCTCCTAACCTTCACTATTTTGTTGCATAAGCATGGCTGAAATTGTACTAGATGTAGAAAAAGCATACAAAAAGAAATCCTTACTAAAATAAGTATTGAGGAAAGTAGTATATTATCTAATATCTTCCTTTATGGCCTCAAATATTCTCTTACTCTATTTAATCCAAGTGAATTCTTAATGTTTCTTCATCATTTTAGTGAGTGGCCTTACCAATTCTATAAAACTAGGAATGAACCTTATGATGAAATTAATTTTTCCCATGTAGCTTTGTGATCACTTATTATGTGTAGGAAATTATATAAAATAGGATTTATTATATCTATATTGGTCAATGTAATGTCCATATTTGGACACAACATACCCAAGAAGTCTTCTCTTATGTATTCCAAAAATGCACTTTTTTTTGGATTAAAGGAAACTCCAAATTGTCTACATCTATGAAAAACCATTCTTGAGTGTGTTAGATGATCATTATGATCATTTTAAAATACAATAATTTCATCAAGATAAACTAAAACCATTTCACTCAAAATACCATGAAAAGCAATATTTATTTCCTTTTAGAAAGTGGCTCTAGCATTGGAGAGTCCAAAGGGAATCTTATATGTATAACCACCCCATTTGGTGGTGAAATATATTTTGTATTGGTACTTATATTTGAAAAATATATGTTTTTAACTTGATTACCCATCCATTAGAGATAACCTCTGTGAGCTTGACACTCTTTACAAATTTTGATCCATGGAGGGAAAAGGATAATGATCTTTTAGTTACACTCTGTTAAGATCTCTAAAATCTACACATAGTCTTATCTTTCCATTTTTATTTATCACAGGTATAAGGTTTTCTACCCATATTTATTTATTGATAGGAAATATTATATTTTATTAAATTATATTTTTAAGTTCCTTTATCATGAGGATTTCAACCTTGGGGTTAATTAGCCTTTTACTTCTGTCTTATTGTTTTTACATCCTCTTCAAGTTTAATTGTATGCTATGCTAACCTAGGATTAAAAAATTTAAAATCATGGTATTTTAAATAAAATACATCCATAAACTCCTTACATAAAGAAATGAAATCACCTCTCTCAGTAGTTTAACTTCAACTATGGAAATTTTCTCATAATGCTATTTATTGGAAAAGATACATAACTTGTCCTTTATTATCTGATAATATTAATTAAAAATTATTTCTAAAGTCACCAAAAATTTAAGCATCTTGTTTGATCTCAAATATGCAATCTGATCCTCATATTGGTTTTGCAATTTATCATAATTTTTTGGGCAAAATTATAACTCATTTTGTAAGAAATAAGCTATCTATTTATCATAGTCAATTTTTTTTCAAAATTAAATCATTATTTATAATTTAAGGCCTGTATACCACCTTTATTTTGGTTTTATTTTTAGTTTCCTTAAGCTGATACATAATGTCATATTGTGCTCCTATGGTAGCAAGTTTATTTGCATATTGATTGGCTCTTCTAGGAATGGAGTGAATATCAAATTCTTGGAAATCTTCCTTAAGTTCCCAAACTTTTTGTTTTTAGGCCTTTAAAAAAGGTTTCTTAGATCCACTTAAACCTCTAACTTACTGCACTACCAACTCACTATCACTTTTCACCTATAAAGGTTTAATACCCCTCTCTCTAGCCCGTTAAAGGCCATGAATAAGAGCTTCATACTTTGTAGTATTTGATGTAAAACTGAACTAAAATATAAAAAAAGAGTAATAATTTTTATTTTGAGGTGAAATCAACATTACACCAACCCCACTTACATTATTTGATCTAGATTCATCGAAGTATAAATTCCACACTCCTTGTATATGTGATGAGAGGTTATGAACTTGAAAATGCATTTATCAGCCTAAGTCCTAGAGACTTTTACACCCTTCAATATTTATTCAAAAATTTCAAGTCTTTGAGATTATAGTTAAAAAATGTGGAATAGAGAATAAAGGTAACCAAATTATTCTTTCTATACTCTCTAATCTAGGTCCTGACTACTCAGTCTTTATCTCTAATTTCCATGCAACTAAAAATGCTCTAGGCACTACATGGAAAATTCGATCCTTATATTCATTTATTTATGACTTGACTTGAGAGAAATAAAATTTAATATAGATGGACACATTGAATTCCACAAAACCTAAATACCTCATTATTGGGAATGGGAAACAAATAAAAGAAGAAGAAGAATAAGGATCAAGAGAATAATAAAGAATCAACCTTTACCAAAATAACCTTTAAAATATCCTCTTCCAATGACAAACCTAATAAATAGTATGTTATGTTTGCCTATATCAATAAAAGTGGGCATGATGAATACAAGCACATGAAGAAGGAAATTGATCACCTAACTCATCTTCTAGAGAAAAAAACATAGGTGTTCCTAAATATATAAATCATGATTAATCAACTCAAGATTATTCTAAGGTAAAAGGAAAAGGTAAAGAGAAAGAAAAATGCAAGGATCTTATATTAGTTACAACTCTATCCTCTTCATGGGTTATTGACTTGGGTGCTTCCCACCACATGGGATCTTCACAAGTTGAGTTTTCTTCTTTAAGCCTTTTAGAATGTCTTCTATCATTGTAATTGATGAAACTTTAGTATAAGTTATATGGAAAGGGTCTATTTAAATGGATGCAAGAACATTAAATAATGTTCTAATTGTTCCATCACTTTCAACTAGCTCCTATTGATGTACCAAATCACTCACATCAATAAGGGAATGTGGGTAGAGTTTTCACCATATTCAATTATAATCAGAGAATTATACAATGATTTTATAGTGGTAGTGGGTAGGTAAGATCACCAAGATATGTTATATACCTTCTCACATTTTTAACCCAAGTCTTATTTGATTTCATTGTTGATTCATTCAAATGAAGTTAGAAAATTATGGCATGAGTGGTTTGGTCACCTTAACTATAGCTACCTAGAACAACTTAGAAAAAATGACATGGTCACAGGCTTTCCTTGAGTCCATATATAAATCTAAGAGTCTTTTTGAGGGTTTCTACTTTAGGAAACATATTGAAGAGAAATATGACAAAGGTAAAGCTTGGAGGGATTCACAAGCATTGGAGTTAGTACATAGTGATGTATTTAGGCCTTTTCCTAGTCTATATTTTCTAAGGGCTAAGTTCATGCTTAGTTTTATTGATGATTTATCAAGATATACATGGATATATTTATAAAAAAGTTTAAAGTGTTTGAATATTTTCAATACTTCAAGAAACTTATTGAGAAATAATATGATAAATCTATTAGGTTCTTTAAATTGACAATAGAAATGAATATGTCAGTAGCATATTTGAGTAGTTTTGTAACATACAAGGATTTATTTGTAGTTAATCCTTAATTATAATCCTTCAAAAAATGGAGTTGCATAACACAAAAATACATAATTGAAAGAAATGACTAGTATGATTCACTCTAAGTTCTTGACACCTTAGTTTTGGGACAAAGACATCAATTGTGCTTGTTATATTTAGAATAGAATTCCTCAAAAGGCTTTGAGAGACATAAATTCCTTTAAATTTTGGCATATAAGGAGACCATATTTGATCACTTTAGGGTTTTTGTATCCCCAACTATGGAAAACATACCAAAGAAGAAATGCAAAGATATAGAACCTCAATCCAAGTATAGTCATCTAAAAATGACACTTGAGTGGTAAGATTATTTGAGACTACCCATCCCTAGCTTAGACCTAAACCTATCTTAGGGAATATTTAGACACTTATCTATCCTTTTTGTGTACCACATGTATCCCTAACATCGCTAAAGTAGTCCCAAACCCTCACTTTATCATCTTGACCTCTAATGCCTTAGGTTCTACCACATGGACACTAGTGCTATAATGTAGACAATATCACCAATGGCACTAGTGTCCCAAGTTGGGTGCTATTTTCCTTTTCCCACATTTGGTCACCAAAAAATATCTTTTAAAATTAACAACCACCTAGGGTTGGTCGAGACCTATTTTAAGACCCATAAAAATACTAGAAAGGTATAGATACATGACTTTTATACATTATTGACTAGATGGAAATGAGATGCAAATAACATAGATTAACTCAAAACAAGTTGTGAAAAATAGAGTTTATCAATCACTATTATTTCCTACTTCTATATATAGTCATCTATAACATTCTTAAGCTTAGATCACACAAATTTCTAGTCTCACAATCCATTCAAAATTACTCAAGATGACATTAATACTAGCTTCACTTGCATGTGCACTAGCACTTAGGAGGGAGAACTACATTGAGCTTGATCCCTCCTCAGACCATTGGTATTTTGGAAAATTTCATCACAAGTGGGTGTTGAGGAAGTCCACACCACCCCACTAACATCACACTGTACTACTTATGCCAATTATATGGCCTAACATCATGGAGATCTAGGGTTTACATGAAAATTCAATCAAAATAAGTCATCAATAAGGAGTCAACATTCATGTTCAAAAGAATGAGTTTGATATACTCAAACATATTTATACTCGAAATATAAAAAGAATCTACATAAAGGACACTAGAACCAAAAAGAGGACACTAGTGTGATTGGTGCTACTATCTAATTATGGTACTAATTTCAAGGGTTTTGACACTTTTATATATTTGAGACACTCATATCAACTGCTATCCCAATTTTCATCCTCTAGATCTCCCATCTTGGTCTATTTCTAACTAATTACTTGTTTACATCATTTATTGATATTTTTAGAAAGTCTAAACTAAGTCAATCCTATTACAAATTAGTGTTTGTATTTATTGCATATTTATACCCTAATTTATGATACTCAACCCCTTTATAAAATTAGGTCTTAAAATCCATAACTCAAAAAATATAAATCATTTGGTGAACATGACTTACTTTGAATACTATTCAAACCCTAACACTAGATGTTATTAGGGTTTTTATCCTTATTTTTCCTATTTCCATTGGCTATGTAGACTTTTCATATTTCATACATTCTATTTTAGTAGCCATTTTTACTTTTTTTTCTATATGCCTTCTTAAAAGGTTATCTCTCTTCCATTTAGAAGAATTTTTAGTCTTAAAATTAGTCCTATTGAGCATACCCATATTACTTCTATTTGAGCTTATTCCATGGGCAAAATACTAGTTACAACTCCCATCATTGATCCTTCACACCTTAATTATATGGACATTAAAGATAATGCATCTAAAAATGAGAAATATAATCAAGATCAAAATGATACATAAGATGGGAATCATGACACTCTTCACACACTTAATAATGAAAATATTATATCTAATAAGGATGAGATTTTATAGAGTTTTAGAGATAGACTTCAAAACCAACCCCATGATCATGCAAGACATAATGGAAATAAAAAACAAATCAAATAATGGTTAATTTTCTTCTCCCCTAGATTAAAATATTATTACACCTACTTTGGGGGTAACTCAACTTGTGAAACAACTTGTTTTAACTTAACAACCTCAAATAATGGTAAAACCACCTATGGCTAGTTCCAATTCTCTAGATGTATAATCTGCATGAGATTCATTCTCTGTAGGCTAAAGTGTTACATCTTGAGCATGGTGATAATAGGTTATCACATGCCTTGGATTTTGATGTTATTTTACTTACACCTTTGGCACAACACATAATGACAACTCATTTTCCATCTAGATTTGTGTCACCTAAACTTACTTTGTATGATGCTAAGGGTGACCTAGAGCACAATCTATGGTATTTCCACATAGCATGTCTAGACTATGTGTCCAATGATTAGATCCTTACTAAGTTGTTCCTACTTAGCCTAAATGTTTATGCCTTATAGTGTTTCTATGATATTCCAAATCATTCCATCACCACATTCAATCCATTGGAAAATATATATTTAGAACACTTTTAAATCAACATCAGTGATAAGATCTCATATGCTCAAGTGTAACAACTTAATAAAAAATCCAATGAGCCTATTGAATAATATGTCATGTAATATAAAACTATATTAGAAAATATGACTAGCCTAATGGTATATAGAGAGATCTAAGACATATTAAAACAATGCCTACTACCATCATTTCATGAAGCTATCTTGTTCAAAAAGTTTCTAACATTCACATTTTTATGCCATATAGTGAAAGGAAGGGAAGTCAAACTTCTCTCTAAGGAAAAATTAAAATATACAAGTGGATTAGAATAAAATAATAAGAGTTATAATAATCCTCCATAATAATTAAGTGTCATTGAAAATAAGAGTGATAAAAAGGTCATAGTTAATGTAGCTTCAGAGCCTTTTCCTCACTTGGTTTTATCAAGTCCTCCATGAAGAGTTTTCACCAAACTTATAGAATAAATGGAACATGTTTTAAAATAGATCTTGAAATGCAATGGAATATTTATCCCTCACATAAAATAGGTTGATATGATATGGCCTCTTCCAAAAACTATGATTCTAATGGATTATGTAACTATCATAGTGCACTAGGGAATAAGAAAAATAGATGCAACGGCTTGAAACAAAAGATACAAGATTCAATAAAGGACAACATAATTGATGTGGGCACAACCATAGAGGCACCTAAAGGTCAACCAATAGAATCTAAGGTATTGAAAATATTTTTGGATTCATTTCCAAAACATACAACTAATGAGGTAGGTGACACTTTAGGTGTTCACTATACATATCAGGCACATCCAACATGGACATCTTATCACACTACTATAGAGGATGCACACCCCTACATAATATATTTGGTGTTTATCATATTAGAATATGAGATAGACCACTCATCTCTTTATCAAATTTGGATATGATCAATGATGATTCATATTTATATGCACTCTTTATACGAGCCTACATTGATCATCATCCTATTCAAAGTGTTATGGTTGATAATGGTTCAAGTATTAACATTTGCACTATCACACATATAAAACATTTGGGTTATTTATAACATGACATTTATATAAATAAAACAATTAGTCTTGGTTTTAGTATCCATGTTTAAAGTTCCATTGGGTAGATTGTACTTCACCTATAAGCTAAACCAACACATGTGGCTAATAGATTCTTAGTTGTACCTAATGTAGGAAAATTTGACATGTTATTAGGTAGGCCATAGGTAAAATAGATATTAAATATTACATCCACCATGCATAGATGCCTAAAGTATATACATGCTAATAAGGCAGTTATAATATAGGGTATTTCATATGAGTATCCTTTACCTATCCCAAAAAAATCACACTATAGCTACTAGTTACATTTTTAAGCATAGTTCCCATCAGTACATCATAGATTTTAGTTGAACCACTAATGTAGGTGAGGTATAATCCTAAAATGTTACCACATACACATAATCTCCCATAAAGACCATTATTAGAGAGACCCTTACATTAGAGATATGTTGTAAATTATAGAGGGCCTCCATTTACCCATTTCCTTATGAGATTAGTGTAATTGAGTTCTCAGGGTTCTCGACATAGGGTACCTTGCCAGCTATAACATATTCTACCATATGGGTCCCTAAGACCCCTAAAGTTCATAGGAAATATAATCAACTTCATGGATTCCTAGAACCACTCCATAGGTAGTAATAGTTATATATCACTTAGTACAGTAAGTTTTGAGACCTCAATTACCTTTTTAGATAGCTCACATGATTACTATTCCTTTATTTGAAATATGCCACAATAATATTGAGTCTCCCATGAGACTGATCGGTTAGCATGTTCCTTCCTTATTGTACATAGTTTCCTTATTTCTTACTCATTATATATAGTTTTATTTTCATGTTGCTTGTATATATCTTATATCTATAAAATATAAAAATAAATTAATATGTCAAAACACAAAAACATTCAAAAAATAGAAATTATATATTGTATGCATCTCCATGTTTACATTTATTATATTTTCTGGGCACTACATATGCTATCTATCTTAATATAATTAGTTTTTATGATACATACTTGCTACATTTATTTTTTGAAAGTGTTCATAGATACTTACATGACCTAGGTCCACTACATAGATCCATATTTGCTACTATCTACCCACTGGGGGAATATACATAGATACACAAGTTCTTCATTTGATACATTCACCCATTTTGGGGTCATCCTATATAAAGTTTTAGTTTCTAGGTTACATCTTTATAAACTCTACATCACAAATTTAACATTTTTATATATTAATATTGATCATCCTACACTACTCCAATTCATTATTGATTACTAATACTTTTTTATATAAATTTGTACCACATGTTCATGTATACTTTCTTTTTTATCTTTCCTAGTTTATACTTGATTGTGTATCTATGATTCTATATCTATTCAAGGGCATTTACATATTCCATTATTTTATACCTCTATACAACTTCCTTTCATTATAAGTATACTTTATTGATGTACCCATGTTATTGTGTGTGCTTTATTGAGTGTGTATTTAAACATTTGAACATGTCCTTCCATGTGGATCTAAGCCAACCTTTATTGCTCTATGTGCATGTGGACACTTAAACATGTCATTGTATATGTTTATTTCTCAAATTTAGTGATATGTTCCCATGTCCCTTTTATTATGTCCCCTTGGCCTACTTTGCATGCCTCATGTGTGTTATATATGCCATGACAATGACACTTGTCTCTTAATTGTTACACACTCTAATTTTATATTCTATGAGGGATCTCATGCATCTCCACTTCCTCCTTGGGTGACATGATGGACATCATTATTTTTGACTTGGCCAACTATGAAGCTCTTATTTAATTTTATTGATTACTTTTAAATCATAACTAACTTGATCATTTCACTTGATTAATTTATTATCGACTTGGATCATGTTATATTTAACACATGAGATTGCATGCTGAGGGGAATCTAATGATGTGTGTTCCTATTTATCCCATTCAAGGAGTGGGATAGAGGGATTTTAAAGAAGAGTTAGATGATTAGGGATGGGTTGTGGAAGGGGTGGATTAAGGGGATAATGGGTAGCATGGTACTCATAATTTCTACAAGGAGACCCAGCCTCAATGCCAAATAAAGTGTCCTTATGAATCTCAAAAGGATCACTAAAAATATTTTTAGAATCAACATCTAAAGTCAATTCATACCCAACTTAAAATTATTTGACTGATAAAGAATCCAAGAATTATGTTATAATTTCATCATCCTAATATGGATTGAGAATTATTCTTTTTGATTGGTTGACATTAGAATGAGAGACATCCTCAAAGAGATAGGTGTAGGCATGACTTTCATTATCTAAAAGGGATGATGCCTTTGACATGGGTTTTAATTCATATGCTAATGTAGAATAGGATCCTAACCATTGTGACCATTATGATGTTGAATCTGATAGAGATTTTGATTAGGGATGTAACCAATAGATGATTTTATGATAGTATCCATATTATTATCTTTAAGTACCTTCTTTACCTTAGGTTTATGGAAGGATGATTTAGGATTAATGGATTTGTGAAGATGTGGAATTGGATGTGGATAAGATATAGGTATGGTTTGATCTAGGTCAGTTATGGTATGGTAAGTATTAAGGTCAATAAATTTAATTTAATAAGAAAGAATATTGATCATGATTAGGAAAAAAATATTGGCATACCCCATTTTTCACACTCCTAAGTGTGGATGTATTGGATTATCCCTCAATTTTAATGTTTCCCTAATTAATTAAGTTTTGGACATAATATTTAAATGGGTGACATATATTAATATAATTACCAAAGAATTTATGATGTATACAAAAAAATTCCACTCAATACCACAAGGGCATAAGTTTGGATAAATCTAGAGGTCTTGTCTTCAGGTGGATAATCATGCTTATGGCCCTTAGTTCCTAAAATAGGGCTTTTATAGATATTGATAAAGGGGTATATTTATTTTCTATGGTGTTGATGTGGAAGAATGTGATAGTGATGTCATGATGTAGGGGGATGGTGGAGAATTATATGAGGTTTATAATCTAAGCTTCCCTTTTCTTGTAAGACAAGGGACTTGTGATGGACTATGACTAGTAAATGGAGGATTTGATTATAGATGGGTACAAACTAGAGATAAGGTTAGATGAATGGGGTCAATACATTTGGGAAGTTGGTACCCTATATTAAGGAGTCAGAAGAGGACAACATCCTCATTTTCAGTAATATAGTTATTAAATAAGGCAATCTTTGGAATAGGAAGGTCATGACTAGGACTAGGACTAATAGATGAGGGCCTAGAATATGATTGATGGTCACAATAATCAGATGGGGATGAGAGTTGATTGGGAATTATTTTGGTAGGTAAATTTCGGCTTAGGTAATCAAAATCATTGGTAAGGTAAGCACCCATCTCCAATAGTCACAAAAGGCACCCATCTTTGTTGGCAAAGATATACTCATGAAATAGGGAAACCTCATCATTGGTATATTGAGGAGTGATATGACTATGGTTATAATGAATGGATGATAGGGTTGATCATGGTGAGATAGCATATGGGATAGTTGTATATGGGGATTATTGATGTGGAAGGACATGGGACATTGGTTTAGGCTTGATGAGATTGAGGTTAGAAGGTAAGTAGACACTCATTTCTAGGGCCTACAAAAGGATCTCATCCTTGTTGGAAAATAGGTATTGTTCCATGAGAATTGGGTCCAAATCCATTTGAGATGATGATGGATGAAGGGTCAAAAATGACAAAAAGGGGATGATGCAAATGTAGATTGAGGATTGGATTAAAAGATGACCCTTGGACAAGGTAAATATGAATGACTACGCTAGTATGATAGGTGATAATGAGCATATGATAGAATAAATGGATTATGATATAAGACTAGATTCAGATTTCAAACTGATAATATGATAGGTGATAATGATCTATTGATAATTCCAAGTTTTCAAGATAGAAATATGATTAGGGATTTGATTAATTCCTAGATTTAAACTACCAAGACGATGATTTGATGGGTGCTAGTTATAAATAGGCAAGATGATAGATTATAGATGAATAAATTGATGATGATTGGATGATATATTTAAACTAACAAGAGACATTTTATTAACATGGTATTGACTAAGTATGAAATTTGATAAAGTGACAGGTGATATAAAAATGATAATGGACTAAAGTGATAGGATGATATTTAAGGATGACAAGAAGACTAGCTCTAGTCTTAGACCAATTTAATGAAGGTGGGATGGATATAATATTATGTGATGAAATGATCAAGGATGATGGGATTTAATATTAGGATAAGTATACAAGGGTTTTTATAAAATGATGATTGGGGGTAATATTAATGATGTAAATATGGTTTGGATAAGTGTATGACCTAAATAGCCAACAAAGTAAGATGAGATTTGTCTAGATGGGGTAAGAGTAGATGAGGTGAAAGGAGTTTGACAAGATGAAGATAATATTGATGGGGTGATAAAGAGATAGGAGTATGTTAAGATAAAATTAGATTAGGATATGTCCAAGATATGAAGATAAGATAGACAAGATTAAAGATGTAAAATATATGATGAAGCATAAAGGATATACAATTTTTTTAAGAATTTACAATATGGGGATGATGATATAAGAAAAACATATATCCATTTATAGGTTTGGGTAAAATTTAACTCAGTTCAAAAATAACATGGGTCAAGAACAACACTCACCAAATTAACAAAACCACAAGCCTAAGATTAGTAAACCCATGGGTGTGTAACATGATGATTACATTGTCTAATAGATTCCCAGGTGAGGCTATAGACTGGTGACTTGTTACAAAATATTTTAAACCCTCTCAAACTAATTTATAAATCAAGATCACTTAGGATCTAATAGTGACTCTAGTGTCAACTCACCTACTATGACAGAAAGGTCCTAAGCTAAGCTATATAGGCTCTCTTAAGGAGTCCCCAATATATGTTTGGTATAGTGGGGCCCAAGTCTGTGTAGGGTGTTGTCTAATTATTGGTTAGAGAATCAATTATTAACTTTAATAAAATACATGTATGGGGTCAACCACTTAGCCTAACAATAATTATCCTTGATATTTATACTCTACTAGAACACACAGTGTGGATTTGTGCATAGTGATGAAACCGATAGCCAAAATCCCCAGACTATGAAAATGGCATGGAAATCACTTGTACATCATGTTTTTCCTAAAAAATAAAAATAAGAGGGTTTATTAGTTGTTTTTGATCCTCCAAGACTCATCCCTAGGATGTAGGGATGAGATCATACACCATTCTATCCCTCAAGTAACACCTAAGCAATAAAAAATATTTATTAAATGATTAATTTAAGCTTGACATATACAAAATATATACAAGATGTTTTTCAAAAAAGCAAAAATATTTTATAGGTGTCCTAAAAAGTAAGTGATTAGTTGTTTCTAGTGGAAATCTTGAAGGTCAACCTATAAGATAAGATGTTAGACAAAAATATGACTTGTAAGATAAGATTTTAGATAAAGACAAAATGTGATCTACAAGACAATATTTTAGCAAGCCAAAATGGCCACTAGATTTACCCTTATAATAAAGAAATGTTACTCTAATAAGCCTTAATAAAAACACTTAAAAAACCACAATTTTACACTATAATTTTTTTAGATGAGGGGCCATGATACAAGGGTATAGGTGTATCATAACATAATGGGTTAAAGGGGTATCACACATTTTAGGGTTAATGGGAAGCACCCCTTGTAGGGTTAAGGGTCGGTGCCCCTCGTGGGGTCTAGGGGTAACCTCTTAGGTGCGCTCCTAATCATTGTACTAGGTGGGGTCAAATGTTAGAACCTCCAATGCCAAATGAAATTTGGGACTTGTAGAACCTTTGGAATGACTCAAAATTCACTAAAATGGTCTTTAAAATACACTTAAAAAGGAAAATTTGAAGGTAAAAAATGAATGCAAAATTGCTAGTGGATTGATCAAAACCATATATACACAAACATTTACATGCAAAATCACTTCTAGAGAAGCAATACCATAAATGATATGTCAAAAGTGGAATTTAGGATATGTGGTTTTGTATAAATTTAATCTAAAAGTGAATGTTTAATTAGATAAAACCACCTGAGTTTAGGGAAATACTGAATCTAGTAATATCAATATCCTAACTTCTAGATATGTTGTATTGCATAGGGTGACTATGTGGTTAGGCAAAACTACTTGTGGTTAATGTAATAATGCCTCTATTATTCAATAACATATATTTGAATATATTATTATAATCGATGGTTAAAACACTAGATTTTAAGATAGGCTATAAAATGGTATATTTATAATGCCAGAAGAGATTCTTTTTTATTAAAGTAGGTTCCTATTAGATACTGATCATGTAGATATATTATCAAATTCCCCAAATAAAAATGCATATAGATATTCAAAACTAATTATTGTAGATAAATAACACCTTTTATGAGATGTGGTTTTGTAGAATAAAATAGTTGTATACAAATTGATGACAAAAGTCTAAGATAGATGAAGTCTATAAGTGATTATTTATACAGCTAAACAATAAACTAAATGACTAAGAAATGATAAGTTATGGACAACATCACTTAGTTTTCAACTATATGTAAAACCACCTATCTATATTCAAAGCCACAATTGATAATAAAAAACACCTATTTAAAAAGGTGGTATTATATATAATATACAAAAGGGGTATTTAAAAGATGATAAACTTGTTTGAGCAGAGTCCCCTTTTCCTAGAAGTAGATAATAATCCTCTAGAAGTAACAAGATTATTAGATAGAAACATCATAAGACTAGGTTAATGATTTTATGTCTACATCAAAACTAGACTTATCAGGGGAAAAACCATAACTTTAAATCAAAATCACATTTTTTAAGAGGAATTTTTGTATAAAGACCATAAATTGCTAGAAAAGTCACACAATTAGTAGTTAACATTGGATGTTTATTAAAAATTATAACTATTGAGGTCAAAACCACATGTGAAAAATCACCTTTTATATAAAAATATTACATTTTCCTTAAATGATTATTTTAAAAAACAATTGAGCCACAATCTGTTAAGGTGTGGTGCTAAAAGCTTCACCAATGAGCAAATGCAAAGGTTGTTGTATTACACAGTCACCGACGTCGGTCAGGGATCGACTGGAGGCTGTCGACGTCAATTATAGATCGGCCAATGTCGGTCATGTGCAGACTGATAGGGGCCGATGTCAGTCACCTATGCATCCAGAAAGTCTATTTTCATGGATAAACAAAATGTTTGGATGATTAGTTTAGCTGTTAGTTCTAAGTCCACGTTTCTATTTTTGGCAAGATTGTTTTGAACCCTTGATTAGGAGGTGTATCTAATGGTTGAGAATGCATAGCTCATGATCCCTAATCTTATATAATAGGGATAGATCTTCATAGCTTGTAGACATGTGTAATAGACAATTCAAGTATCTGAATTGTGTTTGTAATTGTGAGAGAGAACTCTTGAGGGAAAGAGATCTCTACATCTGAGAGGTGTGGAAGAAAGAGAGATTTCTTCATTGTATTTCCTTCTGAGAAGAGTTTAATATAAGTTTTCATTGTTTCTTGTATCTCTTGTTCTTTGTTGATTCTAATTTCTAGTTACTTATTACTTCTTATTTAATTCTATGTTTAGTTACATACAAAAGTAATCAATTGTTCTTGTTACGATCCTGACAAGTGGTATCAGAGCTCAGGTTCACTAACATGTGGTTTAGATCTATTTAGTGTGTTTTGATTATAGTCACTCATAGGGTTTTCTGTTTGAGTGGGAGTAAAGCAATGGGAGAAGAAAGTAAACTAAGCATGGAGAAGTTCAATGGCAAGAACTATCAATTATGGAGGATGGAGATAGAAGATTATCTGTATCAGAAAGATCTATACTTACCGTTGGGTGGGGTTTCATGCAAACCCATAGATATGCAAGATGAAGAATGGAATGTTCCTGATAGAAAGGCTTTGGAATCCATAAGGTTGAGCCTGGCATCTTCTGTGATATCCAACTTATCACAGGCAAAGTCAATGGTAGAGTTAATGGATACTTTAGAAAATTTATATGAAAAGCCCTCAGCTTCAAATAAGGTATATCTTATGAGGCAATTATTTAATTTGCATATGCAGGAAGGTGGATCTGTATCTACTCATATAAATGATTTTTGTGCAATAGTAAATCAGTTAAATTTAGTCAAAATAGTGTTTGATGATGAAATTATGGCTCTCTTAATTTTATGCTCTTTACCAAAAAGTTGGCATAGTTTGGTAATGACAGTTAGTAATATTGCATCTGCTACAAATATCTTGAAAGTAGATGTTGTTAGTGTAATCTTGAATGAAGAAATTTGTAGGAAAAGCATAGAGGAGACATTAGGTAATGCTTTAAGTATTGAAATTAGGGGAAGGCAAAAAGAGAGGTGCAAGCAAGGGAAATCAAGGTCTAATTCAAAGATGAGCAATAGATCCAAATCCAGAAATGGAAAAAGAAAGATAACCTGTTGGAATTGTGGAAAGAAAGGGCATGCAAAGAAAGATTGTTGGTTAAAGGTTAGAGAAGAAAATCAGCATGGAGGTAATGAAGAAGCAAAAGTTGCAGGTATTGTTGCACAAGATGATTTTACACTTTCTTTGGATAATAGATTAGAATCATGGGTTGTAGATTCTGGTGCTTCTTTCCATGATACCCCAAATAGAGAAGTTTTCAATGATTATGTCCAGGGAGATTTTGGAAAAGTCTATTTAGGGGATGATGAGCCTTGTAAAATTATTGGCAAAGGAAAAGTGCAGCTGAAATTGCAGAATGGCAACACATGGGTGTTGAAAGATGTCATGCATGTACCCATCCTGAAGAGGAATCTGATTTCTACAAGAAAGTTGGGGGATGAGGGTTACACAGTAACTCTCATAGCTGAATCTTGGAAGGTTTCCAAGGGTGCACTTGTTTGGGCAGAGGTAAGAGAGTAGGTAATCTCTATTTATGTAATTGTATTACTGATTATTCTCCTTCTGTATTATCTACTTCAGATGTAGATGCAAAGTTGTGGCACTAGAGGCTTGGCCACATGAGTGAGAAGGGAATGAAAGTTCTTAAGTCAAAAGGTAAGATTTTAGATTTGAAAATCATAGATCTAGATTTCTGTGAGCATTGTATTTTTGGAAAATAGAAGAGAGTGAAATTTCTCAAGACTGGATCAACAAAGAGGAAGCACAAGTTGGAGCTTGTTCACATAAATGTGTGGGGACTAGCTTAGGTAGCTTCTATTAGAGGATCACAATATTATGTTACTTTCATTGATGATGCTACAAGAAAGGTATGGGTTTATTGCATAAGGAAGAAATTTGATGTTTTTGACACTTTTAAGAAATGGAAAGCTTTAGTTGAGAATGAAATATGTTTGAGATTAAAGTGCCTTAGATCTGACAATGGTGGTGAGTTCTGTAGCAATAAGTTCAACAATTACTGTTCTATGAGTGGAATACGTAGGGAAAGGATAGTTCCAAGGACACCTCAGGAAAATGGAGTTGCTAAAAGGATGAATAGAACAATACTGGAGTGTGCACAGAGTATGAGGTTGCATGCTAGTTTGCCCTTACAGTTTTGGGTAGACGTTGTAGATACTATGGTTTACCTGATTAACAGAGGACCCTCTACTACTCTGGATGGTGAATTCTGGAAGAGGCTTGGATAGGTAAAAAGGTAGATCTTTCATTTCTTAGATTTTTTAGTTCTGAAGCTTTTGTGCATGTCGATAAGGAATATAGAAAGAAGTTGGATGCTAAGTCTATGAGGTGCACTTTTATTGGTTATGGCTCTAGAGATTTTGGATTTTGGTTATGGAATCTAGGAATTAATAAAATTATTAGAAGCCATGATGTTGTTTTCAATGAAAAAGTGATGTACAGTGATCAGCTCAAGAAGTTGAACAATTCTGAGCAGTGCAATAAAGAATTGGACAAGGTGATGATCCAAAATGACCTCACAAAAAAGAATTTTCACACTCAGGAAAACATAGATATTGACATCGATCAGGCAAGAACTGATGTCAGTCAGATAGTGACCGACATCGATCAGATAGGAACTGATGTCAGTTGGGTGGAACTGACGTTGGTCAGGTACAGGCCTGGAGATGATTGAGATCAGTCACTGATAGAGAATTTGGGTAGACAACAAGCAGAAAATGAGTCTCAAATGCCCATTAGGAGGTCAGCAAGGGTAAGTAAACCTCCAATTCAATATTCCCCTTCATTATTCTACTTGTTGCTCACTAATAGTGGAGAACCAGAGAGTTTTGATGAAGCAATGCAGGTAGAAACTTAGAAATAGTGGGAGCTTGGCATGAGTGAGGAGATTGATTCATTGAAAGAGAACCAAATGTGGGATTTGATTGAGTTGCTAGTGGGAAAGAGAATACTAAAAAAAAATGGGTTTATAGGTTAAAAGAAGGTGAGAATGGGCAAATGAGACATAAGTCCAGGTTGGTAGTAAAGGGATTTACACAGAAACCAGGTATTGATTTTAGTGAAATTTTTTCTCCTATAGTAAAAATGACTTCTATTCGGACTGTATTGTCTTTAGTTGCTATTGAGGATTTACATCTTGAGCATCTTGATGCTAAGACAACATTTCTTCATGGAGATTTGGATGAAGAAATATATATGGATCAGATGGAAGGTTTTGAGGTCAAAGGTAAGGAAAAACTTATGTGCAGGTTGAAGAAAAGCTTATATGGTCTTAAGCAGCCTTCAAGACAATGGTATTTGAAGTTTGACAAGTGTATGACTGAGCATGGTTACAGTAGAAGTCAATTTGATGATTGTGTGTATTTTAAGAGATTGGATAATGGTATATATATTATCCTATTGTTGTATGTAGATTATATGCTTATTACAGGTTCACACATGTAGGATATTTCTAAGCTTAAGGTAAAATTAGTTCACACATTTGCCATGAAGGATTTGGGAGAAACAAAGAAAATCCTTGGCATGAGTATTAAGAGAGACAAGAAAAATCACAGGTTGATTTTGTCTCGAGAGGATTATGTGAACAAGGTGTTGGAGAGGTTTAATATGCAGGATGCAAAACCAGTAGGCACACCTATGGCTGGACACTTCAAGTTGAGCAAAGATCAGTGTCCTAATTCACATGATGACATAGAGTACATGAGTATAGTTCCATATGCTTTCATAGTTGGGATCTTAATGTATGGAATGGTATGTACTAGACCTGATATTGCCCAAGTAGTGGGAGCTGTCAGTAAGTTTATGGCCAATCCAGGAAAAGAACACTGGAAAGTAGTTTAATGGATTCTCATATATCTGAGAGGGACCAACAATAGGCATTTGTGCTATGGTGGGTCAAACACTTCTCTACATGGTTATGTAGATGTGGATATGGCAGGTGACTTAGATGGTAGAAGAAGCACCATAGGATATATTTTCACTATTGGTGGAATGGCAGCTAGCTAGATTTCAAAGTTGCAGAAGGTTGTTGCCTTGTCTACTACAGAGGCAGAATACATTGCAGTCATAGAGGCTAGCAAAGAAATGATATGGATGACATGTTTCATGGAAGAGTTCAGAAAAGAGCAAGAGAGTTGCAGATTATATAGTGATAGTCAAAGTGCAATTCATTTGGCTAAGAACTCAGCCTTTCATTCAAGAACCAAACATATACAGCTTAGGTACCACTTCATTAGATAGGTATTGGAGGATGGTGAGTTGAAGTTGGAAAAGATCCATACAGATAAGAACCCTATTGATATGTTATCAAAGCCAATAAAAAAGGAGAAGTTGAATCTTCATTCAAATTTTGTTGGTCTTCAAGATTGAGCTTGAAGATGGAGGAGAAGCTAGAAGATGTTGTTGTATAGGTACAAGTGCAACTGTTTATCTCCAAGTGGGAGATTGTTAAGGTGTGGAGCTAAAAGCTTCACCAATGAGTGAATGCAAAGGTTGTTGTATTACACAGTCACTGACATCGGTTAGGGATCGCCTGGAGGCTGCTAACGTCAGTTATAGATCAGTTGATGTCGGTCATGTGCAGACTAACAGTGACCAATGTTGGTCACCTGTGCATCCAGAAAGTCTATTTTCGTGGATAAACAGAATGTTTGCATGATTAGTTTAGCTGTTAGTTGTAAGTCCACGTTTCTATTTTTTGGCTAGACTATTTTGAACCTTTGATTAGGAGGTGTATCTAATGGTTGAGAATGCATATCTCATGATCCCTAATCTTATATAATAGGGATAGATCTTCATAGCTTGTAGACATGTGTAATAGACAATTCAAGTAGCTGAATTATGTTTGTAATTGTGAGAGAGAAATCTTGAGGGAAAGAGATCTATACATCTAAGAGGTGTGGAAGAAAGAGATATTTCTTCATTGTATTTCCTTCTAAGAAGAGTTTAATACAAGTTTTCATTGTTTCTTGTATCTCTTGTTCTTTGCTGATTCTAATTTCTAGTTATTACTTCTGATTTAATTTCGTGTTTAGTTGAATACAAAAGTAATCAATTGTTCTTGTTATGATCCTAACACAATCCACATTCAATCTAATCTATAAGCTTGATTAACACACTTAAACCACAAGAGATCAATTTAAGAGGAGGGGCCCCACTATTATCACCAAATGTGAGATGATAAATTTGAGAAATATATTTTGATTATTCAAATTATATCAAAAATTATCAAATATATAATATACCATTATTTGAAAATGATTTGATCAAAATTCAATCAAATGAATCATTCAAAATAACATTCTAATCTAAAGCTAAATTTTCTCAATCAAGATTCAAATAAAACAAAAGACTAAGGATTATATATGGAGATTGCTTACAAGCAAACTCAAAATTTTATCATAATGATAGATTAATCAATGAATTGGATGATATCATGGAATTATTAATGGTTTTGTGATTTATTTGTTTATTTTCCCCAAAATGGAGGGGTGAAGGTGATTAAATAGAAGTAAGGAGGGAAGATCAATGGTCAACATTAAAAGTTGGTTGTAGGGAGATCAAAGTTGGAGGATTATTCAAGGAATTAAAAATTTATTGGATGATTCTAGAGGAGGGAATTTTTTTATAGGTATAAGTTTATATAATATCTTTTGTATGTCTAAACATGATTAATGGTGGATTAATCATGTGATTAGGGGGTTCTATAGAATCTAGGGGAGTAGTAGTCATGTAGGAGGACCTAGGAGTAGGTAGGTAGGTGGGTTATGGGAATTTTAAATTATCAAATATTAGACAAGTGAGATTAGTTAATAAATAATTAGGATTTAGATGAGTTAATTTATTTTGTGGGTATGAATAAGGTTATTAGATGAATAATAATGAAAAGGGGTATTAGACAAAAGTCTACGAGGATTATTAAGGATGATTTAGATAAAATTTGATAAGATTAGTGATCATTAGATAAAATTAGTGATGTTAGTGTAAAATAATAATAATATTATTAAGGATAAATAAACTGAGAAAATTTAGGTGTATACAAGGGCACTATTATCCAAGAAGGGTTTTGACACCTAGATCCTATCTATGACACTCATATTAGCTCTTATCCTAGTTTATAGCCTCCATATCTCCCATGTCAATCAATTTCCATCTACGTACTTGTTTACAACATTTATTTTTATTTTTATAAAGGTTAAACTAAGTCAATTCTATTACAAATCAATGGCTATATTTATTTTATATTTCTATACTAAATTACTACACTCATCCCCTTTAATAACTTAGGAATTAATCTCCATAACTCTAAAAAGTTAAATCACCAAGCCTTTCATCTTTTTAGCTTATCCAAATAGTGTCAAGGGGTAACACCTTATTCATCCAAAAACACATTATTCGATCATATAAATAAGTATTAAATTTTAGGAGAGTCCCAAAGAATTAATACTTGACACTTATTCTCCTTCATTAGATTCACTTAGACTTGATGATTCTTATTCTAACTCAAATCATCCAGAGTAGGTTCCTAAGCTAGTGTCTTATTCTTTTATTCTATTTATGACATGAAGGGCATTGATGTGGAGCATTATACATATACATCTAGTCATTTTTTGGAGGATGAGGGTTCAACCCATAACTCGCCCACATCCAGGACTATTTGGGCTAGGTAGACACTTTAGAGTGAAAGTAATTGGGTAGGGGATCTAATAGATGATAAACATACTCAAACAAATTATTAGAGTGGTCCACATGGTTATTTTTTATTAGTTTTAGATCCATAAAAATTTTAATAGGCTTTAAGCACACCTAAATGGGATAGTGCTATGTAGGAAGAATATTCTTCCTTAATCAAAAATCACACTTTGTATTTGAATTCACTTCTTAAGGGAAGGAATATGGTTCAATGTAGGTGGATATAATAGATCAAATTTGTAGGAGATGGGTCAATCAATAATCACAAGGCATAATTGGTCTCTAAGGTTTTTTCACAAGTAGCTAACATTGAATACTCAAATAACTTTACACATAATGTAAATATAAATTTGATATTACTCACACTAGCATAGCCACAACACATGGTTAGGATGTGCACCAAATATATTTGAAGAATGCATTTCTTCATAAAGATCTTGAGGAGGAGATCTACATGAAGTAGGCACATGGGTTTATTTTGGATTCATCCTTAGTTTGTAGACCTAGAAAATCCATTTATGGCCTCAAACAAGCCCCTCAATCTCAATACACTAAGATGGATTACTTCCTCCTTTCTTTACGTTTCATCAAGTTTCTTTCAAACCCCAATGTATTATTTTTATGGTAGGATGATTCTTTACTAATACTAGTCCTTTATTTTGATGATCTTTTGATCATTGGGAGTTCCTCATCATCTATTATAGTGGTGAAGATGGCTATAGAAGACAAATTTGAAATGATAAGCTTAGGTCTTCTATATTACTTCTTTGAAATTGATATTTCATAATCTAATTTAGGGATTTCACTTTATAACCCAAGTATGTTCTTAATATTTTGGCTCAGTTTCACATGGATGATTGTAAGCCATATCTGATTCCCTTTCTATCAAGATTCAACATTGAGGCTAACTATTTTACACCTTTGGTCAATGCCACTTTGTATCAGTAACTTGTTGGTAGCCTTATTTATCTTACTCATACTAGGATTGATATTCAATATGTAGTAGGCATTGTTTCATGATTAGTGTAGGAGCCCCATGAGCTACATGAAAAATCATCCAAGTGGATACTCCACTACATTTAAGGATCAAATGGATATAAATTTATCATAGAGGTTGACTTGGTTAGTTTTTTTAATTTAGAGTTGGTTGGTGATACTCAGAATCACAAGTCTACTTTAGGTTATAATTTTTCCTTGGGTTCGGGTCCTATCAGCTGGTCTATCAAAAAGCAAAATGTTATTACTATATCATCCATAGAGGAAAATTATAGGGTATTTATTAACATAAATACTAAGGATATTTATCTTTAGGGTATTTTATGCAGGTCTACAATTATTTTTAAGTACACCATCATCTACTATGACAACTAGAATACTATATAGATATGTAAGAATCTAGTTCAACACTAGTGAACTAAACAAATTGAGATTCACATGCATTTTTACTGAGTGTTTATTCATGGCCGATTCATTGAATTGATATTTTTATATTATTTAGAGCAAGTTACAAATATCTTTTCCAAACCCTTCACCAAGAACAAGTTCATTCATCTATGATGTCTTATTAGGGTGCAGTCTACATCATCAATAACATCATCTTTAGGGGGGAATTGAAGCCCCTTCACTTATTATATATCTCTCTTTTGAGGGGAATTTTTCATATGGGTTTATCCATTCTCTACTTCATGAGATATTGATTTGGACATGGGTACCTAATTAGGCCTAGTTATTGGGAACCATTTATTTTTTACATTGCCCACCTATATAGTACTTATGGGGGGTGTTAGAGTATGGGTTTTATTTTTTCCTTTTTTACCATATTTATTTATTATGGTATTTTTTACCTCACTTGGAGTTTTCCTTTTTCATGGAGAAGCTTTCTTATGTGTGTAAGTTGATTGGGTGACTAGGAAGTAACTCCCTTGACTAGTTAATGAGGGTATGGGAGTTACTCCTCTATTCTTGGCCCTATTGACCACTTTTTGTGGAGGAGTTACATTATTATTCTCATAAATTTACTCATATGATTTGAGAGCTCTTCACTTAATGAAAGATTGGTAATTTGGCTCCTAGTTTGTTTATGCAATATTCTCATTATTTGATTTCATTAGCTTGAAGTTATGTGTTGAGTGCTTGTTTGTCTCACTCTTATCACAAACTTGTGCATTCAAATTATTTGGTGATCCTATCCACAACTCCAATAATCAATTAATAAACTCCCTACGTTAAAACACTATCCTTACCATGATGTTGAATATTTATAAGCCAAATTTATTGAAAGGCTTAGGAATTTCAACTCAATCCTTCTTTAGGATTGTAGTTTTTAAGATGAATTCTAATTATTTTTAGCATTATCCATCTTTAGATATCAAATATTTGTCAATCCTTACATCATTTTTAAATATCTGAAAATAACTCAAGATCTAAGTATCAACACTTAGCATTAGCATGGTATTTTAATTTTTGAAAATTAAATATATTTGAAAATAAATTTTATTTATCCAAACATGATTTTTCATTGAAACATAAGAAAAGATAAGATTAATGACATTTCATAAGTTTATATCCCTTTTAGTACGGTCAATTTACCAATAACAATTTTTGTTCTAGATCTCATTCCTATAACTCACAATCACTTTAATTATGGATGTTAAGATTAATTTTAATTAACATATAATGTATAAAATTCCATAATTTTTCCTAAGTAAACTCATTACATATTAATGACAACCATCATTATAATGAAATAACAAATCCTCATTTTCCTATCTTATTTTGAATACTTAAATGCTTAGATCTAGTTCCAGTCATATTTTATTAATGTAGACACCTTAGTTTGGTATTTATCACTTTGGAAACATAAATTTTAAATAATTTTATATAGTTGGAAAATTCACATATATTTTAATATTGAGGACCCATTCCCTCTATTATTATACACATTTATTATCTTAGCAACATATATATACCAAACATATTTTTTCAGGATCAACATGGCCTATATAGGAACACCTTCAAAATTCTAGGAAAAAATTATCCATACCTCATATCATTGTTTTTCACTGCAAGGACAATACTAATAATTTTTTTATTTTATTTATTTATTTTATCATATGTGTTTCCATTTGTTGAAAGTGTCCAGGTTTCCTACATGACTATATCTGAAACCTAAAAGTATCCATTATGTTACCATTGACACATTTCATGGGTTGGGTTTAGTGAGAAATTAATGAAGATTCACTTATATATAAAAATAACTCCTACACTTATTATTCACTTGAGAATCACTTGGAAAATATAACTCTCTCTTGGAACATTATTAAAAAGGTATATAAAAATATCAAATAATCAAGGAGTAATAATAAATAAATATGTAAAGTCAACTATGAATATGGAAATTTATAGTTGCATGATGCCAAGTATCAAATATAAAAATATATAACCACAATATATATTTTTCATGATTTTGCATACTCTCAAACACACACATAAGTATAATAACTATAAGTAGTTTGATCCCTCTTAAGACTATTGAAACATAACAAATTTATGGACATTTAGTGAAAGAGCATGTAACAGTTACAAAGACTAATAATATCTAACCATATACCAAAACTAGAAAATAATAGTTCAAAATCAAATAACAACACTCAAATAAGATAAATAAATAATTCATTATTATTGCTTTAGAAATGTACAACTAGACACAAGTTTATCTCTCTTTGTATTTGTATTCTTTTTACACAAGTATAATAGTGATCTTAAAATAGGATATAGAGAATAAACTAGAATAATCTATCCCTATAAGGGTCTTGTGACAAGTGTCACACCTAGAATGTTTCATATAAAAATAACATTCTTGTGATAAGCATTACAAATTGGGACATTCTAAGTTTGGATTGTGACAAGTTTCATAATAGTAATTTATAAAATTATTTATTTGCTGCACACAATATTAATTAATAATTCATAAATAATTTATAATTAGAGATCAAAACTACTAAAGTATAGTATTATAATACCCTCTCATAAGAAAATAATTAGGGATGAAATGAAGATGGGTATCAACTACTAGGCCATCATAGGTATCCATATAAAATCATAAATATAAGAGATAAGAAGTAAGTAATTCACCTTAAGTCCCTCCTCCCCTAAAGGATAAATTCATTCACCCCAATCAAAGATCATAACTAAAGATAATGATGTGTAATCAATGGTTTAGTGAATATGTCAACACCATTTTCAACTATAGGAATGAAATCCAAAGAAATTAATCCATATTCAAAAATATATATAATTAGTTTCATGTGTATTTCAATGTGTTTTGTGTATTGGTACTCAATAGGATTGGTATAAATAATAATAACACTTTGGTTATCAAACTAAAGAGCTGTAGTGTTATGGTGTTCAAAATCAATCTCATTCAATAACTATTGAAACCATAGGGCATCCTAACTATATTTTGAAGATTATTAGTATACAAACTTAGTAGATTAAAAGTTAATAGTTTTTTAATTCTTACATCCCCATGTAAATGGACTTGAACCAAGAGTGTAGACAAAGCTAAAATGTATTTACAGGTGTCCACATCTCCTTACTAGTTTGAGTCAGTGTAACCCATAATTTTTGAAGTGTCTTATGGTGTGTATTATATAAAAAAGTGACTAGTACCCTAAATGTATTGATAAATATATTTAATTACTTTATAATTACTCTTATGTGGTTCTTGTGATAATTTAGAGATAAGGCTAACAACAAAGGTGATGTTAGTTTGAGTTTGAGTCAAGTATAAGAGAATACTTATAAGGTGTCAATACAAAGTGGGATAAATTGGAGTATTATAATTAAAAATTAATACAACACTTGAATGTAATGGATTATGGGCTACCTTACAATTAACAATATCAAACTGATTAAGAAAATTTATGACATACTTATGTTATCTATGATAAATCCCATCATGTTATTGATGAATCTGAAGTCCAAGGAATTAGTGTAGAAGTCCTAATTCTGTCATATCAAAATACCTCATCAAATTAAGATTAATATCCTCAATCATGGGTTTAAACTTTATAATTTTAATAATATCATATACATATATAATAAGTATCATAAAGTGTTCCCCTTTTTTATATATATACATCCATCTTAGAGTGATGAGGAGAGAAGCCAAAAGTGAGCATAAAATACTCCATCTTCTCATACTAAGCACATGGAACTTTCTTTAGTCCATAAAAAGAATGACGGATTTTGGATACTAGTGAAGATTATTGCACAAAACTCTAAGACTAATCCATGTAAATCTATTCATGTACATCATCATTTTATAAGAATTTACTATTCACATCCTTTTGGTAAACTAACTAATGGTGTGACACATCAAGAGAGATTAAAAACCAAATATAATCCATATTATCAATGGAAGGAAAGGTTTAAGAGTAGTTTAAAACTTCAACTTGTGAAAATACCTTGGTGACTAGGCATGATTTGTACTTGTCTACTAAACCAATTACTACATATTTGGTTTTGTAGACATATTTACACCATAAAATATTTCTTCTCTTATGAAGTCGCACTAGATACAAAGTTTCATTATTCATGAGAGGAGAATATTTTTCCCACATAGAAACATCCAATTCTATTTTTCCTAATGATTTTGAAAACAATATTATATCATCTAAGAATATTGCATGATGTTTGTGATTGTTTACAATAAAGAAAATAATTATCACCCATTAAAAAACCATTTATCTCAATATTAGACTTTTTCCATTTGGTTATAGGGTTAAAAAGAGGTCGAGGTGATGGTGGTGCATTATGATCATCATCACTATCTAGAATAAATTCCTCCAAAGTATAAGAAGTATAAAATTTAGAGGGTGAATGAGGTGATTATGGTTGCACTCAAATAATATTCTCATCTAATCTGACATCCCATTTGTAAAAAACATCATGAGTGATGGGGTAAAGTAGTCGATAGGATCTTGAATCATCACAATAAACAACATAAATAAGTGGTATGCTTTGTTTCTATATTGATTTGTGTTTGTTATCTACCCATGAAGTACTCTTGATTACATGAAAATGAGATACATTGGGATTAATGCCTAACCAAGCTTCTTTAAGAGTTTTATTCTACACTTCCTTGTGGTGAATCTAGTTCTTGATATAATTGGCAAAAATAATGGTTCTATCCAATATTAAGAATCTATATTTCTAGTGTGAATCTTATAGTTTTCCATATCTTTCAAAGTGTGATTATTACAATCTAAAACACTATTATATTAAGGAGTATAAGTAACTATGAAATAATGCAATATGATAAGTATTATGAAAAAAAATTGAACTACATTAGTGTAATACACCCATGTTTTTATATAATAATCTTTAATGGAGGAGAGTACATATTTCTATCTAGAGAAAAAATGAGTAAGAAAGATCATGAGATCACTATGAACTAGCTCAAGAAGGGGTTTTATGCTAGGAAAAGGGTCCCAATGTTTTTATTTAATCATACATCCATGACAAAATCCATTTGTGTAAGATACTTTGGGAAGGCCAATCATCAAATTATATGTACTAATCTTCTACATATATCTATAATTAAGATGCTTAAAATGTAAATTCTAGAATTTATTGAGTGGATTGACATGACAAATTAAATAATATACAATATAAGGTTAAAATTTATTAAAGGTATAGATACATGAACCATGATTTGTATCACCTATAGCACCTATATCCCATAGATTTGATAATTATTGGATTACAACATGTTGTGGATTACACATAAAACAAATTTGTGTAAAAAATTGTAATATACAAGACATTATTGATACAACCATCTTACATATAAATAATAATGGATCCCAATGCATCAAATCTCGAAGATTTACCCACTTCAATCTGAGAAGTGCTACAATTTGAGAAAGAAGAAAAAATATCTTGATAATGTGTAAGGTGATGAAAATACCCAAAATCAACAATCCAATTTCCCTATGATATAGTGGATTTTGTACCAATGAGTGATTTCACTTTGCCTATTAAAGGTCTTAAATAAAAATTATTGTGTTTCTTGATAGCAACTTCCATGACTTCCACATTCTTCAAACATATAGACTTGATTTGATTTTACCCACCTCAAAATTTACATGAACCATAATTATTCTTTGATTTATACTATTATCTAAGTTTAGAGGCTTTAGAGGCCTTAGTGGACTCAACATTTTAAAAATACTTGAAAGACTTAGATACTTGAGAGGGAGATTATTCTAGTTTAGTAGAGGGTATAATTTTGGCTTAGGTTTGGGTTTGAATTTGAAGGAGTTATAAAAAAGTGTGTGACTAGATCTAAGAAGATAATCAAGAGTCATTAGTTTGGTTTACTCCCTAGTGATTCATTTTAAAAGTAGCTCAAATGTGGGCCACTAAAATTGGTCACCTAAGGAATCCATATTAGATTAAAAAGTGGAAATAAATACATAAAATGAGCCTTAAATTAAAACAACCTAAGAAAGATGGCCTC
This sequence comes from Torreya grandis, assembly GCA_037957365.1. Classification (NCBI taxonomy): domain Eukaryota; kingdom Viridiplantae; phylum Streptophyta; class Pinopsida; order Cupressales; family Taxaceae; genus Torreya; species Torreya grandis. The sequence goes on from JARHVA010007133.1 coordinate 589,965, forward strand.
TTTGTTAGTCTTACCTTTTACAACAATGTGTAACTGGACCTAATGAGGTTAAATTTTGATGGAAATTATTCAAATATGGGAAATTCATAATGCAAAATTGAAGAGAGTTTTTCATTATGATGTGATAGTTTGAATTCATTAACTTGACCAAAGAGTGTATTAAACTTGTCCCAGGCTTATTTGGGTTTTTTTTGTTAACAACATGAAATATAAGAGTGTTAGAGACATTTATTCTAATCAAACGAAGTGACTCATTCTATTTACATGCAAAAAAATAATAGTCCTTATATGATGTGAAATATAAATTAGTTTCATAAAGGACATGGCAAAGGCCTTTTGATTACATGAGTAGATGCATCTTTGGTTTCCACATGGTGTATTTTTAAGTTGTGAGTAGCTCAAATAGTCACATTTCCATGGTGGAGGAGATAGTCATGAGAAATAACATGTAAAAATAGACTTTATAGACATCAAGTACCACTGATAATGCATCCACAGTTTTAAAACAATCACTTTAGGATGTCATCTACCATCAATAATTCATCTAGTATTTTTTTTTAAATGTGACAAAAATGCAAAACTTCACCCACCCTCTTATTTTAATAAATTATAAAGTTCTAATTTTTACACTTTACAATTGAACTAAATCCCCCATAAAAAACATGTTTATTTAACTGCTTTTGTAAATCAACCTAAAAAAAACTTAGAAAATCACTATTTAAGGCCTTTTGGAAGTTTTAAATTGAATTTGGAAATATATTTTAATAATAAAACCCCAAAAAAATTATGGTGTTCTGTAGGAGTTTTATAAAATTAAAAATTATATTTTTATTTTAAGAGACTTAGGAACATCTTCCACATTTATATCTTCTCTTGGACTTTTTGCATATATGAATTACTATTATAGAAAGGTAAAGGATAAAGAGGTAAGTTCTCTTGAAGAAGGCAATGAGAGCTTCATGATGAATGGTGATGTAATTTATAGAGTGGTCATGTTTAAGTATATCAATGAGCTTATTCTTGAATACTTTATTAATGTGGTATTTATCTAATGTCATCGATGCTTAAGTATAAATTAGGAATCTAATTTAAAAAATAATGACATAGTTTTATATAAATATACACATAAATTAGATAGTATTTCAACTTAAATGCTTTAGAGGATGGTAATATGTAAGAATCCTTTTTCCAGTATATCACTCAATAACATCAACTTCATCTTTTGCAATCAACAAAGGCCAATCAAAATTTTCCATTAGCTAGTGATAGTTATGAAAAGAATAAAATAGATCATAGAGGTTATAGAAAATTTTATGGTCTTAGAAACATCAACAAAAGAGATAAGATCAATGAGGACCATAATTATCTATAGAAAGATGAAGTTAAATACAAAATCAACCTGCATTAATAGTCCTTGAGAATAATTAGGGATATTTGTAAAGACATCAAGTTAGAGTATCAATAAAATAATTTCAAAAAAAAAAACTACCAAGATAATAATGATAAATTACTATTAATGATCCATTACTTCAACAAAATTAAGGATGAAATGATAACTCATTGTATCTCTCACATTAATTATATAACAATTGAAGCATAGCTATTATTAGATGTAATGAAAGGCTTATATGGAAGGAATAATTAAAAGGTATAAGTTGTTGTGTAAAAGTTTTAGGAGGCATTATAGTTAATCCAAATAATCATGAATATTGAACAAGGTAAATGTTTAAGGCCAAATATGCAATCAATGGAAAAATACATAAACAAAAAAACACACAATTGAGAGAATGGAAAAAATAATGCTTAAAAAAATATTTGTCTTCAACACATATACAATTGACAAAATAATTATTATAGGAAACCATACAAATGTAATTGAATACTTTCATAATGCTTGAAAAACCTTTAAAATGATGTGACAAAGATAGTTAATAATATATGTTTTGGACATTACCAAGGCAATGGTTGCACTAAAAAAATCCAAACACTCTTTGAAAAAATATCTTTGGTTGTAAGGTTGGAGATACTGGGATTATCCCTTGGACATGATCATATGCTATAATACCATAAAATATAATTCAATGGTTATAAAGACAAAAAATATCTACCTAGAGACAAAAACTAGGAAATAATACCCCAAATGCTAGGAAAAACACTCAAATAATATAAGGGAATAATTGATTATTATTTCTTAATAATTTTATAATTACATACAATTTTCTATGTTTCTTTATTATTGTCATACAAATACACTATATTTCATTAAATAAGTTATAGATAAGAAAGTAGAAATATCTATCCCTATAAGGGTCATGTGACAAGTGTCACACCTAAAACATTCCCTATCTAGAATATGCTTAAGGTAATCATTACAACTTGGAACATTCTATGTTTGGCTTGTGACAAATGTGACAATAATAATTAATTCAAATATTTAGTTTGTGAACACAATATTAATTAATAACTAATAAATAATTCTTAATTAGAGGTTATAACTACCAAATTTTAATACTATAATATTTATTGGGGAGAATTTTGGACTTTTCAACCAAAAATTCTAACCTATTTCTAAGGTATCTTGTGGTCAATTAAGAAAAATTAGGGTTTAGATAAAATAGATAAAAAAAATTATTATGGAAAGGGATAGAATAAGTTAACACATATAGAACCATATTTTAGGCACATTTTTGGGGTTCCAAAAAAATAGAAATCTAGTTTTTGTAAGAAGACACTAGCAGTAACCTCTGATAGTGCTATCTGCCATAAGTGTCTAGATTTGTTAATAATGTTTAGACATGTAATAAACATATATTTTAGGTTTGAGGATTTGGAAAAGAAAATATATAACATTTCTAAATCATGTGGTATATTTTATGAGAAATAGAGATTCATAATTACCTATTTACAATATCTCTCTCTTGTATTTATATTTATAATTCAAATAATTTCCATATCAATTCAACCCTTCCATGTTGCCATATTATTTTGTAATAATAATTAGTGCATTGTTTAAATTATTTTATATCTCTTATATGTAAGTAAAAAAACATTATGGTTAGCCCAATTATTGATTGTAATATAAAAACCCCAAGTTTATTTCTACAATAGGGTTTAATTCTTTATTTTTAGGATTTGTATGTTTTCATTTATATTAGGGTTATGACTTGTGTATTTATTAATTATCCTCTTAAGGGTTGGATTAATTTTCCTATTTTTATTAAATCTCTAAATTTTCTCATCCCATAGGCTTTTTATTTTATTTTATGCATATGTCTTGCGTTATGTTTATACAAATGATGACATGGATGACAATGATGATAATGAACATTGGTATGTTAGTGATGTATCCATTTAAAATGGTAGTTAAGGATAAGTAGGTTCAAATTGATTTTGTAATTCACATACAAGAACCTAACTCTTCTACCCCTTCAGTGGACCCTTTTCATAGTAATGAGGTAAAATAAGTACATAGTAAAATGGAATCAATCCATACATTTATTTATATTATAAAGCTTATGAATGAACAAAACTATTTTGGTTTTCATACACACTAAATAAAGTGATAAATTATACACGTTTTACTACTCATGCTATTAAGGATATTTCTATACCTCATTATTTTATATTTTAAAATGATTTTAAGATAAAATTATTTGAAATGTTACTTATTTTGATATGCAATGTGATGAGGTTTTTAAGTAATACAGTGATATTCATAATTTTACTTCTAATGAATATTTTACACCTAAGTTTGAGATAGACGGTGAAATGAGACCTATTAATGCACCTTTCTAATCTATAACCATTCTCTCTAGTCATATGGTGTTCATGTGCATATAATAGGAAAAATTGAAAAATAATTCAATACATTAAAATTAGAATCAGTAGCATCAAAAGCTTAGGTTGATCACAATTTCATACAAGGACAATATATAGTATTATATAATACTCAATCATATTTATCCATTAAGATTTATCATGCCTATATTTCACATGTTTGATGGAAATGGAGATCCCCATACCTACTTGACACTCTTTATATTATCATTTAGAAAACATTGACATGATGGGGTTATATTACTCCACCAAAGTTTAAAAGTTCTTACCCTAGATTGGTTATATACTTTACCTAGTGGGTATATATCATTTTTTAATTAAAATTAGAATATGATTTCACATCTCATTTCAACACTAATAAGGTTCTAAAGCTAATATTAGATAACCTTAAAAATTTTCAAAAACTAATGATTAACCCATGAAGGATTACATTTCAATGTTAAAAAATACAATAAATTGTTTATTATATCAACTGGGTGACTTAGAGATGAAATTCCTCTTTAGAAACTTCTTACCCCCACTTAGGGAAAAAATAACTTTATCATGCCTACATGTCTTTTAATAAACTTTAAAATGATAACCTTAATTATGAGAGTGATATTTTACATTCAAATATACTTTCTTATGGGACCATTTTTTTTTAAAGATCTACAACCTAAATCATCCATAGTGATTATCCATGTAAGAATGAGCCTACATATAAGAAAAATAATAAGGATGAACCCTTCATAAGTCTTATCCCTTATATTATTAAACAACCTAGAAAATTTTTAAGACTCAAGGAAAAATCATGTCCTATCTTTAAAATGTTACTTGACATGAAACTAATAACATTTCTTTCTATTAGAAATTACCTCATACATCATTTAACATGGGTGGGGGAAAGGTCATTTTGTAACTATCTTTAAATAAATGTGCATAAATATGAATATTGTTTTTACTAACAATTAAAAACATAGAAACTTATGAAAAATAATTAAATTAAATTCAACAATGTTGAGATTGCCTACGACTTCATGGTATCTTGGAATAAGAGGAAAGTGATCATCCATTTTGAAAGAGTTCATCAGTGAAACAACTATAATGTTATGTGAAGGTACCAAGGCATTCAAAGATTAATAAAAAAAGCAAGATTCACTTCATCATTTCTTCAGGATGAATGACTTTGTGTAGATAGATAAAAATGGCTTTTCATGGGCTGATCTCCTGTGCCACTGGCCTAACATTTACCTTCAAATAATTCATTACATGATTGATCCACAATCATAATCAGTCAAGTGTCTTAATAATATAAATCAAACTTACAATTGGATCAAAACCTTAATATAATGATTTACTTAAAATAATCATTTTAAATGATTACAAAATTAAAATCAAATTTTAAATATCCAAAATAGATAAAATTTAAGATTTTAATAATAAAAGAGACAAAATTTGATAGAAAATACCAAACATGATTTAATAATGGAGTTCGGCTATAAATCCTACATCTCTAAATCCACTCCAATGGGGGATCGCTCCTTATTAATTATAGCAAAAATCACTTTACAATAATAATAAGTCTTCAAAATCATCTTCTCAAACTTTAAATCTGTCAGAGTATTACTCTCAAACCATTTACAAATTTTGAGGCAAATTAAAACATTCCAAACGTATCTAACACTCCTTTAAATTCCTTAGAATAACACTATTCATGTACAAACTTGGCTTTAGTTATACATTTGACCCCTTTATATAATGTTTCCATCCACAGCCCAAGTAGTGAAACACTTATCTTTTTATCCAAATGGTCAAGGTTTGTATCCTTTCCAATGCATTTGGTGGTCTTTAGCCAAATCTATTATCTCATATTTGGGAGGTAAGAGGCATATTTGGGCTGAAATACTAGGAAGTTCATGGTAGAACATGCAAAATGATTATCATTTACATATGTTTTGGTGGGATTTGTGGAATTAAAACATGGTATATGGAAAACATGTGGAATGAAATGTGGGTGTTTGTGGTTAGAACGTGGCATGTGGGTTTAAAACATGGAATGTGTGTGGGAACTATGGAAAGTACATGGAAACTTGGTTGGTTAAAAACTTTGGTTGACATGTAATGTGGATGTCACCTAGAAAGTTTAGAGGGTCTTGAAATTTTGAGGGATTTTAGAATAAAATTTAATTAATTACATAATATTCAAAATTATACCATAGTGAATGGTGGCAAGCCACGTGGTGGATTGAAGAACCACCATATGGTATAATCTCCTCTCACCACTTGTCGTTCACTCATAGATTGTTGAGAACTCATGACTTATCGATGTCTAAACCCTATTTTTTTTACTTGCTTATTTTGATCTTCAATGTGTCATAACTTAAGCATATGAGGTCTATTTTGTGAACCATGAAATGTATCAAAAATATTTAGATCAGCCCTTCACCATGACAATGATCATCCTATGATTTCATGACTTATTTTTTAAAGTGAAATATAGATCATCCTAGATCAATCCTCCCTACTAAGAGATTTTAGACCTCCAAAAGTTGATTAATTGGTGAAGAGGTGAGGGTATTATTCCCTCACTCTTCTGAATTCCATCCATTTGGCCTTTTTTAGGTACAACCCTTTGAGACAAACATAAGGATATTCAACATTTCCCCTTCACAAAGTCTGAACCATCCTGTCAAGTATTAAATCTTTCTATATTTTTGTTAGATACTTAGGAGAAAAATCATCAATAGAAGTAATAGATACACTCTCATCATGATCTACAATCATCAGAGGCTCATACAAGTTTAGGTTTTCCACATTCACAAGTTAATAAATATACATATAAGATGGTAAATCCAATCATAAATCATTTTTACCAATCTTTTCCATAATCTAGAAATAACCATACCAGATTAGTTTTAATTTTTTACCTTCACCTGTCAGCCTTTCCTTACTGATGTGAAGCCATACCAAATCACCTAAAATAAAATGCTGATCAACATGATGTTTTAATGTCTTACTTTATACTTTGCTTGATTTTTCTCTAATTGATCTTGGATAGTCTGATGTACCTATTGTATCTTTTCAATGAACTTATTGTCTTTAATAGTATATTTATGTTCATCAGTAGCTAAATCATGTCCATAACATACATCTAGAGGATATTTAGGCAAATATACATAACAAACTTCAAAAGGAGATTTATTAGTATAAGAATGAAGTGCATCATTGCAATCATATTGTACATATCATAGATTCTCATCCCACAACTTGGGATGTTTACTATAATAACCCTTAAGCAAAAATACCACAGTGTGGTTTACAAACTTTGTCTAGCCATCAGTATGTGGATGAAATGAAGTGCTCTTTTTCAACTTAATGTTGATTGATTCCCATATTGTTGACTAAAATTCCCTAAGAAATCGATAATCTTGATCATGATTAATAGAAGTAGGTAGACCAAAATGAACCCATACATGCTAAAAAAACAAGTTTGTCATACCTTCCAGTATAATTTACTTAGTGCAAGGAATCAAGGCACACATTTTGATAATTCTATCCACTACCACATAAAATTAATCATGTTTCCTCTATGACATAGGAAAAACCCCTACTAAATCCATGGAAATACTTTCCTAGGGATGAGTAGGAATAGGTAAGGGAGTGTAAAGTCCCAGTTTCCTATTACTAGGTTTGCTTGTGGCACAAAGAACACAGTTCCTTGATATATTTGGCAACATTTTCTTACATATAAGGCTATTAACAATACATTTTAAAATGTACAACCATTTTACCGACTAAAAAATTACCTAAAATAAGAGAAGTATGTGCTTTCCTAATCATGTGCACCCTTTCATTTTGAGGAATGCAAAGTTTACCCAAATGATACAAAAGTCCATTATGCACATGATAGTTTGATTCTTGTACCTATTTTCCACTCATTAAGTCTTTGTACACATTCTTAAATTCAGAATCATCAACACAGTATTATTTATAACTTTCATGAGTCAAAGAACTATGATGTAAAAGAATAGATGTAACTACCATAGGAGGCCTAGAAAGCATGTCAACAACTTTATTCTAAATACCTTTCTGATACCTAATCACAAGATGAAACTACTACAAGAAACCCATCTAATAAAAATGCCTAGACTATTATAGCTTAGCCTATGACTAGAGATACTGGAGGTGTTGATGATATGTATGTATCACTATATCCTTGCGCATCAAGTAATATTTCCATTTATTAACACTTTGAACAAATGTATACAATTATTTATCATAAATTAGATAGTTTCTTATCGCACCTATTAAGGTCTCAAAATGATAGCATACTAGCTTCTTTCCCTACATCAGAACAACTCTCATAGCATAATCACTTACATCTGTCTCGATCTCAAATGGATATTATAAATTAGGAAGTGCCAAGATACGAGTAGTACTAATATTTGTCTTTAGAGTGTCAAAATCCCTTTGTTGCTTGCTTCCCCATTAAAATTCCTATTATGTACTAGTTAAATAATGCAAAGGTGATGCAATAAGTGAGAAATTAGCAATGAATTTTTTCTAATATTATACTGCACCAAGGAAAATTCTAACCTCAGTTACATTATTATGTTTTTGCCATATAATTATAAGCTCCACCTTTGTAGGATCAATTTTCAATTCAACATGTCCTCCAATATAACCCAAGTAAACCAAATAGGTCTTGACAAATTCACATTTAGAAATTTCAAATAAAGTTTCTCCCTTATTAATGCATCCATGACTTTTCTAATATGAATCACATGATCTTCCCAAGACTGATTGAAGATCAAAATATCATCTAAGTAGACTATAACAAAATCATCAAGGAATGGCCTAAAAACATCATTCATAAAACACATGAATTTAGCTAGTGCATTGCACAACCCAAAAGGCATGACAAGCCACTCAAATAATACATGTTTTATTTTAAAAGTAGTTTTCCAAATATCATCATCATTAATTTTAACCTGATGATAACCACTTTTCAAGTCTAACTTAGTGAAATAGATAGCATTTCTTAACTGATCAAGCAAATCATCAATACAAGGAAGAGGTTAATGATTCTAAATAGTAATTTTGTTCAAAGTACATAAATCAACATACATTCACCATGTGCCATCTCTATTTATCACCAAAATGATAGGTGAACCAATAGGAGATGTACTAGGATGAATAACACCCTTTTCTAAAAGATTCATTACCTACTTCTTGATTTCCTCATTTTCCACCATTGATAACCTGTACATGCCAATTTTAGGGAGAGGAGAATCCTGTAACAATTGAATTTAATGTTGATCTCCCATTTTAGGGGGTAACCCTTTGATATCCTAAATCACATCATCATAACTAGAAATGATTTCAACTAATTTTTTCTTATGTCTAGGATGACAATTTTCCATAGCCTAGGAATATTCTTTTTCCTTAGACTTAATCAACATGAGAGAAAAATTCTTGATTGAATTGACTAGTATTTTCATTTGCCTTGTTGTAACCAAAGAAAGACTCGTATTAGAATGATGTGCTCTGACTATATATTTAATGTCATCCTTAAAAAGCAAGTACTTATTCTCTTCCCCATAAAATATTTATTTTCTATCATAAAGATAAAGACTTCTTAAAACAATCCCACATATGTCTAAAGGGAATACATTCAGATAAACTTCATCCATGAATTTAGATGTGGTGAAAAATTTCAATCTACAAGTTTTGGTTACTTTCAGTTTTGCTTCATCACACACCCGCCAAGTGGATAGGGTTTCAAATGGGGAGTTATTTTTAAGCCTAACTTTTCAACAATCTCTTGAGAAATCAAATTTACCTATGATCCACTAACAAATAAAGTGTTTATTTTAGTATGTTTTGCAACAAATCTAATGTGGAACAAATAATTTATTTTTTATCATCATGCATAGATTTTTTTTGAAGAGGAAGCAACATTAGATGACTTAGTGTTAAAAACAAAAAAAGAACAATTATGCATACTCATAGCTATGATTTTAGTTTCATCCCTAGAGTCTAAACCCAGATCCTGCACTATAGTATTAGCTTTCTTATCTTTATTCTTAAACCTATTAAAAAGAATTAACTCAAGATGTAATTTCCAACACTTACACTCATCATGATTTTTCTTGTAATGATTTCAAAATGGCTTACCCTCTTTTTTATGAATATTAATAGTGGATTTTTGTTTACCCTTTCCAAAACTTTTACCCTTAGAATGCTTAACTTTAGATTGCTTACTTTTAACTTTAGGAAAAAAATCTTTTGTCTATTTTCCTTTAGCCTCTAAATGAATGGATTTAACACATTCTTCATCTAAACTAGTAGGATTGAGAACTAGAATCATGTGTTTCAAGTAACTGTGTAACCCACCTATATACTTAAGTAGTGTTTCCTGTGTATAAAGAGGAATATTTAAAAGTAAATCCTTTTTACTAAATTCTTGTGTATAATCTTGAACACTTTGGCCTTTAGTTTATCTAAAATATTGGCAATCCATCATGGGTTGTTGCATATAGCCTAAAGGATAAACTTGCTTTCTAAGTGCATCAATAAATTCACTCCAAGTGGAAATCGAGTTACCTATATTAATATCACTTTCCTTTAACTTACTCTCCCACCAAATGAGAGTTATGCCTCCCATTCAAAGAGTAACCAAGTGAATTTTAGCCTCATCATCTGTAATCTTCTAGACACTACAATATACTTCAATTTTATTTATCTAGTTATCTAACTTTTCTACATTAATATCACCATTAAACATTGGAAATTTAGACTTAATTTTACCTTTACCATCACCCAAAGAGGAGGAAGATTTCTCAAAATGTTTACCACCTCCATCATGCTCTATATTAATTCATCATTCACGATAAACTTCCTCAACCATGTCCTTTGTTTCTAAGAAGGATTATTAGAAAGCTCATTCAGACTCAAATTCATCTCCCATTTCTGTAGTATATCTTGATCCAATCTCTAGATCATATTCCATTAATTATCTTTCACCTTGCCTAGATCTCAACCTTGTCAACATACACTAGCAGTCCACACAATTAAATACAAATTCTACTCTAATACCAAAAATCTGATCCATAATCATAATCAATCAAGTATTGTAGCAGTAGAAATCACACTTACAATTGGATCAAAACCTTAATATAATGATTTACTTAAAATAAATGTTTTAAATGATTATGGAGTTAAAATCAATTTCTAAATATCTAAAATATACAAAATTTAAGAGTGTAATAATAAAATACACAAAATTCAATAGAAAATACTGAATACAATTTGATAACAGAGTTTGGCTATAAAGCCTTCATCTCTAGATCTGCTCCAATGGGGGATTAATCCTTATTAATTGTAGAAAAAATCAATTTAAAATAATAATACGTCTTCAAAATAATCTTCATGGAATTTAAATCTATTAGAGTATTACTGTCAAACCATTTACAAAGTTTGAGGCAAATTAAAATACTCCAAAAGTCTCTAACACTCCTTTACATGCCTTGGAATAACACTATTCATGTCCAAACTTGGCTTCAATTATACATTCAACCTCTTTATATAATGTTTCCATCTACAACTAAAGTGGTGAAGAACTTATATTTTTATCCAAATGGTCAAGGTTTGAATCCCTTCCAATGTATTTGGTGTTCTTTATCCAAATCTATTATCCCATATATGGGAGGTAGGGGGCATATTTGGGTTGAAATACCACAAAGTTTGTGGTAGAATATGCCAAATGATTGGAATTTACATATGTTTCAATGGGCTTTGTGGTTGTAAAACATGGTATGTGGAAAACATGTGGAATGAAATGTGGGTGTTTGTGGTTAGAACAAGGCATGTGGGTTTAAAACATGGAATGTGTGTGGGAATTATTGAAAATACATGGAAACATGGTTGGTTAAAAACTTTGGTTGACATGTAATGTGGATGTCACATGGAAATTTTAGAGGGTCTTTGAATTTTGAGGGATTTTGAAATAAAATTTAATTAATTACATAATATTCAAAATTGGACCATAGTAAATAGTGGCAAGCCACGTGGTGGCTTGATGACCCACCACATGGTCTAATATCCTCTTTCCACTTGTCTTTCACTCATCGATTATTGAGAACTTGCCACTTGTTGATGTCCAAACCCCATTTTTTCACTTTCCTATTTTGATCTTCCACATGCCATAACTTACGCATATAGGCTTTGTTTTATGAACTATGAAATCAATCAAAAATATCTCGATGAGCCCTTCACCATGACAATGATCATCCTACTATTTGATGACTTATTTTTTAAAGTGAAATATAGATCCTCCTAGATCAATGATGATCGAAGGTAAATATACTCTTGTATTTTCCCACCATTTTCTACTACTTAATAATTTTATTGGATACAAAATTAGTTTGCCATACTTTTTTCTAAATTACATTAAGATTACTATCTTACTACACCAAGTTAATGACAATAATCCCATCCTTCACTAAGGCTTGATTATCTTTCTAGTCAAGCATGGCCAATCCATTTATGGTTGGGAGGTTCCCCATAGGGGTGCCCTCTCTAGGGAGGAATCTAAAGAGGACTCCCTGGCAGAGGATCCCACTTAGGGATCCCATCATCCCTCTAATTGCACCTTCTAGGATAGCTTATCAAATTCCCCCTGATGACCTTCCCCTTAAGTTTTTAAACCCCAAATTGAAACCTATCTCATGAGAACTAGGTACCTTCATGAAGACATCCTAGAAAGGGAAATCCATTGTGACTGATGAGATAGAAAGGAACAAAATTCATATGTAAAAATTTAATTTGAAGGTTAAACAATTAGGGTTGGGTCTCAACAAACTCATTTAGGACTATAACTCATTACATAGACATGTTGACACCACTATTTAAGATTTTTTCCAACCTTCCCACCCCACTCAATCCCCTACCTTTTAATCACCAAAGGTTTTAAAAATCCCCCCTTAGGGCTCACCCAAGGGGGTCTCCCCTAAGTAGTTCCCCATATAGGCTAAAGGAAATAGGTGCCCTCGAATGATCTTCCCTAGTGAAGCTGCTAAAGGCCCTAGGAATTACACTTGGGAAAAAGTTTCTAAGGAAAAATAGATCATTATAGTGAAAGACATACAAATGTTAAAGACCCTCAGGAGGGAATTTCTTCCTAATTCTATTTTGGTTTCCTATTTTTTCTCTCATTCTATTGTTGTAGATTTTTTACTTTTTGGATCCTTGACCCTATTTATGGCTTGTTAAAACTTTTGTATTGTACTATGGTGGTTCCAAGTCCCTATAAAACTTGGCTTTTACCTCATCAAATAAAAAACATTGGATTCAACTCCTTTATCTTCATCTATTTCACAATCTAATTAAGTCAATGTATCCTGTGTAGTTTCTAAGTGTCATCCACCATATCCTCAACCTAAAATGGAACTGATGGTCATTTAATATTTCATATAAGGTTCACATAGGAAAATAATTATATTTAATGATAAGGTACATGATATTACATGTAAAATTGACATTCTTAATGAATTATAGGATGATTAGAATGAATTAAAACATAAAAGAATTGATGAGGGGTCACCAAGGCATATGAAATTTCCATTTTTTGTTGGGGCTAACATAGTGGAACTATATTTTTAGTACCTACCATTATAAAACTAAATGTTATATTTGGAAAATTATGGTTAAATAAAATGGAAGCAACATTAGATAACATCAAAATATTATTCATTTTATTTCCAAGGATATTTAATCACACTTCAATGAAAAAAGACATATTTAGAATAACATGATTATCATCTTACCATGGGTATAATTACATATTTAAGTGAAAAAATGTGGATGCTATAGCAACATAAGCTTAAAAAATGAGGAACATAAAAATATCCTCATGTTATACATAAGGACCAAGAAAAACAAGAATATAAATTTCCTATTAAGGATAAGGTACCAATGAATAAATTATCTAAAGAAGATAAAAAATATTTATCTAATAAAAATAAATCCATTAGTGTTACTATGATATCAAAACTAAACATATATTCCAATGATTCATATACTCATGATATAGATCAATTAATTAAACATAGTATAGTGAGAAAAATATCTACTTGGTACACATGGTTTGTGAGAGTGATTCATCTCATTTGATGTTACAAAAAACAATGAACTCATCAGATAGTAAAAATTAGGAATAAATTTCTCATTAATGTCATGTAATTAAAATATAATTATGATAAAAATTATTTAAAAAATCCACTACTATCAAAAAGAATAAAAATTGCAAAGACATTTCAAAGTTAGAAAACTTCAAAATTAATGATCAATTCTAGTTTTATAAGGACTTTGAAAAAAATGATCCCTTATTATATGATGAGACATATTTGGAGGATATAAATGGCATTCATACCAAATTTTAATGCCTAATGAGTCATGGCATTGGACTAAATGCACACATATTTTACTTTTTTATTATAACATAGTTTTGAACATAGATCTTAATGATTGATTTCTTGATCACCCTCTCTTTATTTTATTGATTGAATCCTCAATTAATATATTTTTATATGGTTGTGTATGTATTATTTCACATTAACCATTATTATATCCATTTTATTTGATTTTATTAATGTGTTTCATTGGCCCTTTCCTTTTTATTGTTTGTCCTGATCTAGACATTCAAAAATTTTATGATATGATGACACATGAACACACAACCTTTATAAAATCATGATATTAGTACATCTATTTTGAGTCATGTTACAACTTGATGTGGCATACCACTCTCCAACATTTCCGTATTAATTATCTATGCTTTCTTTTCTCATGATGCACATTGAGATTACATGATCACAAAAGTTTTATGCCTATAGATTTTATGACATTCACAAAACAAATATTTTCCACTAGGGGAATGATATTTTTATGAATTATTTCAAAACCTAATTTTAGACATGAATTTAACATATTATGGATGCATATCACTTATTTTATTCACATCTCTTTGTTATTAAACTAGTACACACTATGCTTTGACACATACGATTGGCTATCCAGATCCATCCTATTAATATATTTTACAACCATTACCCTTGGCCTTTATTGATTCACTAACTGATTAATTATGGTGTAATTTAAAAAAATTAAATAAAAAAATAAAATATTTAAATATATATAATTAGGACCTATGCACTTATTACTCTAATGGTACATATAGTTTCTTGATGTCATTCATCATATACAACGTGGTTTACATATCTAATTTATATACACATGTTTTTCATGGTATACATGAGTTGGATGTAAGACAAAAAATATATGTATGAGATGTGTACATATAGATATGTGACATTGATCACACCCACAAGAAGTCTTTCTGCATTGGGGGAATGCACATGTTATTGGAATCATTGCATAATTTTTAAGTTATATATTTTTTAGATACATAGACTATTTACGCACGATTCGATTTTATACATACCATTTACAATGTTATTTCACATGAATAATTTAATTATGTATAATATAATATCTAATTGACTAATTATGTCAATTAACATTTCTTTCTCTATGCTTATTTATTACTAATGATTGCGATATTGATTGATCATTTATGTGTTCATTATTTTTTATTTTTTTAATTCTTACATTAACTATGTATTTTATGTCATGATCATGTTCATGTTTGGTCACAGTCATGTCATGTCCTGTATGCTTGGGTAATAATTGGTCATGATGTGTGGGCTTATGATTTATTCACTGTGATATTTTAGGAGTTCCCAACTTTAAATACATGTATATAGAATAGATTAATTATTACTACTTTTTTGGTGTCATGATCACTATCAAAAATACTTACATTGTGAGATATATATTATTATTGTATGTTTTCATTATTTAAATGATATATTTATAATGATTCTTATAATTGCATGCTTCATTGAAATATACAGTTGAAATTCAGAAATTGTTTCTACAAATGAAATATTATGAATATATATTATGTGCAGCTAATAAATAATTTCCCTTATCTTGGATTACATGTTTCATATATACTTAAAAATTAATATGATATCATATCTTATCAAGTTTGTTTATGTAATTTACATGTTTTTAATTTTTATATATTACACATGATGTTTATAACTCTTTATTTTGCAATGAGATATTAACATGATTTATCCATATTATCAAAACGGGGAATATAATAGGATTGTTTCATAGAATCATTTCATGTCATACAAATAGTTTTAACATTCTGAGATTTATTTTATGGTTTAGATGGCTCAAATTGATTAGTTTAAACACATTGACACAATTTAGAGGAATAATTGATAAATTTTATCACTTTGAGGATAAATTAAGACATTCTATGACATTTTGAGAAATAAATATTAACATTATATATCACATTGAATAGAAATTAAGACATAATTTATGATATTTTGAGACAGATTTTGACATTATATATTACTTTTTGGAATGGATCATATAGGCCAATGGAAACACTTTTATCTATTTCTTATTTTCAAAATCACTAGAAAATATTGGTACTACATAATCACATTAGGTATATACACATCTAAATTAGTCGATACTTTTGCATTATAACCTAATTGGAGGTTCCAATTTTACATATAAACTTGATTAATTATTCCAATATAACTTATGAATCTAATTTAGGGTTCTATTTTTATAGACAAATATGATTTTGTGGTTCCACAAAATAAGTTATTTTGATACTCAGTAAAATGTGGTCAAGGTTACCACATCAATAAAATTCTAACATAACCTTCTCTAGTTGTACTTAGGGCATTAACAATCCTCAACTCACAATTTTAACAAGAATTTCATAGCAACATGTTCACCCCATGATTTTATTCAATTAGGTTTAAAAAGTGACAACTTGGTTCACATACCATCAACTATATTCATTCTTTAGCATTTCAATGCCAATATTTTTCAATGATTCATTTTTTAATATTTATTATTATGAACGTACATTGATTTATGCATGATTATTTATTATTTAATGTGGAGAAAATGATGCATTCTACCTTTAGTTATCAACACCAAAAATTATTATATTAGTTATTGAATGAATTTATTTGATCATTTAACTTTATAATTTTATTACTATAATATAAAAGTGGAATTTATAGATACTTAAATTTGGTATTTTCAAATTTTTTGACATCAACTTTGATATAATTTGACATACTTAAATAATGAACATATGTTTATCTCTTAAGAAAATTTATCTTTATTAGTCTACCCATATAATCTCTTAGAGACCTATATCTGCTAGACATATTTATTTAGGATTTATTTTATATGAACACGTTTAGAATAGTAAATAGATTTTCTCCATACCTTAGATCTTGGGTTTTAATTTTCAAGAGATTTCTAGTTACTATAGGTGTCTCAATTTGTTGGAAGTGTCTAAGGCCCTCTATATATATATATATATATATATATATATATATATATATATATATATATATATATATATATTAGCGTAGCCTATAAATTTTTCATGGGTCATTTTTAGAAATAAATTAATGAAGAGCCACCTATATGTACTTATCATCCCTAAAGTCATTATTGACTTGGGAATTAGTTTGGAACCTATAAATCACTTGGAATTTTTTTCAAAATGCATATAGATGTCTAAAATATTGAAGGAGTATCTATAGAGTTGTCCATAAATCCAAATTTGAATACAAAATGTGAGATTTTCATGGCCCCAAGTATCAAAAATCAAAATACATAACTATATTCTAGATTGTTCACAATTTTTTACAAAACACATAAAAGGGATGAATACTCATCCTTTGAGACATATTAAGAGTATTGGATCATATTAAAAACTCAATCATTAAACATAAAGTGGTTGGGGCTATCCAACCCAAAATAATAACCACTTTTTAAGGATATCTTATTGTCAATCAAACATAATTAGGGTTTATATGAAAGTAATATAAATTGTGTAATATTGCATAGTGTACAAGAAGTGTGAACACAAAAAACACATTAAAAGCAACAATTATTTTTTAGTAAAGTTATAACCCCTAATTCTCATAGAGACACTTATGGTAAACCCTAAAAGCGTAAGTTTATCTAGGAATCTAATTTTTTTAGTAGCATCTGGGCAAGGTTTCAACCTCTTTTTTAGATTTGAGTAGCTAATAAAGCACATTTACATAATTTAAAGATCTTATGACATATTTTGTGACCAATATAAAATCATAATCAATTAAGTACATTATCTCTCTCTTATCTTGTTAATTTTAAATTTTGTAATTTAAATATTGGTTATTTACTTTTTAATTCATATTATTATTTTTATTTCCACATTTTATGTAATCTAATTTAGTGCATAGTCTTCATTACTTTACATCACTTGGGTCTAAAATAATAAAATAAATTATCCTAGAGAGAGAGAGAGAGAGAGAGAGAGAGAGAGAGAGAGAGAGAGAGAGAGAGAGAGAGAGAGAGAGAGAGAGAGAGAGAGAGGCCACCATTAGTAGGGAAAGTAATAAGGTTTCTTGAGGTGATCAAGATTACCTTAGTTAGGTTGGTTCTTATTAAATAATGTATTTTGAGGTGTGTTGGTGTTTATATCCTGAAGAAGTGTCCTTGAAGTGGTTGGGTTGGTGCATTATGGTTGAGAGGAGTGAGAGAAGAGTTAGAAATATGAGATGCATATTCTTCTTCACTATGTGCATAATAATCATCATTGTTCCATGGATTGTCATCATTGGAATATTATTCATAATCACTCTCATTTTCATATTCATTTATATGTTCACTATCATACTCATTATCACTTTAAGTGTAACTAGGGAGAGGTGTAAGAGAAGAATTTAATTATTTTCTAATATGAAATAAAGTATCATTTGAAATTGGAATATCATGTATATCAATGTTATCCATGGATGGAGTACATGCATTATTTTCATGAGAATTAAGATAAATAGATTTATCATTTAGATCTTCTTTAGACACAGTAGAGTTAAGAACATGAAATGTATCATGTGAACTATGCAGCGGTAATTTAATTCTATTACATTTATATAATTTTAATTTGAGCATAGAGAGAGAGAGAGAGAGAGAGAGAGAGAGAGAGAGAGAGAGAGAGAGAGAGAGAGAGAGAGAGAGAGAGAGAGAGAGAGAGATCCTTTACCCCATAAGATACATCAATATTGAGACTATGATTTTAGGTATAAATATATACACATTAATTTGGTATTAGACACTTTCAATTATTATTTTTGAAATATCCTTGACGTACATGAATTGTACATAGACTTATGGCCTTTGCACATCATTCTCTCTTAGACATTTATCTTTGTATAGATATGGCCTTATGAAATATATTTAATTCATAAAGAGGATATAGATAGTCTATGACTAAATTATTTATCATCTTAATCATACTACTACCATATTTTATATCATTATTTCCTTCATCCTCAACAATTCCAAAAATAGTTGGATGCTATCAATTACTAATAGTTTTTGTCTTCTTTGATAGTATCCTAGGTTCTCCAAAGGGTTTTTTTTCATATAAAATCCCATACTTTGGGTTATCCTTTAGATTTCACATATTAATTATGAAATGAAATTACCCAAAGACTATTCTATATAAATCCATAATTTTTAAAGGTTATTCATATTTAAAATCTATGTAGAGTTCACTTGGAAAAATAATTACACTTTGAAGAATAAATATACATATGCTTGAGAGAACTATCATAAAACATTCAAATCTGAATATTAATAAAAGTAATACTACCCAATCTAGTTACTAACACCTAAATAAATATAAAATTTGTATATTGTCAAGTTTTGAAAGCCAAAAAATTTCATTACATTATATTAAATCACTATAGATAATTCACACACATAGGTGGAAAAAACACATGCAAGTTAAGATCTATTTATTGTATTAAAATGTAGGAGATTATAAACCACTCAATGGGGTGTGTTTTGGGTTGTCAAACCCATATGTTTATCCCCTTTTTATAGGGCAAACAAGTGTCAAAATTGGAGCTAGGGATTCTATGGTGAAGGACGATAAATATCAATCTATGCACATGATTGAGAATTTAAAATTACACAAAAACATACTAAAAATAAGACATAATTATCTTTGGTGGAATATATCATTAAAAAACATAGAGTATAGTTTGAGTAGACAAAAAAAAAATTTGGTCACCATATGTGTCTGATAATTAATGGAAATGTCTATTGGTAAATATGAATGTTTAAAAAATGAATATAAAACATAAAGGCACAAATTGAAGTGCATGTAAATCATTATTTTAATGAGTAAAATGGAGTTGAAACATATGGGGTAGTTTATAAGTAATAATTTTTTAATGTATTAACTAACAACTAATTATTAACTTTTACACCCTCTCTAATGACTAAACTGAATACTACCCCAAGTTTCTCCTAAAATATTAAAACTGAAGTGGGAATAGATAGTTTATCTATTATATTTAGATGATAATATTTAGATATAAACATGAAATTTTTATTCCTATGAAAATTTAGTGCTATTTTATGTAGGGGTTTCGGTGTATTAAAAAACTAAAAATGATAGACAACAAAAAAATAAATATCTAGTCATGTGAACATAATATATATCAAGAATCTAACCAATTTATTGTAGGGTGTTGTTAGTCATAATTGGCCACCATGGGTTAGTATCATCTTAAAATTTTCCCATGATGTTCTTAACTTTGTTTATATCTATATGAAGGATCTTGTTTTGGTCATGTTTGGTCTCATAGTGGTAAACATTATGTTGTTCCTAGTAGTTTTCAGATTACCTTATTGTCATCTAGTTAGATGTGGAGTAAAACATATACTCTTGTAATAAAAGTAACTAAATGTGGTAATATCAAAAGTGTTTAACATATATTAAGGTAAATTTTGATATGTTAAGGTTGTTGTGAAATTCAAGCTAAAGTGTGAACCATGGTGAAGATAAGATGATAGTGACCCTCAAAGAAGAAATGTGTTCCAAGATGATAAAATAGACTAGGGATAAGATCTAATGAGTTAAAAACATGACACTTTCAATAATTTTTGAGAATTTAAGGTACTTTTTGAATGTTTATGGTATTTATTTATTTTAGTTCTATGAGATATTTTAATATTTTAATAAGACTTGTTATGAGAGATAAAACATGAGAGTATAAATATCATTATATAAGAGTCTTCGTGTCATTTAACACTTGTTTAATGCCATAATATATGTATATTAACCATAAATATTTTCAAAGGTATATTAAATTACCTCTTCTAATTTTGGAACACTTTTGTAATTGCTTATTAAAAAAAGGAATAATGAAGAAGTTATGTGGAAAATGATGTAGAGGGATACAATCAACTTGTCATTCATGAATAAAAATAGGGAGAAAATGTTATCTCTTACCTATAAAAATTTAAAATATATTTGATCATGATCTAGAGGGATACAATCAACTTGTCATTCATGAATAGAAACAAGGAACAAATGTTCTCTCTTACCTCTAAAAATTTAAACTGGCTCTGATCTCTTTGTCTTGATTTATTCTTTAGCTATGATTACACAAGGTATTTATCTCTATCTTCAACCCACTCTTAGTCTCTAATTTTTTTTTTTTTTTTTTTTTTTCAAAAACTTGGTTAAACTAAGATATTTTGTTTAGATTCTATATATCTTTCTTTAACATTCTATCATTCCAACTCGCTCTTCTTTCTCACTACATTTCACTTATTCCTTGCTAAAATTTTAAGAGTATATTACTCTATGAATGAATCAAGGTTTATTAGAATTTAATAGGTTATTCAAATCATTTTCCACCTCATTAATTCCTTATACAACTATCTACAACCCCACTTGACTTCTCAAGATAATCCTCAGATCATATACTCTCTCTTACTCTGTTATAGTCTCTTCTTGTAGCCTTTTTTATCATTTTCTTCAAGGTAATGCCATGTATGTACTATATTTAACAAAATAAGACATTAAAATATACCCTATACCTATTTTTTATCTTTACCAAAGTTTCACTACCTAACTCATCCCTTTGATCACGTTTTAAGACACATTTTGGTCATTGTTTACCCCTTTTTAAGTCATTATCAACCTATAACACATACATTCTTGCACCATTATAAAAACAAGTATGAAATACAAATAAAATATCAAAAATACTTTATAATACATAAAAATTTTATTATTACAAATTTTTTGGAATGTTCAATGGTGAATTCGTTTGAAAAACACATTTTGTGAGGAAACCCTAGAAACAAGGTTTATAATGTCTATTATAGGCCGAGAAGGCTTTGCTTTAAGTTTAAAGATACCCCCTTAGTTTTTAAAAATTTTAAGGGTTAATTTATGCCTATGTGGACATTATTCACCTTTTATAATTATTTTCTCTCCCTGATGACTTTTGTTCACTCCTTTATCATTTTTCAATGCTTGATTGTGTGATTACTCAGAATTGGGCTTACCCAAGGGGAATAAAATGTGTTTTCAATATTATTGATGACTTTAAAAAAATATGTGGGTTGTTATAGGTTTATAGTATTATAATAATCCTTTATCAAACATTAGACTCTCATACCATTACTTATATTCATGGTTTCTATGCCATTTGTGGTGACTGTGTACAATTAAAAGTTTGTTTGCTTTTTTAAGAAGATACTGTGTCAATTTTAAAATACTCAAAACATGATAATTTGACTAATGTATACAATGATGTAGTGATGTTCCTGCATCATACTACCAAGGAACAAGAAAAAATTTCCCATAAAAGTTATTATTGATTTGACTTTGATATTATTTGTAGAATCTTTCTTCTAAGATCTTGTCTACCTAGATCCCAAGGCCTATTTTAAACATATAGGCCTTTTTTATGCTTATTAATACTTGTTATGGCTCCTCTTTTGTTATTCTCTCTCTTGCTCTTCTTCTTGTTTTGATTCTTCCAAGAAATCATAGGAAACTATTGTTCACTTTTTTTCTTCTAATGAAATACACATGAAGAACACATGTAAAATAAAACCAATTTTTGTTTTCTCTCTTGGAATTATCCTTGTTATTTGTTTACCAACTCTTCTTCCTCTTGGCTCAATATTGCCTCCAGTGCCAACTCAATTACCATGATGCTCTCTTTGTCTCCTATGAGACTCAAATCAATTAATTCTTCCATGATATGCTACCATATCTTATATTATTATAAATTATACCCATCCTCATCAATTTATATTTCCATTGGTGTCAAATAAATCACCTCAACCTGATGCAACTCAATTATTTCAAGCACTTCAACTTGTGCTTCCTCTTCATTCTCTATTACTGTCACCTCATGCGTGTCAACCACTTCGTCATATGCTATTATACCTCCTTGTAATTTAAATAACATGTTCAGTATATTGAATTTACTTGCATAAAATTCATTTGCATAAATATTCACTTCAACATAATCATCATAAAAAACATGGAAATGAATACATGATGCCTCTCTAATTTGTTTAATGCTTACTTAACTGAATTCTTCCTCTTCTTTACACGTCATGAGATATGGTGCTGCTACAACATATTTCTCTTCTTTATCATCCTATATGATCTAGGTGGATCTCTCCATTTGTGAAACAATATAAGTTTCCATATTTTGATAAAAATGATTGCACGACATAGAGCTCGTCAAGAGCTTTCTATCACTTTTTGTGGTTCAAAAAATGGAGCCCAAATGCTCAATATATAGGCAGTTAAAGAAATCATGTGATAGGGATGTCAAAAGTGACGTGTCACATTTGAGAAATGCCAAGTGGACCAATCTCCATTTGACACATGGAAAATAATTAGGGGGCAAAAAAAAAATTTGTTAGGTCTTTTATTTGATGCACATGATATTTGACATTTTCAAATCAAAATAGGTGCCAAACCTCCATGCCACAAACACTAAGTGCATCCCTCATTCCTAAGTGTTTGAATACGCTAGGTGGCAGCCAAAGTTGGTGCCCAAATCCTTGTTATTTGAAAACATCAACAAACTTTCTATTTTAAGCATTAAAACAACCTTTCCTAGCAAATGTGGGACTAATTCCTTGGTCAAAGCGTGCTCATGGAGGAAGGACGCCCTTGCCCATTTCCCTAGGCACCTATAATGGAGAAAGAGAGTTTGAAACTTGAGACATGGCACCTAAAAGGCTAAGGTCTTGACCACTTCAGCCACGGTGGTTGAAGTGTTATAAAAGGGAGTAATTTTTACTTGTATTGACATGGAAATTTGATTGTGTTTTATTTTTAAGAGGCTGAGAGCTAGATAAGAGCTTGGATATGGCTTTAGCAAGTGGATATTAATCCAATTTCCAACCTCTATACGCAGGGTAAGCCTTTCAGTTATTATTTTTAATTGAAAGAGAATATTATTTTTTTGTATAAACCAATAGTTGAAGTGAAGGGACCAAAGCACATTTAGAAGGGGTTGAAGACTGAGGAAGGATTCCGTGTGACCGAGCTTGAGTTTGTCAGTGAAGGTGGAATTCTTGGATAGAGATCAAGCCTGAGGGAAGTTGTGAAACATTTCCAAATAATTTGTAAGCCATTTTTTGCACAAATTTAATAGAAATGGTCCTCACTATTGGGTGAACTCGAAGACATAGGCAATCAATGCTGAACTCTGTTATCAATTTCATGTGGTAATTTGTAATGATTGCATGTTTTATTTTCAAGTATTCTAATTTTTAATTAATCAAGAACTCATGCAATATTTGAAAAATTAAAAATTTATGACATTTAATTTTTAAAACAAAATCTATTTTTATTGGTGAATGGAAGATATCAGTCTTTTTGACAATTCTAATCCAATTTGATAACTGAGAATACTTTGCCAAACAATTTGAAAGTTCTTTTGAGTATTTTTGAGAATTTGTTTATTTTGAGAAATTTAGAATCCGTACATTTAAAACTTCACTTTGAGTTTTTCAGTGGTGTTTACGGATCACTATAATATATCACCTTATTTAGGGTAAAACAAGATTATGTCCCCATACTGATCCATCTAATCAATTTCTTCTTCATTAGCATGTTGCTCATGCTTTCATTACTCTTTACCTGTGTACAAACACTCAGAAATAATTTATAAATAAAATTTGAGGATCACTTACCCCATTTTTTCTCCTTCTAGGTTGCCTCATTAAATTCTTCATATTTTGTCTTATTCTCTTCTCCATCAATTTATTGAGAGGCCATCTCACCTTCTTATTTATGTACACTTAAAATCTTGGTCTTACCTCTTCCAAGGTTTTCTCTAATATTGGCATTACCTACCTTATCTTATGTATCTCTTTTTCTCTCTAAAAATATTTTTTTTATTTCCATCCTCTTTTTGTCTATCTTCTTCTTTTGGCACTCTTCACACATCAATCCCTTCATCATTCTCACTATCTCTTCTCTTCTTGACAAGCCTTCCATCTTGTCCTCTTGACCATTCAATTAGTCTCTCACTTGACTCTCTCTCTCTCTTGGAGCCAATATCTTTATTTTTTCCCTCACCTTGGACTTATCTTCTATTTTACTTTATCTAAGACTCTTATCTCTATCTCAATCTCACTTTTAAGCTTCTCCCTTTAAGCTCTCATTGTCTCTCTTTCTCTTCAAGCCTTCTTGGCTTAAGGGATATACCACCTATATTTTATTTCACTATTATATCACATATACTTATATCTATCCATACCTTTATCCTCTTCACTTTATATACTTGTAATATTTATTATCTTATTCACAACAACATCTTCTCAAAACAACATTCTACATATACTCAACAATCTCGACATAATGTACAAACTAAATAAACTTTTCAAAAAAAAATCAACATACCTTTATCTAAAGAATTATCCTACTCTAATACCACATGATGTATAGGGATACAATAAACTTGTCATTAACGAATAGAAGCAAGGAAATAATGTTCTCTCTTACCTCTACAAATCTAAATTGGCTCTGATCTCTTTGTCTTGCTTTGTTCTTTAACTATGATTACACAAGGTCTTTATCTTTGTGTTAAGGCCACTCTTAGTCTATGAATTTACTTATTTTTAATATTCAATTTTTAAAAAAAAGTAAGATATTCCATTCTCTTTTGGAGTCTCTATATCTTCTCTAACTTATTATCATTCCAACTCACTCTTATTTCTTACTACATTTCATTTATTCCTTACTAATAATTTAAGAGTATCTAACACTATGCATGCTTCAAGTTTTCTTAGAATTTACTATATTCTTAAAATAATTTTACAGCTCATTAATTATTTATTAAACTATTTACAACCCCACTTTAATTCTTAAGATAATCCTTAGATCATATACTCTCTATTACTCTGTTACAATCTCTTTTTGTAGCCTTTTTAAAGGATTTTCTTTAAGGCAAAAATATGTATTGACTCTATTAAATAAATAAGTACATTATAGGATACCCGCTATCTATTTTTTGTCTTTCAAAAAGTTTTACTACCTAACTCCTCCATTTTATAACCTTTTTAGATACATTTTGGTCAATGTTTACCCCTTTTTAGGTCATTGTCAACCTACAACACATACATATCTCTACCATTATTCTAACAAGTATAGAATTAAAATTATCAAAAATAATTTATCATGCATATTAATATATATTATTATAATTTTTTTTGAGAATTCAATGGTAAGTTCATTTTGAAAACACATTTTGTGAGGAAACCCTAGAAATAGGGTTTGTAAGGTTTGTTATAGACCAAGAAGGATTTGTTTGAAGTTTAAAGCTACCAACTTAATTTTAAAAAAACTATAAATGTTAATTTAGACCTTTGTGTACATTATTAATCTCCTATAATGATATATTTTTTCCTTGATGACTTATGTTCACTCTTTTACCATCTTTCAATGCTTGACTATGTGATTACTTAGAACTAGGTTTACCCAAGGGGAACAAAATGTGTTTTCAAGATTCCTAATGACTTTCAAATAACTGTAAGGGTTTTTATATGTTTATAATATTATAATAATCCTTTTTTAACCATTATAATCTCATATCATTGCTTTTGTTCATGTTTTCTATGCCATTTATGGTGATTGCATATAATTAAAAAGATTGTTTGCTTTTGTAAGAAGATAAAATGATTATCTAATGTTATTGAAAATCCAATTAACTTTGGGGAATATCATTATTATCCATAAAAACTATTTTAATTCCTTTAATCATCCCTTACTTCCTTTGAACACTCTGTTTACCCTTTTGACCAGTTTCTTAGTTATATATGTGTGGGTTGTAGTAAACTACAAGCCTATGTGAGTTTTTTCCAATCACACTTATGAAAATAAATCAAAAATAAATGAAAATAAATTTAAATAAACCTAATAACAAACTAAACAATTCACTAGAATAATCAAAAGAAACTCATTCACATTACACCATCCGTCATTGATGTTTTACAAACCTTTACTTTACCATGAACATAGTCACAAAGAACTAATTACAAGAAATGTATTTATCATTAAATGAGATGATTAATAATAAATTTTAAAACCATAAAAATATTATTACCACTATACAAATGTATTAATATCAAATTTTCTCATAAACTTTGCTTATAATCAATGTAAACACAATCTTGACAGACATAGCACTAACAAAAACATGGTCAGCTACATAATTGTCTTCATAAGGAAACATTATTATTCACTTATTTATTTATTATTTTATTTAAACTCTAAAATTTCACCCAATTATTTATTAAATTGAATCAAATTTTCACTACAAAACACTTACCTATATCAAAAGACTCTAAAACTTGCCATAGTTAACTTCTAACTTCCTTTTTACATTACAAATTTTTACCTAACTACAAGACTATTCACCATGATGACTCATTATGTGATTCATGTGTATTTTAAAACAAATTTGAATAATTTATTAGACCCTAACCACCAAAATTTAATGTTGAGAACCCTTGGATACAAGATGGAGATCTCAAAACTTTTCATTGAAATTTGAAAATTCAAATTATGGGTTTTGGCAAGAAAATGCCAATACAACCCAAATTAAAATTTGAAACCATTTTAGAAACTAAAATTTACCCCTAAATACATATTATGACCAAAATATATTTTAAAACAATCAAAACATGACAATTTGACTCATATATACAATGATGTAGTGATGCTCTTGCATCATACTACTAGGGAGTAAAAAAAAAGTTTCCCATGAATTTTATTATTGATTTAACTTTGATGTTATTTGAAACATATTTATTATAATATATTTTACACCTATATCCCAATTAATCTTTGAAACATATATGCCTTTGTGATTCTTACTCATACTTTTTATGGATCCTCTTTTATTATTCTCTCTCTTGCTTTTCCTGTTGCTTTGCATGTTCAAAACAATCATAGGCAACTATTGTTCACTTTATTTCCTCTAATGACCTACACATGAATAAAATATATAAACTAAAATTACTTATTTTTTTATCTCTTGGAATTCTTCTTATTCCTTGGTTGCCAACTCTTCTTCCTCTTGGCTCAAGATTGCCTCCAATGCAAATTCAACTGCCATGATGCTCTCTTTGTCTCCTATGAGGCTCAATCATTTGAATATTTAATGATATGATACCATATATTTTATTATTATATTTTATACTCATCCTCATCAAATTTTATCTCCATCAGTGTTAAACAAAGCACCTCAACCTACTATAGCTCAGTTCTTTCAAGTACTTCAACTTATGATTCCCCTTCATTCTCTATTACTTCTACCTCATGTGTGTCAACCACTTCATCATATGCTATTGTAAATCCTTGTCCTTTAACTAACATGTTCATTATCCTAAATGTACTTTCATACAGTTCATCATCATTAATATTCACATCAATATATTCATCATAAATAACATGTAAATGAATGCTTGATGCCTATTTGTTTTCCTCAAGGCTTACTCGATTGAATTATTACTCTTTTTTTTAATAATCATGAGGCATGGTATTGATGTAACCTCTTAATCTTTTTCATAATCCTATAATGGACCACCTTCCTTAGGGTAACACAATATTGTGTCCCCATACTCAAACATACAATCAATTTCTTCTTCACTAGCATGTTGTTCATGCTTCCATTAATATTAATCTATATACAAACACTCAAAAAAATCATTAGTCAATAATATTTGAGGTTCACTTTCCCATTTTTTTCTCCTTATAGGATGCCTTGTTAACATCTTCATCTTTTATCTTGTTCTCTTCTCAATCAATTACTTGAAATGCCATCTCACCTTCTTCTTTATGTATAATTGGAATCTTGGTCTTAAATATTCTAATATTTTCTCTAGTCTTTCCATTACCTCCTTCAAATTATCTATCTCTTTCACTATCTCTAACCATATTTTTTTTGTTTCCATCTTCTTATTATGGCACTCTTCACACATCAAGCCCTTCATGATTTTCACAATCTCTTCTCTTCTTGACAAGCCTTCCATCTTGTCATCTTGACCATTTACTTGGTCTCTCACTTGACTCTCTATCTCTCTTGGATTCAATTGATTTATTTTTGTCCTCACCTGGGACATATCTTCTCTTGTCCTTTATCTAGGAATCTTATCTCTATCTCAAGGTCACTTTTGATCTTCTCTCTTATATCTCTCACTATCTCTCTTTCTCTTCAAGCCTTCTTGGCTTAAGGGCTATGCCACCTATACTTTATTTCACTTTTATCTCACATTTAACTCTCCCTCTCCATACATGTATCTTATTCACTTTATATACCTAAAATATTCATTATCTTCTTCACAACAACATCTTCTCAAAATAACATTCTACATATACTCAATAATCTAAACATAATGTACAAACTGAATCAAGTCTTCAAATAAAACTCAAACATACCTTTATCCATAGAATAATCTTGCTCTGATACTACATGATGTAGAGGGAAAAAATCAACATGTAATTAATGAATACAAATAAGGAACAAATGTTATCTCTTACGTCTACAAATTTAAATTGGCTCTGATCTCTTTGTCTTGCGTTGTTATTTAACTATGATTACACAAGGTCTTTATCTCTATCTTCAAAACACTCTTAGTTTATACCTTTAATTTTTTGTCCTATTAAAAAACTTTTTAAAAATAATATATTCCATTATTTTTTGGAGTCTCTACATCTTTCTCTAAGTATTTATCATTCCAACTCACTCTTCTTTCTCACTACATATCACTTATTCCTTGCTAACAGTTTAAAAGTATCTTAATCTATGCATGATTTAGGTTTGTGTATAATTTAATAGGTTATTTAAATCATTTTAAACCTGATTAATTCCTTATAAAACTATATATAACCCCATTTGAATTCTCAAGATAATCCTCAGATCATATACTCACTCTTACTTTGTTACAGTCTCTTCTTGTAGCCTTTTTTTAGACTTTTCTTCAAGGTACAACCATGTATGGACTCCATTAAAAAAATAAGCACATTATAGGATACCATATACATATTTTTTTATATTTTATTAAGTTTCATTGTCTAAATCCTCCATTTGATCACCTTTTTAGACACATTTTGGTCACTATTTACACCTTTTTAGGTCACTGTCAACCTGCAACACATACATACCTCTGCCATTGTACTAACAAGTATGAAATACAAATTAAATATCCAAAATAATATATAATACATATTATCCTATATTATTACAAATTTTTGGGAATATTCAACAATGAATTCATTTTAAAAACACATTTTGTGAAGAAATCCTAAAAACAAGGTTTGTAAGGTCTGTTACAGGCTGAAAATGCTTTATTTTAAGTTTCAAGATACCCACTTGTTTTTAAAAAAATTGAAGGGATAATTTAGACCTATTTGGAAATTATTCACCTCCTATAATTATTTATTCTTTCCTTTATGACATTTGTTCACTCATTTACCATCTTTTAATGCTTGATTATGTGATTACCTAGAAATGGGCTTACTTGAGGGGAACAAAATGTGATTTCAAGATTAATAATGTATTTAAAATAATTATGATGGTTTTTATATGTTTATAGTATTATAATAACACTTTATAAACCATTATAATCTAATACTATTGCTTGTATTCATGTTTTCTATGCCATTTTTTGTGATTGTGTATAATTAACAAGATTGTTTGCTTTGGTAAGAAGACAAAATGATTATCTAATGTTATTGAACATTAAATGACCTATATGTAAGATTATTATTCTATATATAAAATATTTAAATGCATTAAATCATCCCTTACTTCCTTCAAACACTCTATTTACCCTTTTGACTAGTTTCTTAGTTGTTTGTGTGTGGGTTATAGGCAACTATAGGCTTATGTGATTTTTTTTTTTTTTTTAATAAAAAACTTGTGAAAATAAATCAAAATGAAATGTAAATTAATTTAAACAAAACTAAAAAAAAAATTACCAATTCAATATAATCATCAAAAGAAACTTGTTGACATTACAACATCCTTCATTGATGTTATACAAAACTTTACTTTACTGTGAACACAGTCACAAAGAACTAATTACAAGAAATATATTTAGAATTAAATGAGATGATTAATAACAAATTTTAGAACCATAAAAACATTTTTATCACTATATATAGGTATTCATCTCAACTTTTCTTATAAAATTCACTTATAATCAAAGTAAACACAATCTTGACAAATAAAGAACTAATAAATATAGGGTCTGCTACAGAATTGTCTTCAAAAGGAAACATTATTTTTCACTTATTTTGGGATTATTTTATTTTCACACTACAAGTACACCACATTTTATCTTACATTGAATACAATTTTAACAACAAAACACTCACCTATATCAAAAGACTCCAAAACTTGCCATAACTAACTTTTAACTTCCTTTGTACATTAGAAACTACCTAACTAAAATTATATTCATCATTATGACTCATTATATGAGTTATGTGTATGTTAAAAAAAAAATGACTCCTTTATTAGAACCTAACCACAAAATATTCAAAGTTTACACCCATTGGATACAAGATGGCGATCTCAAAACTTCTCATTGAAATTTGAAAATTCAAATTATATGTTTTGGTAGGAAAATGCAAATACAACCCAAATTCAAATTTGACACCATTTTAGTAACTAAAAATGATCCCTACAGACCTAATATGACCAAAATAAATTGTAAAAGACTCAAAACATAACATTTTGACTTATATATATATATATATATATATACATATATATATATATATACATATATATATACATACATATATACATATATATACATACATACATTCATATATATATATGTATATATATATATATATACATATACATACATACATATATATATATATATATATATGTATATATATATATATACACACACACACACACACACATATATATATATATATAAATATATATAATGATGAAGTGATTATCTTACATCATAAATATGTGAGAAATGCTCTAGGACATCATTAAACCATTTTACAAGTAAAGGTATACTCTATATCCACATGGTTCATCAATTCCAATAGAGTAAGAAAGCAAGACAAATAGTTTATTGAGGAAAAAGGTGTTATGAAGGTATATTGTAAAAGGGTTTATATTTAATATATTCTCTTGATAGTATCAAAGGCTATATATAGTCTCCTCATACTCAAATAAATGCTTAATAATAAGTATCAAGAAAAAAAAGGACAAAGAGCTATTCCATTTTTTTGTTAGGTTTATAGGTCTACTAGATAAGCTCAAAAAGTTTCAACAATTTGATGTTAGTACATGAAGGAGAGATAAGATAAATACCAATTATATTAGGTGAATGAGGGTACCCATATACCCTTCCAATTCATAGTAAGAGTTATGAGATTTAGACCATGAGCTTTAGGAATCATCTTTAGCAAAATAAGGTGTCTAAAACCCTCTCAAAACCTTACAAGCTTGATTTTGGATAATTTTAGAGAATTTTGAATCTATTGGATGAAAAATAAAGTTTTTTTAGGCTATTAAATATCAAATTAGTCCTCTCATATTATATATCATTAGTCATTTGGTACTTTCCAATAATAGAGGAACAAAATTTCCACTTTGAATGAGTTGTAGACATATATGAAAGGTTATAGGCAGAGCTTTGGTTAGATTTTTATTTATTATAATATAAATTTACCATAAATAGGTTTATATAAATATCATAATAATTGTATAAATCTCCTCAAGTGGAGGATATCATATCATGGGATCCATTAGTCTTAGTGTTTTTAAACAAGTCTCCAAGTTTGAAGGAGTGAATATAGACATGTGACTGAACTAGTTTCTAATACATTTTGAAGTATTATACTAATGATAAATAATTGATACACATTGGTATGTACATGATGATGATTAATCTCAATCAAAGCATCAACTTTTTGTAATCATGTGAAGAGTAGAGCTGACAAAGAACTAGTGTAGTCTTATACATACTAGTAGACTACAAGGTCCATAAATTAAATATGAGAATACTTGAAAAATTATGTATGTTTCCTCATTGTAAATATTATAAAATTATATATTTTTATTCAAATTTATCTCCATATTATCATCCAAATGATAATATTAATCATGTGGTGAGAGAAATGAGTGCTAAACCTAAAATAGGTACTTACATGTCTTCCTACAAACTAGGCTAAGGAAGGCATGTTTTGAGATGAAAAGAGATTTTAATCAGACACATAAGCTAGGATAAATATTAGGTAATATTTTTTATAAAGCAAAGAGAACATCAGATGGTCAGGGTCATCTAAGATAAAGCTCTAACATGCTTGTAGGACCTAGAAAATCTCTTTATATATTTGAAGTTAGAATCTCAAAAAAATATTGGTTTATCATTATGGAATATAGTGTATTAAATATTACATAATATTCCAAACCATATTTTTTGAAAACTTCCATGAGACTTCTTAATGGAATAATAATGCATTTAGTTGTGTATATGTACCCAATGAACTGTGATTGTTATGTTAAAGATCAAAATGAATTGATCAATTCAATTAGAATAAATCAATGGATATGAAGGAAATAATAAAAAATTATATATATTATATAAAATTTCATAATTTATATAGTAGTCTAAAAATGGCAAAATCACAAGGAGAGTTTAGGCCTAAATGAGGCACCTAGAGGCCTGTCATAGGTAGAATGAGGAAAAACACACATGTTGTGATTAGATGAGGTAATTATAGGTTTTATTATCTCATAAATATTATTATTAAGGTACAAATACTTTATATAATCACTAGAAAGGCAAAAACTAGCTAAGGATAACCCATTCTCAATGCCTAATAGTCAAGATGCCTAAAAGTGCACCTACAGGCATGGACATGAAACATGAAGAAAATATGAAAGTTTTGGGAAATATTGAGAAATGAAAGATATTAATATATGTATAATACATTTTTATATATTACCATATTTTTTTTACTCATTTTAATTAAGATAAAGTGCCCAACAAAGGCTATTAGGTTCATTTACACAAGATTGCCTATAAACCCTAACATTGGGCTAAGGAAAGTTTGAGGAGTTTGAGGAACTAATGAGTTACAAAGAGCCATTTCACACATAATGTGCTATTTTTAAATACCTAATTTTTTTTTCCACCCAAAACAAGTAACATTCATGCTTTTTTTTTACTAAATTAGTTCTCTCGAGTGTGTTAATGGGCTTATTTTATTGGAGAAGGTATTCTTCATTACGTGTGAACTTGTATGAGGAGTTTCATGGGTTACAATGGATATTTGATAGTTTAATAAGGTAATAATACTTAATTTTTATTTAATTAGTTGATAAATTAATCCTACTTAAATCTTGTCTCATTAGTTGGAATATTAAGGATCTATTCTTTATGAACAATCCTTAACAAAGTTGATACATAAAATGTTTCTAAAACCTCAAAAGAAGAACAATGGAGGATCCGTTTAATTTTATGATTTATGAAAATGGATTCAAATTTATTTTAAAACATTTGGATTATTTTAAAAAATCCCATGAGCATCTGATAGAGCCACTAGTTAACATGTGTGAGGTGGTACATATAGAAGATGACCTAAGAAACTACTCTTTTAAACCTGTTTATAAAGTTTTGGGAAAATAAAACCTTATTAATAATTTATATAGGATAAATAATCATATATAGAGGTATGAACATATAAAAAAACTCATACAAATTTTTTTCATGATGATATCATGGGTTTCAAGTCATTGACTAGGCCTCAATGTAGACTGTGATCACGCTTACATCAAGAGAGTAGATTTGCAGACTTGTTTTAAGGATTCAGGGATCACTTAATTATTAGATAATATTTGTGGGTATATAATTTAATTTATGTAAAGTTTTTTAATTAATTAAATAGATACAATAACCCTTATTATCCATCATGGCTAGTTGAAGCTTCTATTTTATGTAGGCCTCTTTTTACCTTCTTATTAAACAAGTGTGAAGACTCATCCTTAAGGTGATATCCAGTGCTTATAAAAATATTCTATGACCTAATTTATTACTTCCATGAAGCAACATGATATAGTGAAAATATTCAAATCATAGGATTAGACCTTACTTGGGAGGTAGGAATCTATATGTCACCTTCTTTGGACAAAAATACTTTAACAATGAAAGGTAAGGGTCTAAGGATAAATACCAATTGGAGAAAGAAATATGAGGTTAAATTTTTACCCTCACATGGTAAATAATCATTTTAAGAGGTAGTTTGGCATATAAAGTTCCAAAGGAGGATAGGTGTCAAAGGATCAACTTGTAATTACCACTCAAATAAGTGAAGATGTAACTCCAAAAGTAGGGAGTTAGCTTCAAT
Source organism: Torreya grandis (assembly GCA_037957365.1). Lineage (NCBI taxonomy): Eukaryota > Viridiplantae > Streptophyta > Pinopsida > Cupressales > Taxaceae > Torreya > Torreya grandis. The sequence goes on from JARHVA010007133.1 coordinate 625,681, forward strand.
AAGCATCAAACATACCAAGATGATCATCCACATCAATTTTCATGTATATCTCCATTAAAAATTGTCCTAGAGTGTTGAAAACAAGAATACAACTCATTCCTTGTAACCTTGGTGGTACAATACCTTTGTTTTGTAATTATTTTGATGATATAGGATAATTGATGAACATTCTCATTGTCCTATCTCTATCTCTTATCTTATTTCTACTAAAAATAAATCTTTGAAAGGAATTATATTCATCCTAAAAGTGTGTCCAAAAAATCCCTTCTAAACTTAAATAATTTTTATTACCTTTAAAATAAATTCAAACTGAGTTATACTTTCTTACTCTTATATTTAGTTATTTTGATATGGATTATTTATGGATGTAAGTGATAGTTTTCTTACTTCCTTGAATTTTCCCTTTAAATCCATGGCTCTATGTTAGTTATTTATATTTACATAGGTCATATGATGCCTCTTAAATGGTTTTTATGAGTATATGTTTAAGAATGTCATTAGTGTCCTTTTAAAGGCCTCTTAATCATTCAACTTGGATATTGTATCAACTATAACCTTCATATAGAAACACTTATGTGGGAAGAAATATTTGGGATTTATGAAAATTAGCTTGTAATCTTATCATTTCATAGTACAATCATAGGCAAGTAGATTAAACTATATTTGGTGCATCACCTCCATGTTTTTTTTTTTGGTTTTAGTCTTATTTTACCCATTTTCCTTATAATATTAGTAATTTTAGTAGTAGTTTGTGTGAATCATCAATGTATTTATCCATATATAGAGATTAACTTCACCAATTAGGCCACCCAAATCTTATAAGTGATTACATTACTATCATCTAAGTGAGAAGGATTGAAAAACCTTCTATGGGGTGAAAATTTAGATTGATAACAGTTCTATCATTCTTGGTGGAATCTAATTTCAATGAGATTATCCATGATTGATGCTGGTCTTGACAAATTTATATTTGTAATAGCCTCCTTCATTTATCATCTAGAGACTCCATCAAGTTCTTTGCTCTTGGTTACAAAATATTAAAAAAAAATCATGCCAAAGGTGAATACAAGATCAAGGTCCAAAGGTATTCCTTTTAAGTGTGTTGAGTTACCTCTAATTTCAACTAAGAGAAAGAGATTCCTTTATTTTTATCCTTATACTAAACTCCAAAAAGCAATCTCTATTTACACTATACTCCAAATCCTCTTAAATCTATCAATATGGATATAAACCTACCCTTTGTTGATTTCAATGGTGGATCCCCTCTAAACCCTACAAGATATGATGAAATCCCTATGGCAGCTCTTAAAAGTGCCCCATACTTTAGTGGAAAAAACACCTTTACCCCCATTAACAACATTAGAGATATGGGCAACTTATGCAATATTCATAATATTACTTAATGTAATTTGGCCATTATAATTTTATAAATTTCATTTAAGGGAAAGTCTCTATATTGGTATAGGACATTGGTTCCTAATTCTATTGATTCATCAGACTAAATAGGAGATAAATTAAGATATTTGAGGACAAGAGTGATCACTTATCTTTAGCTGAGAGCCTGATAAGATTTTACACAAGATTTAAAAAAACATGGGATATGATTCTAAATCTTGTGAGTCCCATTGTAAATTATTCCTTCCTCTACTATCTCAAATCTTTAAATAATCACATAAATATCCTAATATAATATATGGGAGCATAAACCTTACCTAATGCCAATAATGTTTCCATCAAGGTTAATAATAAAATTATACAAGATGGAAAGATTTCACCAAGACCCCCAATGCTATTATTTCTTGATATATAACTCCCTACACCAATTATTGATCTAATTCCCACACTAATTGGTCATGAACAAGCTACCCCTAGTCAATCAAATTAAATGAAAGAGTTAAGAAGCCTAATTAAATCTCAATAAAATAAGTTATTAGCCATTAAGATCCATTTACCTTAGCCTCACAGACCTTATCAAGATCCATATTGGTCCTATTAGCCAAATAAACCACGTTTTCAATCCAACTTTCAAGAACAATTACTAATGCTAGACCATATAATAGTCAGAATCCAAATGCTGACTCCACATATAGAGCTCTAGTACCTTTTGTACCTTTTCAAAATAACCCTATGTAGGAGTATGACTGGTATTCTCAATGGGATAAACCTACCAAAAATAATCAGGTATTCAATTAAGATTTTATGGCACAAAAAGGATTAATGCCCTCTATGACACACATTTTAGTTCTTAATCATGAAAGGACTATGGAGATCAAGTGTAATTAGATGTTACATTGGTAAATTGGTAAGAAGGATATTGGTGTGTAGTTAATTCGTTAAGATGCACAACTAAGGTGGTTGATACTTCTATAGTAGCTAATACAAGGTCTAAGATGAGAGTAGTTGAATATGCTCAAGAGGTAGGTAAGATTCTATTCATTACTCCTTCTATATCTCAAGGAATAAAAGAAAATAATGTAGCCCCTAAGGCATAATAAACTTAGAAAAATTAGAATGTAAAGAGTTCTTTCATACCTAAAATTATGAAATCTCAAATTAGTGTGTCATCTCCTAAAGGATAGGTCAAGGTTGTTGGTTCTTACATCAACATTATGGACCAAATGATGAAGATTCATGTGATAATTCCCATGTGGGACACACTGTCTATCCCTAGAACAAGAGATATGCTTCAAGAGGACTAATCTAAACTTAGCCTTTAAGAAAAATTAGTTAAAAGAGAAAATTTAGTCTTCACCACTATACCTACGCTTATTGATGGGAAACCAATCAAAAATTGTAAAACACCTCCTTTTTACCTTTATGTGATAACTAGAGATTTCTTAGTTCATATTTGCATGATAGATAGTGGGGCAAGTAGCTCCATGATGCCCAAATAAATATTTGATAAGCTAGGCCTAAAGTATGAACCTAATACCAAGGGTGTATTTCAATTGGATGGTTTAGCTACCAAGACTGTGCATGTGATTAAAGGTTTGATTATTACTCTCCATGCTTGTCCCAACTTTTATATTGCTTAAGATTTTTTTGTAGTAGATTTTCCATCCTAATTTGATCTATGCTTGTCAAGAGACTTCACTACTAATATTAGGAGGTATTTTAAATCTAAATGGTCATATATGGATTTTAGAACTAGATATGGTACTAAGGTTACAATCAGGTCTGAACTGATTTCTAGGTTCCATCTTGAACCATACAAACAAAATATCTCAAACATGAATTACACTATCACTGATGAAGGAGGTCATCCTACTAACCAAAAAATAGTTGTACCTATTTAAATCATATCAAACCTTTTCCTTGATGAGTGGGAAGCAAAAAAACATGAATATGATTCATATAGAGGTATTGAAGAAGATTGTTTAGGTGTTTACTATTTGCATGAAGAAAGTGCAACTATATTATATATTACCAAGTTAAATAATGATAGCGATGGTTTATAGAAGTTATTATGTTATGGTTTAAAGAGTAAGAAAGGAGTAGAAGTAGGTCTGATGTTATTTTCTCCCTCTAAATTAATATATTATTATGTTATTATATTTCAATAGAGCTTCACTTGTAATGTAGCTAAATATGAAGAACTTATTCATAGACTTTAATGGAAAATTAAGAAGGGAGTGAAGTAATTACATGTCTTTGGTGATGATTACTTAGCATTCCATCAAGTGAAGGGTAAAAATGCTAATAAGAGCCCATTGTTAAAGTCTTACAAACATAGGGTGTGGGACCGTATTAAATAATTTGAAGCCTTCAACATACAATTAGTCCCAAGAGAAGAGAATCCATAGGTTGATAAGCTAGCTACAATAAGAGCTCAATTTGACATTCATAATGATGTGAAGCACTCTAAAAACTATACACATGTTAGGGTAGTAGTAAGGCCATCAGTTTTGGATAATGATGTCAGTTGGTAGTTTTCTTAGAGTGATAAGTATATAACACGCTTCCTTCAAGAAAAAACTAAGTTTTCATCAAAAAACCATGGTAATTTATAACAATAATATGGAGAATAAATTGTGTAGATAAGAATGAAAGTAGATTTTAGATATTTGAATAGGGTGTCGTTAAAATACCATTATCCATTATGCTCCATGGACCAAATCCTTCAAATGTTTGTAGGTTCTCAATGCTTCTCTCTCTTGGATGGATACTTTAGATATAATCAAGCCTTGGTGAAAGAGGAAGATCAATAAAAAACAAACTTTGATACAAAATGGGGCACATTTTCTTATAAAAGGAGTCCATTTGCTTTATCTAATATAGGAAACACTTTACAAAGAGCCATGGATATGGATTTTTAATGCTTGATTAATGAAATGGTGTCATTCCATCTTGATGACATAACTATTTTTTCAAATCATGTTAGTGATTATTTAGCTCATCTTAGGATAATCTTTGAAAAATGTAGGTAGTATGGGATCTCTCTAAATCCAAATAAATGTGTTTTTTTAGTCCATAAAGTTAATCTTTTAGGCCAAATTGGCTCTAAGGATGAGATTTGTATAGATCTTGAAAGAGTGAGTGTTATATTGGCTTTATTTTTGCCCAATCACAAGAAAGGTTTGGAAAGGTTTCTTGTGAAATTAATTTTGTTATAAGATTCATACTTGGTTTTGATAAATTTGTAAATCCTATAACATCCATGTTGAATAAGAATTGGGGCTTCATTTGGACTAAAGAATGGAAGAGTAGTTTTGAGGCTATTTATAAACTATAGCCCAGATAACTATATTGATCAATCCTAATTTTTCAAAATATTTCTTCTTCTATGCTTTCTTTAACATTAAAAACATCTCAGCCATGTTCATTGAACAGTATGGTGAAGGTCTTGTGCAACCTATATCCTTAGTTATCCAAGGGCTAGAAGATTATAAAAGAGAGATACACCTTTCTAGAGAAGCAAGTTTTGGAAATCACAAGGACCCTTAATAAATTTAGGAATATGGTTTCCAATAATAAAATACATGTCATGGTGTCACATCAATGCATAAGAGACTTTATTTTGAACAAATATTTGAATTAAAAAAGGGTTGGTTGGAAAAACAAGGCCATGGAATATGATATGGAGATTAAGGTTACCAAGTTGGTAAGAGGAAGAGGGATATGTGAGCATTTGGCATTAGACCTCTAAGAATATGAATATGTTATTTTGGCAATGAAATATGATCCTCATATAATTATATCTTCATCCCTTCCAAGTTAGACACAATATATGGTAATATTTATTCAAATAGGTGAGTGTCATGTAGGCTTGGATAGTAAAAAAACCAATATACTTCAGATTGCAATCCATCCCATATGTTATTATGGACGGAGTCTTATTTAGAAGAGATTTAAATGGTATTCTATTGATATGTGTTGAAACTAATCATATTGACAAATTTTTGCAGCAATTTCATGATGGTCCTATAGGGTGTCACTTTGCACCCAAACCCACAAAAACAAAAATAATGAGAGCTAAATATTATTGGCCTAAATTTTTCAAGGAATCTTATACATGGGTAAGGAGGTGTCAAAAGTGTACATTTTTCACAAGTAGACAAAGATTGTATCCCTCCCTCTTAGTCTTATTTAAGTGGAATAAACATTCATGAAATGGGGTTTTGATTTCATTGGTATGATAAATCCCCCTTCAAGTTGCAGTCATAAGTGGGTGATAACAACCACTGATTACTTGACAAGGTGAGTGGAGGAAATAGTCCTCAATGAGGCCAATGAAAATTTATCTCTTAAATTTTATGAATACCTAATAACCAAATTTGGAGTCCCTTTCACAAAAAATTCTAATAATGTAATGGAATTTAGTGGTGCAAGGACAAGTGAATGGAATCTAAAACATTTTATATACCTAAGAAATTCTTACAACTACTATCCTCAAGGAAATGGACTAGAAAGTTCAATTTTTTTTTTTTTGATTAGAATCATTACGAGGACATTATAGGACAATCAAATAAATTGACACACCAATTTAAACATAACCTTATGGGATGATAGGATCATACCCAAAAAGACTTAGTAATTCACCATAAATTTTTGTTCTTGGGAGAGAGGATAACTTGACTATATCACTTGAATTACCAGCCCTAGAGTTAGTACATCAAATTGAAATGATGGAGAGTGATACCATGGAAATAAGGTTGATAAAGATGATGGCATTAGAGGAGATAAGAGATCATGCCATGTATACCATGGAGTGAAATCAGACCCAAGTCATGAAGACCTTTGATAGGAGAGATGTTTCAAGATCATATAAAGAAGGATACATTGTGTTAAAGTGGGATGAGGATAGGGCCAAACTTGGAAGTCATGCCAAGTCAAATACATTGTGTAGTGGGCCCTATGTTACTACTAGATGCAAGTTACATAATGCTTTTTAGTTTAAAAACTTGAATGGAGAGAAGTTAAACATGTCAATAAATGAGATACATTTGAAACCATGTTCTTAAGGTTGGTTTGTAGTCTTTTACATATTAGAGTAGGGATTTATTTTCCCTAAGTAATTCTATCATAGGTTTACTTATTTATTTTTATTTTTTCCTTCTTCCAAGTGTCTTATGACACATGTGTGTGGTGTGTTTTTTATGTGTTTTCCTTAGTTTTTAGTTTATTTATAAGGTTTTTATTAGGTTTAAAGTTTATTATTACTTGAAATAAAGTAGCATTTATGAACCCATATCCCAATGGACTATCACAACTACTAGTCTAGATGCATGACAGACATGTAATCCCATGAGGTTGAGAAAGATTTTCACCAAAATTGGCCAACATGGATTACTCGTATTTCAAAAATTTCCCATCATGCTCTTAACTTTGTTGACAACCATTTGAAGGATCTTGTTTTAGTCATGGTTGGTGTCATAGTGGTAAGCACTATGTTTTTCTTTATATCTTTTAGAGTACCTTAGTGTCATCTACCTAGAGGTGGAGTCAAAACATCTAGTATTGTGATCAAAGTCACTCAATGTGATCATCTCCAAATTGTTTAACATAGATTAAGCTAACTTTGGAGATGTTAAGGTTGTTGTGAAAGTCAAGATAAATTGTGAGCCATGGTGAAGACAAGAATATAGGGACCCTATAAGAATAAATGTATTCTAAGATGAGAAAATAGACCATGGAGCAGAGTTATTGAGACAAACATATGGCTCTTTTAATCATTTTGGAGAAGTTAAGGTACTTTTGGAATGTTTAAGGTATTCATTTTTTTAGTTCTATGACATGTTTTAATGTTGTAATAAGACTTAGTAAGAGAGATCAAACAAGGGAGTCTAAATATCATTATATAAGAGTATTACATGTCATATAACACTTTTTGAGTGTCATAATATACGTACCTTGAAAATATAGATTGCTTGAGGCATCATAAAGTCCCTCTTCCAAGGTTGGAACACTTTTATAACTTACTAATTATCATTTATAACATTAAAACAAGGAATAATGAAGAAGTTATAGGGAAAGGAAGTTGGGAAATGATATATTACATCACTTCACCACTGTATAGGTCAAGGGAGAATCCATAGCCACCTAGTTCATCATCTCCAATAGGGTAAGAAAGAAAGAAAAATAGTTTCTTAAGGAAAAAAGGTATAAAGGTATCTTGGAAAAGGGTTTATATTTAAGATCAACTCTTGGGAATATCCAAGGATCTATCTAGTCTCCTTAGACTCAAATCCATTCTTGAGAATAAGTGGTAGGCTAAGAAAGGAAAAAAACATATTCCATTTCTTCATCAGGTTTATAAGTCTACTAGACAAGCTCAGGAAGGGTCAATGGTTTGATGTTAGTACACATAGTAGAGAGAAGATCAAGGCTAATTATATTAAGGGAAATAAGTGACCTCTTACCCTTATAATTAATATAAATAATTATAATATTTATACACTAATATTTATGAATCATCTTTATTAAAATAAGGTGTCTAAAACCCTCTCAAAACCCTAAAAACTCATTTTTGGACAATTTCAAAGCATTTTTAGCTCATTCATGCAAATGGAATTTTTTGTGAGGATATGGAATACCCTAAAAATCCTCTCACATTGTCTCTCATCACTCATTTGGAATGTGTTAGCCATAAAATAGAAAAACTTACAGTTTGAACAAGTTTCAAACTTATATAAAGGTTATAAGTAGGGTTTTTGTTGGTTTTAAATGTTTTCTTATTTCAAGTTAAATAAATATATATAAATATCATATTCATTCTATCAATATCCTCAAGTGGAAGATAAAATAACATGGGAGCTATTGGCTTTAGTGCTTTTCAACAAGTCTTTAAGTGTGAAGGAGTGAGTACATACCTATGACTAATGAACATGTTTTATACACAATATTTTCAAACTTTATTGATTATTGAAACTTCATATCTTGTAAGAAGCTATTGAATTTCAATCTCTCTGAGTGCATGGTTTAAGGTGTGTAATGGGAAAGGGGTGGGTAGACCATCGTTGCTTCATAAGATTGTTATTCCTTTTGCCACTTGCCATCCACACTCTTGTCTCCTAAAACCTTTAACCCTAAGATTATTATTCTCTTTAATATCTATTCAAGTCATTATCATGATTTATTCCCTCATTTATTACCCTATTACCCTTTTGATCTATTTAGTACACTAGGTTAACTTGGTTGACCTAGTGTGTTTTAGGGTTGTTTTAGCTCTTTTAGATTCTTAACCTCTTGATCGAAATAAGGGAATGCTCATAACTCTTTGCAATAAAACCCTCCTCTTCTCTTATAGGATCAAATTTAGTTAGAGTATACTCCTAAAATGCTTTTCTTTATCATGAAATTCCCTCAACATAGAGGGAAAGATCCACCATTTATAACCTCATGATTATTTGTCAAGATGAAGAACCGCATTCTGTTACTTCCACTTTCTCAACTAGATATTGGGTTACTAATTTCTTTGTCTCTCAACCTCTTCTTTTAATCTTGACCCCTTATGCCATCACATATTCTTCTTTAACTTCTTTTACCTCCATGCCTAGTATCTCAACTAACATGATTGGTTCTGCATCTAGTGGGCCTCTCATAAGATTCACCATCCTTAATCCTTCCACTAGTTCATTATTTTCTACCCAAGGCACTCATTCTTATATTTCTTCTTCCTCTCAACTATTTACTATTCTATATTTTGCCTCACAATAAAAATTTTCCACTAGTGACTCAAATTCTTATACTTCTTCTCAAGCTCCTATCAACACTAATAGTCATACCCAAGCCACTAATACTAACAAAATAACCAATACTACTTCTTATAATAAAATTAATCAAACTCATCAACTATTAATACAAACTCTCAATCAAATGAACACATTTAAAGCTCATAATATGAATCAAATGATGAGAATGAAAAACCACATTTTTAGTCTTCATTCCAATCCTCAACCAATGACCTGGGGCACACATAACCAAAGTGTTCCTCCTCCCCCTCTTCAATATTCTCAAGGCAATATCATTCCTCAACCTCCTTTATTCAATAAATTCATCAAGAATTTAAAAAATGAACCTATTACTACCCAAATTACTAACATTGATATAGGAGGTATAACACCTAAAATCTCTTATAATGGATCAACTGATCCTACCCTTCATCTTAAGACATTTATAAATATTGGGTCAAATTAAACACCCTTTTTACTACCAAACTCCTTGCCAAAACCCTTTATTGGTGATGCCTTGGATTGGTATAATAAACTTAGATCTCATTCCATTATTAGTTTGGAGTTCTTAGTGAATGATTTAGTATAATAATTTCAAACTAGTGATCTTCTTACAAACACTTTGGCCCATTTCATCAATTGCAAAAAAAATGAAAATGAAACCACCCAAGTTTTGTTAATTAATGGAATACTTTGTCAAATAAGTATGAATATAACATGGCTGATGAAAATCTCTTTCATCTCTTTACCAATTATCTTTATCCTAAATTATAATATCAAGTTTGTACCCTCTCTCCATGTACCTTGGAGTAGGCCATTGACCAAGCCAAAAGATAAGATTTCCTTATGTATCAATTTGAGCCACCAAAACCTTTCATGGGTCCTCATTTATTACTTAAAAACAAAAACTACAATATTACCAATGATGGTGTTACTGATTTATATGATACAATTCACAATATTCAAGCTATCATTCCTACCCCTTCTTCAGAACCAACTCCTCAACAATACACTAATCCTCATTTCTCTTAAACAAATAACATTAATGTTCATCAACCTCTTTCCTTAGCTAAATTTATTAGATGTCTACCTAGACCTCTTCCTTGAGAGATTGATCCTACTCATCCTATGAAAACCTGATATGATCCTAGCATATTTTTTTGGTTTCATGCTAGTTGGGGTCACTCTCATAAAACCTATAGACAACTTCATAATATAGCTATGGAATTTCTTCTTGGACCTACTTTTGATCATTATTATATCACTCATAAGCATTAACAAGCTTATAATATTACTTTCAAGGACTACAAAAATCATGATAAAATCAAGCCTTGAATCAAGCAAATGCTCATTTAGCTATCTATAAAGATTATTTACCTAATCATCAACCTATTCAATAAAACCAAGTCAAGCCCACTCCTTCTACCAATAATGTAGAAAGTTTGGTTGATCCAAATTTTGAATATAATGTGGTTATCATGAATAATATGTGAAGGGTGGTGGATTTCATTGATTCTCAACCTATCTACACCCTACCTCCTTCTAACACATACCATGCTATCCAAGATTCTTCTCCAACTCATTTTAATTAGTTGGGGCAATAAGATCTTATAAATTTTGATGATGGTCCATTTTATGATTCTCCCTTGGATAACACATCCTTTTCTATTTCTACCATTCTTCCATCATCTTATAATACCAATGATAATCAATTTTCCAATGATAATCAACATTCTATTAACAATTATTCTATTTCTCAAGATCAATCTAAACTAAATACTTCTTAATCAATAAATTATTTACAACCTTCTTCTAAACCATTTCATTCTTATCAACATAAATTTAAATTCTCTTTAGCTCTTCCTCTTGAAGACCTCCTTAATCAATACACACCTATATCTAATAATCTTCTCATGGGTTATGATGAGTGGGATCCCATTGTGGATCTCACTAATCTCCCATCTATAATTCCATTTATTGAGCTTATGAGGATTTCTCCTCATCATCAAAACCATCTTATGCAACTATTATTTTAGATGAATGTCCCTCATCCTCATTTAGCAAGATGGGGGTTAGCATTATGTTGTCCCCCAAAAGTAGCAGTCAATTTTGGGACAACATTTGAACTATTTTGGTCTTACAGACCAAAATTGTCTCTTCCATTTCCAAAATTTGTCCTATACATTCAAATTCCTCATTTTCCAAGCTTCTCAAAAAATCTACGGACTCTTTAGTAGGAAGAGAAGTCTACAAACTCTACAGGTAGTTTCATTTATATACGTTCAAAGGCTTCTACAAGTGGTTTCAGTCAAAAGAATTGGTTTTCAACACTTGGTCAATTTTTTGGGATTGGTTCAGAGTTTTAGTTCAATTAAAAATTTCCATCGGCAAGCATCTGAGTGCAAAAAGAGACTTGAACCATTGAACTATTGAACCATTAAACCAATTTGGTTCAAAGGTTCAACGGGTTCAAGGTTTAATAAGTTCAATATCTTTGGCAAGAGTTAAGTGCTTCATCAAGGTTCAAAGTTCAATTGCTTCAATTGGTTCATCGGCTTCAAGACACTTGGCCAAATTAAGGTGGCTTGAACCATTGAACTGTTAACCATTGAACCACTTTGGTTCAAGGGTTCAATGGGTTCAAGGTTTAATGGTGGGTTTAACCAAAGGAATAGTTCAATGGCTCAGTTTAACCAAGTGGTTCAATGCTTTATTTCACTCAATTGGTTCATTCGTTCAGTTCATCCACAAGTTCAACATCTCAAGGTTCAACAATAGATTCAAAGACATTTTTCAAAGCTTTATTTGAACTATTGAACCAAAAATTGGTTCAAACATCTTGGTTCAATGAACAGGTTCAATGAAATGGTTCAACTATTGGTTCAAAGGCAAGTTCATAATGTTTGGTTCAATGCTTAATTCATCGGCTTGTTTCATCCAATTGAACTAACGGTTTGAACCATCAACTTGAACCATTTTTGGTTTAACCAATTGGTTCAATGTCTAGGTTTAGCTATTGGTTCATTTCCAAAGTTCAAAGGAGTGGTTCAATGTAGAAAGAGACTTCTCAAAGGACAAGTGCCCTTGCGAAAGACACTTAATCAATAAAATCACCCTTCGGAAGGGTCATTTTTCAAGGAAGCTGAAAGATAATTATTTTAGATTGTTTAAGACATTTGAAAATTAGCTAACACTTAATTCTTTAAGACTTTTGTCCAAAGGAAATCCTTCAGACAAAAAGTCTAAAAGAATTCTAAGTGGTTGTGGGCTCAAAAGATCTGAAGACCAGTCAAAGACTTCGCGAAATAAATTTTCGTAGACTTTTGTCCATGGGAATTTTCCCTAGGCAAATTTTCCACATGAATTTTTTGTGAGAAAAATGACCATAGAAATTACCCATGGGAGAAAACACTTGGGAATTTACTGGAAGGATAATTTGTGGGAGACTCAAATAGAAATCCTAGGGATTTGTCTACAGGAATTACCAAGGCAAAGGGCTGTTGAAGGACCCCAAAGGGCAAGTGCCCTTGCAGGGGACTCTTGGTGGCCAAAGTAAAGGGTATTCTGACTCAACATAAGTCATTTCTCAAGGCCCAAAAGGGCAAGTCCAATCTAGAAGGGTAAAGCTAAAAGTTGAAAGAGGACCAAGGGGTGACGTGCCTGAAGACGTTAAATTCAAGACAGTGAACTAGCCGTTGAGAGCACATTGATGGGCATGCAAATGTAAATTTTAAATTCCATGAAATAGATGTTGATCCTTTTATTTTACAAACCTAAATGCATTCCTAGAATTCAAGACCAAAACCAACTAAAAGTGAGGAAAGACAGAACAATGAATGAATCCAGGGCTCAATTCAATTAACCAGAAAAAGAGGAATGATGAAGACAAGATCAGACCACTAGATGGACATTGAAAGTTGTAATATTTCAATTATGTGGCTTGTTTATCTATATTGAGAAGATCAAATGGGTAAAATACCCCAAAATTCTAGCTTGTCTTCCTAATAGTTCCCAATGCATCATGATGTATTACTATTCTCAAGTCCTTGAAGTGGCTATATAAGGGACTTTCTTTCATTGTAAGATATCTCTTTTTTGATAATCTGAATGAAACTCTACCCAAATTGAGAAGCATCATTGAGACTTTGTGCTTAGTTTGTTGATCATATTTTGTTATTGGAATAAGAAAGCAAGGAACTTTTTCAAACTTTGTGCTATGATATCTTTGTTGTTGAGGAAACTATTCTTATGTCTATTTCCTTGATATATTTTCTATCGCATTAATTTAACAAGCAGGATTAGTAAAATTAGTCAGGAAGGTGTCCTGAAGAATCAATTGTGGAGAGACTTTGTGCCCCCATAGCTGCCTTTAGCATGTTTTCTTTTCATTGCTGTGTAAAGGACTTTGAGAAGACTTTGTGCCCTCATTGTCCTTCGTATATTACTCTTGAGCATTTCAGGTGGAGACTTTGTGCTGTGTCTCAATTTGATGGTTACCATACCCTCAGATACATTCTACTTTTATTTCTAGGATTATTCTTATGGCTGGCTGAATAGTTCTTCTAAAAGAAGAGGAGTGTTGTCTGTCATTTACATTAGGTTTTTCCTTTGTTTTACACACATCATCTCTGAAGAAAGAGAGATGAATGGCTTGTTCTATCCTTGAGTATTATTTTTTGTTTATACATATATATAGCTTGTCCATAGGGAACCTCCCCTTGATGGGAGGAGAGAGAAGTCTCCTTCTGATGTGATAAACTTACACATTTGGATGACTAATCTTACTACTTTGGCTGATTAGACCTATTTTGTTCACCACTACGCTGATAGACAAAATATTCATCCAACAGTTTTTGCTGACTCTATTGGGGAAATACCCATTATCCATTTATAGCCTATTCATTCACCTCCACACTAACTGAAAAAGAACACAAAATTTAAAGCCTCAAGCTTTAACTGAAGCAAGGTCAAATCTTCTCCATTTTTGTTTCACAATCTAGCAGATTCAAGGTATACACAAAGCCAAAGGGCTAAAGGTATCATTGACCCTATGTTCGAGCTAGTACAACAAAGTGATTTTGATTTGTTTCCTTCACCATCTCATCTCCAATGAACCAAGAGCTTCCCTCCTACTAAAGCTAGATCTCCATTACCAGATGAAGTATGTACTACTATTGATGAAGTTGTGCCTATAATTACCCCTTTGAGATTTGTTATCCCTCCTTTTCAGAATCCTATAATGGCAGTTCAAGGCCCATGGGGTAATGCTTTTGGTCCTCTCAATCTTACTCCTCCTCTACATGAGCTTCCATGTAGTTCCATGAAGAATTTCCCTAAATTCTATGGTGATGGGAAAGTTCATCTTGATGAACACATTGTAGCATTCAGTATAGCTTGTGGAGTAATCAGAGTAGAATTTGAAGGTGTATTAGTCAGGATTTTTGTTGAAACACTACAAGGTACTATTGCAGATTGGTTTTACCATCTACAGGCTTGATCTGTGACTGATTGGAATACTCTTAAAGCTAAGTTTAAAGCCAAATTCAAACCTACAAAATATGCACATACACTTTTGGCTCAATTTACACAGATGAAGAAAGACCCTCATGAGCCTATCAGAGACTTCATAGCTAAATTTGACAAATTGAGAAATAAAATCCCTGTAATTGCTAGACCTACAGCTGAGAATCTTAAATGCTTCTTCATTAATTCTTAGCTACCTAAAGTCAGTTTCCTCTTGAGATGTGCTGGTCAAATAGATCTCACTATAACTCAACTTTTGGCCACTGAAGTAGAAGATGATCTCATCTTAGTAGGGAAGATAAGAAGAGATCCAAATAGAAACAGAGCTTCATCATCTTCTGAATTTGCATCTACAAGCACCATAGATCCAATGGTGTAGAAATTAACAAATGAGTTGCTTACTCTTAAGAAACAAATGGCTCAAGGAATGTCTTCTACTCCTACATATAAGACATTCCCAAATCAGTCATATTAGGGCAATGTTGCTAGAAACCAAGGGAAACAAAATAATCTTCCTCCCCCACAAGGGAAACTTTCCTTGGAAGCTCCTCTAACCAATTCAACAATGGGATACCTTGAAGCATAATTAGAATTTTCTTTCCAACTTGAATTAAATTAGGAAAATGATGATGATATCATTGAATACAATCAAGAAGAATCAACTGGTGACTCCCACATTGGTTTCCTAAATTACCAGGATGAACTTGGAAGCAAAGGAGAAGCTTTAGATGGATCATATGTAGTGTTTACCAGGTCCAAGAACCAATTAGTCCAATAATCTGATAAAGAAAAGATTGAAGAATAACCTCAACCAATAATCACAATTGTTAAACATGGGACAACTCTACCTTTTCAATCAAAAGATCTAGTCATCACCCAAAAGGTAAATACATCTATTTTGCCTTCACCTTCTACTCCCAATTCACAAATCAGTCCACCTCCCATCCCTCCTAAAACTCAAAAAGTTGAAGTATCTTTTTCTGTACCTAGCTCGATTCAGCCATTTGACATAATTGATCATGTCAAAAAGACAAAAATATAGATGTCTAAATTTGAATACTTGTAGTCTAATCTAGATCAACTAAATAAACTAGTTCAATATGTTAAAAATCAAACTGTCCCTACAGGACAAAAGGATAAAAAAGTAATTCTTGATTCTCCAAAGAACACGCCTATTCCAAATAATCTAGCCATTACTCCTTTAGATGCTCTTAAAAAAATAAAACCCTTCTATGTTTCCCTATTAATCAATGGCCATAAGCTGAGTAACTGTATTATAGACTTAGGTGCATCTGATAATGTCATGCCTACTAAAATCACTGAGTCTCATGGTCTCACACTGACCAAGATGTTTGGGAGATGTTTCTCCATGGAGAACAAGAAAGTACCATTACTAGGGCAAATCAAAGATGCCCAATTTGCATTCACAACCTTTCCAGAAAAGAAGATTAAGATGACTGTCTTGGTGGCTAACATCCCAGCATCTTATTTCATTTTACTTGGAAGAAATTTCTACAAGGACGTAAGAGGAGAACTAAGCATGGACCTGTCTGAAGCAAGGATCCCTGTCCAAGGCATAATAAAGAGATTGCTCCCTAAAAAGGAGGCAAAATATGTGGTTACCCAAACATCATCCCCTGCAGCACAAATTCTATTTGAATCTTTAGGCAGAGGTAATTATTTCTTTACCATAAAGGATGCTCATGTTCCTATAGATGAAAGTCCAATAGTTGACAATCCAAGAATTGATCCAAACAAGACTTCAGGAGAATTGGTAGAGCATAGTATAAACAAGGAAGGATTTTCCATCTCTAATGAAGAGAAATATGAAAAGAGATCAGCTTCTAATCATGACAACAATTCTTCCACCAATGATAGAGTTGGGACTATGTTGATATCTCCTCAAAGAGATATTCTTTCTTCAAGCAATTTGTAAGTTAGCAACACCAACAACACAGCTGGATGTGAATCTCTGTTGCCTAAATTGAAGATTACTCAAGATGAAGAAGTCAAACTCCTTCACATCAAATGAGGTGATAATCTGATAGTTTATCAGGAGTTTGACTTGGATGATCCAATCATGTGCTGACTGAACTAGCAGAACAACAAGTTATGATGGTGGATCATGTTGCTGCAAATCAAAATCAGGGAAAGGAATCCATCACCAAGAAAGTAAGGAGTTATGGTTTTCAGTTTGAAGACTACGTCTTACCACAGAGGAAAAAAAAGGAAAGACCAAGAGGAAGATGCAAAAAATTGGTTTCCTGGTGGAGAGCTCCATTCGCCCGTCACTATTTCTGGGGATAAAATGTCTTCTTACTGGTTTACCAAAATGGCACACTATTTTCACTATCTCTCAAGAAGCAACATCTAAAATACTTCAATTCTTGAAGTATCAAATCATTTCCTTTGTATATATGTATATTTGTATAGTTTTAAATTCTATCTTGTTTTGTTTGTTTCCATTTTTGATGCCTTTCATTTCTGGGTAGCATGACTCCATAACCCAATGGCATACTTGAAGACACTGAAGATTCTAGATTCTACTCCTTTTAATTCATTTTACAATTGACAGAAGTTCCCCAACTAGAGCCTGTTGTTGTCCCCCATAAGTAGCAGTCAATTTTGGGACAACATTTGAACTATTTTGGTCTTATAGACCAAAATTGTCTCTTCCATTTCAAAAATTTGTCCTAGACATTCAAATTCCTCATTTTCCAAGCTTCTCAAATAATCTATGAACTCTTCAGCAGGAAGAGAAGTCTACAGACTCTACAAGTAGTTTCATTTATAAAGGTTCAAAGGCTTCTGCAAGTGGTTTCAGTCAAAAGAATTGGTTTTCAACACTTGGTCATTTTCTGAGATTGGTTTAGAGCTTCAGTTTAATCAAAAGTTTCCATCATCAAGCATCTGAGTGTAAAAAGAGACTTGAACCATTAAACCATTAAACCATTAAACCACTTTGGTTCAAAGGTTTAATGGGTTCAAGGATCAACAAGTTCAACATCTTTGGTAAGAGTTAAGCACTTCATCAAGGTTCAAAGTTCAATCGCTTCAATTGGTTCATCGGCTTCAAGACACTTTGCTAAATCAAGGCAGCTTGAACCATTGAACTGTTGAACCATTGAACCACTTTGGTTCAAAGGTTCAATGGGTTCAAGGTTCAATGGAGGGTTCAACCAAAGGAATAGTTTAATGGCTCAGTTCAACCAAGTGGTTCAATGCTTTATTTCACTCAGTTGGTTCATTCGTTTAGTTCATTCACAAGTTCAATGTCTCAAGGTTTAATAGCAGATTCAAAGACATTTTTCAAAGCTTTATTTGAACCATTAAACCAAAACTTGGTTCAAACATCTTGGTTCAATGAACAGGTTCAAAAAAATGGTTCAACTATTGGTTCAAATGCAAGTTCATAATGTTTGGTTCAATGCTTAATTCATCAGCTTGTTTCATCCAATTGAACTAATAGTTTGAACCATCAGCTTGAACCGTTTTTGGTTCAACCAATTGGTTCAACATCTAGGTTAAACTATTGGTTCGTTGCTAAAGTTCAAAGGAGTGGTTCAATGTAGAAAGAGACTTCTTGAAGGATAAGTGTCCTTGCAGAGGACACTTAATCAATAAAAACACCCTTTAGAAGGGTCATTTTTCAAGGAAGCCAAAAGGTAATTCTTTCAGATTTGTTTAAGGCATTTGAAAATTAGCTAAAACTTAATTCTTTTAGACTTTTGTTTGAAGGAATTCCTTTAGACAAAAAGTTTGAAACAATTCTAAGTGGCTGTGGGCTCAAAAGATCCAAAGACCAGTCAAAGACTTTGTGGAACAAATTTCTGCGGACTTTTGTCCACGGGAATTTTCCCTGGGCCAATTGTCTGCGGGAATTTTTGTGGGAAAAATGACCATGGAACTTACCCATGGGAAAAAACACCTGGAAATTTTCCCAAAGGATAATTTGTGGGAGACTCAAATAGAAAGCCCATGGATTTATCCATGGGAACTGCCAAGGCAAAGGGTTGTCGAAGGACCTCGAATGGCAAGTGCCCTTACGAGGGACTCTTGGTGGTGAAAGTAAAGGATATTCTGACTCAACATAAGTCATTTCTCAAAGACCAAAAGGGTAAGTCCAATCTGGAAGGGAAAAGTTGAAAGCTGAAAGAGGACCAAGGGGTGACGTGCCCGAAGATGTCAAATTCAAGATAGTGAACTAGCCGTTGAGAGCACATTGATGGGCATGTAAATGCCAATTTTAAAGTCCATGAAATATCTGTTGATCCTTTGATTTATAGACCCGAATTTATTCCCAAAATTCAAGACCAAAACTAGTTGAAAGTGAGGAAAGACAGAACAATGAATGAATCCAGGGCACGATTCAATTAACCAAAAAAGGAGGAATGATGAATACAAGATCAGACTGCCAGATGGACATTGAAAGTTGTAATCTTTTAATTGCATGGATTGTTTATCTAAATTGAGAAGATTAAATGGGTAAAATACCCCAAAATTCTAGCTTGTCTTCCTAATAGTTCCCAATGCATCATGATGTATTACTATTCCCGAGTCCTTGAAGTGGCTATATAAGGGACTTTCTTTCATTGTAAAATATCTCTTTTTTGACAATCTGAATGAAACTTTTCCCAAATTGAGAAGCATCATTGAGACTTTGTGCTCAGTCTGTTGATCATATTTTGTTATTGGAATAAGAAAGCAAGGAACTTTTTCAGACTTTGTGTTGTGATATCTTTGTTGTTGAGGAAACTATTCTTATGTCTATTTCCTTGATATATTTTCTGTCCCATTAATTTAACAAGCAAGATTAGTAAAATTAGTCAGGAAGGTGTCCTAAAGAATCAACTATGGGGAGACTTTGTGCCCCCATAGCTGCCTTCAATGTGTTTTCTTTTCATTGCTGTGTAAAGGACTTTGAGAAGACTTTGTGCCCTCATTGTCCTTCGTATATTACTCTCGAGCATTTCAAGTGGAGACTTTGTGCTGTGTCTCGATTTACTAGTTACCATACCCTTAGATTTTGCTTTTATTTCTAGGAGTATTCTTATGGCTAGCTGAATAGTTCTTCTGAAAGAAGAGGATTGTTGTCTGTCATTTCCATTGAGTTTTTCCTTTGTTTTACACACATCATCTCTAAAGAAATAGATATGGATGGCTTGTCCTATCCTTGAGTATTATTTTCTATTTATACATATATATAGCTATCCACAGGGAACCTCCCCTTGATGAGAGGAGAGAGCAGTCCATAGGGAACCTCCCCTTGATGAGAGGAGAGAGAAGTCTCCTTCTAATGTGATAAAATTAAACATTTGGATGACTAATCTTCCTACTTTGGCTGATCAGACCTATTTTGTTCACTAGTATACTGATAGACAAAATATTCATCCAACACATTATATTGTTCCAAGGATAGTATCTTACAATAACATGAAGAGATGTCCATCAATGTTGATGAAACTATCGACACTTCTCTTTCTTTGAAATTTACAATCACATCTATGATTTTTGATAAGATTCTACTTCATGAAAATGATCCTCCCTTATTTATTAGAATCTAAATAGGTGATATCCAAGTTAAATGAGCATTGATTGATGAGGGTTATGGTACTTTTTTTGCTTCTCTTGATTTCATTAAAACCTTTAGATATTAAGAATTCAATCTTAATTATACACATAGTACCTTCCAAGGATATGATATAAGGCAAATGCCTCCTCTTGGGTGTGTGTGTCTTCCCATTACATTACCATCTATTACCATTCATGTAAAGGTGATGATATTTAATGTTACCCTATCTTATAACATCTTTCTTGGTAGGTTGTGGACTCATTGTATGAGAGATATCACTTCTTCTGCTTGCCAATGCATTAAATTCCCTCATAATATATCCATTTATAGGATTAAAAGAGATACTAACCCTTAGAATTTTGAACAATTCCAAGATCATGGTGTTTTCAAGATTCCTACGCTTGAGCCTTTACCTAGCATTCCATTCTATGAGTCATAACATTTAAATTTTCCTATCAACTCAATTGGAGGTTATAATGTGCATCCTGAACTCATTGGTAACATTCCTCCCAACCTTTTAGACTTTGATGATGATGATCCCAATGAGATTAAATTAAAGATCAAAACTTCCAATCGCATGATTCATCTCATCTCATAAATTCTTGCTTACTCGTAGCCTCATTCTTGTAAACCTCCTTGTGATGACATTCCTTAGTCTTATACAAGACTCATTTTTATATTCACCATGCTTCTTTTGAAGACTAAGTTATTCCAACTTGTGTCATTGATCTTCATACACTAGATGATGATGGCTATTCTTGAGATGATCCTTTATTAGGTAGTCTTGTCCAAGCCCATGATGCCAAGATTGTGCATTATAATTATTCTTTACTCGAGTCTTTTTGTGCATATTCTCATGTTCCAAAATTTATAGCTCTTGATTCTTATATTTTTCCTCTTTATCATAGAGTAGAGATGGTGTTGACACCTCCAATTTTGAAGGACCCCCATAAGACTATGCTCATAGACCATGCTATGACTAGACCTTACCATTTTTCTAGGTTCCCTAAATCCCATCATTGGTTCATCCTTAAGGTTACAACCCTCCTTAGACCTTTTATCTATCCCTCCCCTCCCATAGTGGAACATGTATCTAAACTAGTTATTATTGCTAGTTCCACTGTTTTTGAGCCTACTCTTGCTTCTTCCTCCAAAAAGGCTGATGATTCATATCTTTCTTATTCCATGCTTGTTTTACCTTCTCCCACATGTGTTTCTACTAAAAATACCCATAATCATATCTATTGCTTCCATGAGATAGGTAATAACTCTTATACCCATTATTAGAAGTTAAGATAATATATTGATACATTGCATCCTTTTCCCAGTCAATAGACACTACCATACCTCCTCCAAAGATCCTTCCTAAATATATACCTAAGTATGATAAGAGGTATTGTTTATAGCACCAATATGACACACATCATGTCATATCCTTTAGCAACATCTTAAGGACCATCTTATAGCTATTCCTATACCTTATACCATTTTACCCGTATGTTGTTCTCACAAGAAGGCTCCCCCTTCTTATCCCATAGCTACACCTCTTTTGGTTCCTTCACCACCTTTTATACCTCCACCTATGGTTCTTTCTCTACCCATGGATCCTTCTCCACTGATGATGCCTACATTTTTCATAGATCCTATTCCTATGTATTCTCCTAACCATCCTTTGCCCACTTTCCCTCCTTAGCATGATCCAATGATTATTCCTACTTTTTCAGTTGAGGAGATTAGAAAATAAGTATTTGCCTGGTAGTCAACAAATATTGGTGAGACATTAGCAACAATTTGTATTTATCTTCATAAATTTTTATCTAATGTCTTGGATAATTTGTGTGGATAGATTTACTAGTATTTATGAGCACATGAATGGTACTTCTTCATATTCTATTTATGTTGGACGTGTGCTTCAAATATTATTTCTATTTTTGATTATATCATTTGACACTCTATCAAATTATTTCCTATCTTATATCATGTTTGTTCTTGTTGTTGTATTATAGTTAGTTTATGTTTTTGTTTTACATTTCACAATTAATTGTCTTTTTCTTATCATTTCCATTTTTCATTTATCATTTCTTTATTTTCCTTTAGAGTTTTTCTCAAAACTCTTCCATTGTATCTTCATGATTATTTGATTTCTTATCTTTATTTTTCATAAATAGTTATCATGGTGACTTGGTTATATCTACCATGTTCCCTTTGGTTATTATCTCTTTTTACCATGTGATTAGTTAGCAAATAGTCTTTCTTATTACTATTTCCTTTTACCGGTCCACCTTTGGATCTCATTTTTCCTTCTTCCTTTTCCAAAAACTAAGCATATACATGGTTGGACTTGAGATCACATACTTGTTTATTGTCAAGCCTAAGTATTATAGTTAGTATTTTGTCTTGGATTTCTTAGCTTCTTTTATCCTTAGTCTATATTGAATATCTTAAAATTCTAATCACACTAAAAGGCATGATTCAAAGCACATTTCTTTCCTCTAATCAAAGCTCAAACTCCATAGTTGGCCTCATGATAGAGACAAGATCCTTTGGGGTGTGGCAGGCTAGTATATTAGAAGAAGAGAATAATAATAATAATAATAATAATAATAATAATAATAATAATAATAATAATAATAATAATAATAATAATAATAATAATAATAATAATAATAATCTTTTAGTGCCACCTACTTTCTCACATATGTACCCAATCTTTGTATTAAATTGATAACTTTGTAAGGGGTCCTGAGGAATGGGGAACACATCATGAGGCCATAGGTCCATTTTAATTTTTCTTGTACCATATAATTTCATGATTTGATCTTAGTATCACACTTATCTACCTATAAATATTTATGTTTATAGGGAATAGGTTTCCTTTATACACAAACAACCACTAGTCCCTTAGTGTCTTCTCATGTCTTTAATATGACTCTTGCCTCCTAAGGCATTCTCATAATATGCTTATGTATTTGATTTTTATACTCCATTTTCAATTCCATTTCCTCATATTTTGTCTTGGGAAATATTATTTTACTTTCTGATCACTCCCTATGGGATTTCATTTGTGAGTGGCTTTGTAAGACTATGGATAGGATCCAACATCCCTCACAAATTACCACCTTTTCATCTTATTATCCACATCCTTGATTTACCTTTATTAATCCTTAGGTTTACCAATGATATTTTGGTACCCCTTAGTTTTTATTTTATGAGTTGTAGTGTAATACCATGAATAGGACCACACCCTCCTCACATAACAATTTATTTTACAATAAACAAGTCACCATCTAACAATTACATGTGTCAAGTAAGAGATAAGATTCAATTAATTATGAGGTTATGCGTCATTTGACATATTTCCCATCTTTACATTTAGTATGTTTTATATTTACTTCATTTTTCTCTCACCTTTTATTTTCTTATTTTACAAGTGCATGTAAGATTAAAACCATTTCTTGAATTTCTCATACTTCCTAGCTTGAATTAGTATGATAAATTTATGAATAAGTTTTTACAAACTTTGTTTTTATTTTGTACTTCCCATCATGAAATATTATAATTAATTGAGTTAATTTTGATTTATTTTTATTACCATTTGAGCCCTTTTACATACCTTCCATTTTATTAAATTATTTTTCATACTTCCCAATGTGATATTTAGTATGATTTTACTTGTGTTAATTTGGTGCAAAAATATTTTACATTGGTTTAAAAAGAAATACCCTTTTACCATTTTATTTGCCATTTTCTTGGATTTTTATAATTAGTCATTTTGTGTTATTACATATTTCCCAACTTGAACTAGTGTGTGGTACATTTCTTTGATTTATTACATTTTTCCAATTCCTTTTTTGCCTTTCTTATTTTTAACCCATGCATGTGTAATCCATAATGCTAGAAAAGAAACCACAACACATATATTTCCTATAACATATACAACAAATTTAAATGCATGTGCTAGAAAGAAATATATCCAAAGCATACAAAATTAACCCCAATAATCCAAAATGATTCATCATATATATATAAATACACACACACACACACAGTATATATATATATACATATGTGTATATATATATATATATATACATACATACATATATATATATATATATATATATATACATATGTATATATATATAAATATATATATATATATACACACATATGTATATACACACACACATATATACATACATATATATGTATATATATATATGTATATATAGATGTATATATATATATATATATACATATATATGTATATATATATACATATATATATACATATATATATATATATATATATATATATATATCAAGAGTTTGATACAATCATATACAATGCCTCAACACTAGGGTTGGGATTCATAAAGTCTATCTCATGGCCTAGCCACACTACTTATTGAGGCCTTGATTTAACTCTTCTAAATGATATGTTGTAATGAGGTAGTACAATATCTAAATCCCTCTACCCATTCCTGTAGACATGTTATCTACACCTATGCCTATACAAACTCAATCTAGGTGATTACATGTGCCTACATTAACTAGGTCTACATCATTATATATGCCTGTGTCATCTATACCACTATCTCTAGATGTGTACCTCTCTTATTGGCTAGGGTCTACTTGGCCTACCTCTCCCCTACAGCCATCACTATTGGTGTTTTTGACCTCTTCCTACATTCATATCTACCTTGTAACCTCTCTCACTAATCTAAACTAGTTTGTCGAAGTTGGGGTAGATCATACACTCAAATCCTCTAGTGTCATGGGTCATAAAATTGTAGATTCTCCTATAGGATGTTATGGAGTTCTCCCCTAACTAGGGAACCCCCATCTCTCTTTCTCAACCTTAGGTATGAAAAAAAAATCACACCAGATGGATATTAGATTGTTGTCATATCTCATAATATATATATATATATATATATATATCTATCTATTTACCAAATAACAACTTAAGAAATAATTCAACTATATCCATACCTATATGTGTTTTGGCTCCTATGGTCTTGCCATCTACATGTCCTCCTAACATAGTCTCCCCATCTCCATGGCCTCTTATCACTTCCTCTATAGGTCTACTTATCATCTCAAACCTAACTATCATGGCTCACATCTATCTCAACCTATGCTTGAATCATCTCTCTCACATCTATCTCTCCTCTAACTCCTCTATTGACTCACCAAGGATGATGATTGTCTTTACTCTCTCATCCTACCTCTATTGATGTCATTTACTCAATCACCATATCTCATCTATCTATAGAGTTACTAGTGGTACATCTAGTATCTTTGCCTCTACCACCTCTTTATTTACCCCTCATTATGCCCAACTAGTCCATAGCCACTCTTGATGTGGCCTCAATGTTAGTCTCACTATCAATGGTCTAAGTCCCCTCTTCCCTCGTGGCTCTCTCATGTGTTGTTTCCACTACTTAGGTATGAGTATCAATGTCATTGGATGAGGTAGACCCATTTGCCCTAGCACCTATGCCACTATATGTGGCTCTCTCTACCATGTATAATGTCCTATCACCTCTCTCCTCTCTATCATTAGTCCCACTATGTGCTAGCTCTCCCAAGTTGTCACAAGTTTTTCATATATCTGCCATAATATGTCAATGCATCTTACCATCTATAGCACTAGCATGTGGGGCATGGACTATGCTACCTAGTCCTCCTTTCATATCCTCACTTGAGGTGACATATCATTGACCACATGGGGCAATCCAACTAATTAATGCATAGGAAATCTCTCATATATCCATGTTATCATTAGTATGATTGGTCCCATATTCTTATGTCCTCTAACCCACATCTTGAAAAGATCATGAACAATTTAGACCTAAATGAAAGGGCCCAAATCATATAACACTCCCTCTTCTAGAATTATCTATCTCAAGGCTACCATGTATAATGGTACCTTGCCATCTAACTTGTGATAGAGCACTCAATGTGTCACAAGTCCTATCATCACCTTCTAAAGATCTAGAATATGTGATATATACACATCATCCATACTCACACTCGACCTTATCAATATCATCTTTGAGCCTATCACCCACATGGTTATGGGTCCCCTCTCCTCTATGCTATCTGGTATCCCTATGGTCACTAATGTTCCTACTATGGGTATTCTAAGGATGGCACATCCTATAGTGTGATATCCACCTCTATCACATCCCCATCCACCTCCCATCTAAAGGTGTTAGTCAATCATTCCAAATAACTAAGGAGAATGACCAACACATTTGTATTGAGGGGGATCCTATACAAAATACCTCCTAGACCTATTGCTACTAGTCAAGATCTATCTCCATCTATCAATCTATATATGAAATATGATAATGAAGACATATCTAATAACCTATAGAACCATGACCATCTATGCAATCAAGAAACAACAAAGGATGTATTAGTCCTCCATGTCATGTATAATCATAATATATTCTTTATATTTTTCTATTTTTTACAAAAATAAGCATAATTTATTAATTTTTATCCATTTATCTTATTTTGGTCCTTCTTACCCTTCTTTGGTCATTTCAAGACATTTTAGCCCTCTTTCAAAAAAAATTATGCTTTTATGTGCTTTTTTTGGTTCCCTAGTTAACCTAGTTTGACCAAAATTTCTTTTTTTTCCTTTTATCTTCTTTTCCCTAGTGTTAAGCTTTCATTCTATCCCTTACATACCAACTGGACACTTTTTCACTAGGTCTTAGCTTGAAAAATACACTAGGTTGACCTATACCTACTAGGTCAAGCACATGGATTTAAACCCTGATTCAACCTACTAGGTTGACATGGTCAACCTAGTAGGTTTAGTGTGTTGACCTAGTCTATTTTTCTAAAAATATGCATTTTTCTCATTTTCTCCCTATTTCCTTCTAACTCATTTCCTATCTTCCTATTTTCTACACTTACAATGTAATTAATTTTAATTTTGACATGTATAAATTCTTTAAATAAAATTTTCTTAAAAATTCACTTAATTTAATACAAATTTAAAAAATTGGTTTGAGATCTATAGTTGCATACCTATAGTGCACCTGTTGTTTCCTATGGGTTTCATCCTCATCTATCATGTCATTCCCTCACCATCCTAGCCTTGTTTGGTCTCAGAGTTTTTTTTCTCCTCTTATAATTCAAAATGCAAAATGAATTCTCTTTTTCCTATTTAAACAACTTTTTAGCAATTCAAATTCTTTCATTTATTTTCAAATTGATTCTTAGTTTTTCTCATATCTTTTTTTTCTCATCTATTTTACAAATCGTAAAATTCATTGGATTCATGATTGTGTAGCATTTATTTTCCAGTATCATATTCCTACCATAAATTTTGATTTTTGGCTATTTTTTTCACTAACTTCTACAGGTTCATCTAGTGTGCTTTACATTAGACACCTCCACTTTCTTGTAGTCTTCTTTATCTACAACAATAAGGTAAGTTAAAGGTATGTATTTTTCAATTATATCCTTTTATTTATCTTACTTCCTACTTAATACACCATAATTAACATCAACATTATGTGTTATCATGTTCTATCTCCAAAGCATCATCCCTTGTTACATTTACATGACACGTGATGAGCATAAACTAGGGCATATCTATAGAGATAATATTTTCAAATTTTTATTGATTATTGGAAATTCATATCTTATAGGAACCTATTGAATCTCAATATCTCTAAGTGCATGCCTTAAGGGGTGCACTTAGAAAGGGGTGGGTAGACCATTGGTGCTTCGTAAGATTGTTGTTCCTTTTGCCTCTTGCCATCCACACTCTTGTCTCCTAAAACCTTAAACCCTAAGATTATTCCTCTCTTTCCTATCCATTCTAGTCATTATCATGATTTATTCCCTCATTTATTGCCTTGTTACTGTTTTGACCTGTTCAGTACACTATGTCAACTTGGTCAACCTAGTGTGTTTTGGGAACATTTAAGCTCTTTTAGATTCTTAACCTCCCAGCTAAACTAGCATAGAATTTAGGCATTAGCCCAAAAATGTACTAGGTTGACCTCATCGACCTAGAAAAGCTAACATATCCATAAGTTTTTAGGCAAGTTACCACTATATATATATATATATATATATATATATATATACAGATATATATATATATATATATATATATATATATATATATATATATATATATATATATATATAAGTTCATTTACCACTATTTGATAAGAAGAGAATAAGAAAGTGAAGAAGTGAAAACAAATATTTGCTTATTGACCATTTTACTTGAGGATAAAGATTTAGGGTTAAATAATTTATTTGCAGCTTCGATCTTATCTTATGGATAAGTCTTTTAGATGATTAGGTAGGTCATGTAGCCTAGATCTAATTTATCTTGGTTATCCTTATAACCACAATAATATCTTGTGAAGCACCTTGGCCAAGGGAGGGATTGAGACTTGACAGGTTCATCTTAAAAAGTAAGTATTCATAACTTTATTCCTCATTTGTAAGAGTAGATATACAATGCCGTATGTATTTTTTGTTTCCATGTATTAAGATTATATATACATTCATGTGAGTATATGTCTCCTATGTATGCTTAGTTTAATTATTGTTTATTTGCTTTATTCTAACCACCTAATTTGTACCATAATATTTGGTGGGCACTATATTAGTTTAATTTTATTTTTATTAGAATAGTTTACTTTCTTTTTTATTAGCATAAGTAAAATATTAAATCATAGGACTCTTTTAGGGTTGTTGTGTGGTTATGTTAGATTACAGGATTTATAAGCCTTCTTAAAATGATATGTTGTGACAAGTGATACAAGTGATCCCCTAATTAGGTCTATAAAATTCCCCTATTTTTCATGCTCTTGATTAACAAGTGTATACCCAATGAGATGTGTAGGTGTGTGCTATCTTATCTAATCCATGATTGATTCATGTACATCATGAAATTTTGATTGCATACACATATTTCCAATACATTTTGAAGTTGTGTACTGATGATAAATCCTTGATGCACCTTGGGATGTCCATTTTGGTGAATAATCTCAATCAAACCATCAAATTTGTCTAATATTTTGAGGAGTAGAGGTGACAAGGGACTAGTGTAGTCACATAAATACCAGTAACCTATAAGGTTTGTAAATTATATATGAGAATGATTTATAAATTTTGCATGTTTCTTAATTGTAAATATTATAAAATTAGAGATTTATCTTCACTTTTCTCTCCATATTTTCATACAAATAATAATATCAATCATGTGGTGAGATAAAGAGGTGTTAGGCCAAAAATGGGCAACTACAAGTTTGCCTACAAACTAGGCTAAAGGAGGTAAGTTTTAAGATGAATAGAGAGTTTAAGAAGCCACATGATATATTATAATTATCAAGGAAAAATTTGGAAATGTTTATATTCTTTTAAAAACAAATATAACATCAAAAGGTCAGGGTCATCTGAGAGAAAGCTCTAATAGGCTTGTAGGACCTAGAAAAGCTCTCTATATATTTGAAGCTAAAATCTCAAGAAACCAATGAGATATTAATTTATAATGATGGTATATAGTATATAAAATCTTAGTTAATTATATATATATATATATATATATATATATATTTAAAAACCTTCATGAGCCTTCTTAATGGAATAAGTGCATTCAATGGTGTATAGGCACCTAGTGAGCTATGCATGTTATGTTAAAGATCAAAATGAATTGATCAGGCTAATTAGCATAAATCAAGGAAGATGAAGGAAATAATAAAATATGGTAGAAATTATATATAATATCACAATTTATAAAATAGGCTAAAAAATGGCAAAAGCACATGAAGGGGAGTTTAGGCCGAAAAAGGCATGTACAGGCCTGTCACAGGTATAATGAGGGAAAACACATATTTTGTGATTAGATGAGGTATTGAGATATTTTATTAGATTATAAATATATATTAAAGTATATATAATTTATATAATAACTAAAAATGTCAAATCCAATTGAGGAGAACCCATTCTCAATGCCTAGCAATCAAGAAACCTAAAAGTTCATCTACATGCCTACACATAAAACATGAAGAAGATATCAAAGTTTTGGGAAATTTTATGAATTAAGTATATTAATATATGTATAATACATTTTAATATATTACCATATGTTTTATAATCATTTAAATTAATATAAAGTTCCCAACAAGGGCTATTAGGGTCATTCACACAAAACTTCCTATAAACCCTATCAATGGGATAATCCTAGTTTGATTGAGTTTGAGGAATTGATGAGTTGATATGAATATTTAAAACATCATGTGATGTTTAAAATACCTAAAAATGGTGTTTATATCCAAAATAAATCACATTAATTTTTTATTTTTCCAAATTAGCTCTCTCGAGTGCACTAATAGGCCTAGTTTGCTTGAGAAGGTAGTCTTCATTACATGTGAAATTGAATGAGGAGTTGAATGGGTTCTAATATATATTTTATATATTAATAAGTTTAAATTTAATAAATATTGTGAAATTTTTTGGAATATTAAGGATATATTCTTGATGAACAATCTTTATCAAAGTTGATACCTAAAACCATTATAAAACCTCAAAAGAAACCCATGGAGCAGTTTGATATTATAAGTTTCAAAAATTTATTTATATGGATATAAAACCATTTGGGTGATATAAAAAATCACCTAAACATATGATAGAGTCATTATTTGGCATGTTTGAGGTGGAAAGTATGCAAAATAGCCTAAGAAACTACTCTTTTGAACCTATTTACAGTGTTCTAGGAAACCAAAACCTTCCTAATAATTTATAGAGGATCCTTAAGCCTAGACATAGGTATGAACATCTATTAAAAATAATACAAAATGTCTTCATGATGATATCATAGGTTGCAAGTCACTAATTAGGCCTCAATAAAGAGTGTGATCACTCTTGCATTAAGAGAGTGGAATTACATACTTATTTCAAGGATTAAGGAAACATCAAGGCATCTTGGTCAGTATCTCATGTCATTTATGAAAGGTTTTTTAAGTCATGAAATAGGAAAAATAACCCTTATTAACCGTCAAGTCTAGTTAAATCTTCTATGTCATGAAGGCCACTTATTACCTTCTTGTCAAGAAAGTGTGAAGGCTTAGCCTTAAGGTGATATTAAATGCTTGTACAAAGATTATATGACCTAATATAATAATTATATGAAGAAACATGCTATAGTGATAGTCTTTAAATCATAATATTAGACCATGTTTGAGATGTAAGCTAGTA
The DNA here is from genome assembly GCA_037957365.1 of Torreya grandis. Classification (NCBI taxonomy): domain Eukaryota; kingdom Viridiplantae; phylum Streptophyta; class Pinopsida; order Cupressales; family Taxaceae; genus Torreya; species Torreya grandis. The sequence continues at coordinate 657,193 of JARHVA010007133.1, forward strand.
TATGTCACTTTATTTGGATAAACATACTTTCAAAATGAATGGTAAGGATCTATGGATAAAGATAAGTTGGATAAATAAGTCTAAGGTTCAAGTTCAACCCTCACATGGTAATGAACTATTGTAAGAGGCAGGTTGGAATAAAATGTTCCCACATAGGCCAGGTTTCAAAGGATAAACTTATAATTTCCCCTCGAATAAGTGAAGGTGTAACTCCAAAACAAGGGAGTTATCTTCAAGAAGCATCAAACCTACAGAAATGATCTTCTACACCACTTTTCAAGTAGAGCTCCATTAATAATTGACCTAAAGAATTGAGAATAACAATATAACTCATTCTTTTTAGCCTTGGTGGTATAATACCTTTGTTTTTTAACTATTTTGATGAGGGAGGATAGTTTATGAACTTTCTCATTGTCTTATATCCCTCTTTCATCCTATTTATACTATAAATTAAGCCTTGAAAGGCATTGTATACATCCTCAAAGTGTGTATGGTGAAGCTATCAAATTTAATACTTGTTATTGACTTTGAAATGAATTCAAGCCGAGTTATATTTTATTCATCTTGTATTTAGAAAATTTAAGATGGATTATTAATAGATGTTAGTGATATTTTTCTTACTTTCTTGCACTTATCATTTTCATTCATGACTTTATGTGAGTTATTCATCTTTCCATAAGTCATATTATGTGTATCAAATGGTTTTTCTAAGTTCAAGTGTAGAAATGTCATTAGTGTCCTTTTTAATAACTCTTGGTCATTCACATTTCCTATTATATTATACATAACCTTCATATAGAAATAATTATGTGGGAAGATCTATTTTGGAGTTCTGAAAACTAGGTTGTAATCTTCTTATTCCATAGTGTAAACATAGGCAAGTAGAGGAAACTATATTTGGTGCATCACCTCCATGATTTATTTCTAGTTTTAATATTTTCTTACCCATTTTACTTGAAATCTCAGTAAGTTTAGAAGTATTTTGGGTGAAGCATCGAAGGTGCTATCCCTATCCATATATTCACTTCACCAATTAGGCCACCCATAACCTAGAAGTGATTCCAGTGCTATCATCTAAGTGAGAAATCTTGAAAAACCTTATAAGGGGTGAAAATTTAGATTTATAATAGGTAACCCATTGAAAATTTATGAATCATAATTTGATGATAACTTCATCCTGACCTCCATAATTATAAATCAAGAAACTTCAATTTCTTGATCAAACAAAGTATACTAGGTGTTGATGACTGAATATGTATCATAGGTGCCTGGAGTGTTCAAGAACACTTATAATTTTATGAATTCATTTCATGAGTTGTAGGTTATGATAATATTTTTATATATTGATAGAATAAAGGTAAATCAATTGGACTATTTCAAAATATTTATATTAATTTGGTGGTTGGGAGCCACCATGGCCAAATAGTTGATCTGTGCAAAATATGAAGTATGATATGCTAATAATTGTCAATTATGATGAAGAAGTAATCTAAATACTAATATAAGATGGATATTTACAATAAAAATTAAGCTATATTGATTTCATTAAAAAATCAGCAAAATGAAGGGTAGGGCAGAAAAGAGATGATGATCTTCATTTCAAACATCATGACAAAGTTCAAATATCATCTAGGCATGCACTTAACCAATGTATAATATGAAGTAACATTAGCTCAAATCCTATTAGACATCAGGAAAACATCTAAGGATGGTGTGAAATAATTCAAATAAGAATCAAGTTCACTTTAAATATTAACCTCTACAAGTAAATAGCATTAGCCAAAATGTAATAAGAGTAAGCAAACAAAATGATCATAAAGAGCTTGAATTAACCTAGCATTGGCACAAGTTAACAACTCTACATTAAAATGTACACATAAATAATTCATAAGAACCATTAAAATATGGAAATCATAATAAAACAAGTGAGAGAGAATCTAGGATAATAAAAGACAAACAAATGTGGACAAAATTTATAAAATTCCTTGCTTATATTAATTGCTCAAAAGTTACAATTAGCTCTTGGATATAAGAAATCCCCCTTTTTAAAATTAAAAATACTCCCTTTTATAGGATGAAAAGGATATTATCGGTTAGTTATATCCAATTAAAAAAGTACAAGCCTTAGGACAACTATCCTTTTCACAAGTGTTCTAAAATACACTAGACTTTCCATAATAGACTAACCTATAGGCAATGTGTTTTACAAGTTGCACATGACTTTACAAAAGAATATTCATTTCTCAAAAGTATACAAGATTAATTATAGAAAATAATATTCCTATCTTAACTAAATGGGAGACCCCTATGTTGATGCAATCTTTTGCTTTGCTTACAGAATCTTCATTCTATAATGTTGTTCACTGATGAGGTGGAGATTAATGATGGGTCTCATGAAAAGCTCCTTATCTTGATCTTCCAAGCCCTTGAGATCATTTTAATCCCTTTCCAATTATTTCTTGATTCCCTTTACATTTCATATTTTCTCCTTTGATGACAAAATTAAGCCTATGACCTTATTATCATCTCATGTTTTCCCTTGTCCTTGGTTATTTACTTCTTGCATGAATTATGTAGTTTTGTGCTTGAACTCCTTATCAGTTATTAGACCCAAGGGACTATGTGTGGTATGTTATTTTATAAATCTATCCAAAATTTGTAGTATTTTATCTTCTTATTTCTTGAGGTCCTTGCAAATGTCTTCCATATTCTTGGACCAACTACTTAGGGCCTTGATCTTATCAATTAATATGGCTATAGACATATTAAAGTGGGATAGGATAAATATTCTAAATTTAGGGATTTGATTTTTAGTCAAGACCTTTATCAAATCCTTTACTTGGTAACTCAAAGCTTGTCATTGGCCAACTTGCCTTGTAGATTTACTACTTTGTTTTTTTATTGCATCCTTCTTACTTCTAACTAACTTTAAGGAAGTCAGTAAATTAGTCATGGTGTCTTCAAATTTCCTAAACCTATCTTCTTTAATTGACAAGATGGATTTTTCTTTTAGGTTCTTATTATACTATAGGATGCCTTTGATCATTATATGTAATCAATCTATCTAATCCTGAGCCACTTCAAGGAAATTTTATTTAAATATTGGATCTTCACCAGGGTTTTGTCCTCAAACTAATTTCAATACAATAAAAGGTTCTAATTTTTAGAAAGTGAATTTCTCTCCACCAATCATGGATTTCTTCTTAGTTATCTTTTGTGAGCTAGCAGTGTTTGGGTCAAATTTTTCACCAACTAAAGATTCTATCACTTTGGGAATTAAAGTATCTATATGTACTCTACTTGATTCCCCTAGAGTAGTCATTCTTTTCTCTTCTTCCTTTTTCAATTCAACTCTCCATGGTTTATATTTATCATGCCCTAGAATATTGACTACATGCCTCAATTCCCAAGGATGGTGCATCATAGGTAACTTTTGTAATTTTTCATAGATAAATCATTCAAGAATGGTTGGTCCTTGAATAAATTTATCTTTATTAAATAGATTAAACTCACTCAAAGAATGATTGAAGGTCACCTTGGGATTCTTAGCATTCATTGGGACAATGTCCAATATAGCTTTTCTTTTGGGGGATTAGTAGGAACTAGATACAACACTTCTTTCCCCTTTTATTCCTTTGTTTATTCAATTTCTTCATCCTCAATATCATAGGCCAATCATATAATTTTTAGGGCATATTTATTTATTTCACTAGGGTCTAGTGCTACCACATGGATTTACTCAGTTGGTGATCCTTGTTCTTTTGCTTAGGCTCATAAAGATGAAATTTTATTGAGCCTTCTCTCCTCTAACCTTTACTCAAGTTATGCCTCATTTTTGGATTCTATCTATAACTAGGCTAGTGGAGGTCTAGAAGGTACACCACTCAAAAAATGGTAATACATTAGACCCAATTTCCATTTGTCATCATCTCCCTTTTGCTTCCTCTATATTCTAGAATATAGTTTGATGTTTGATGTTTTCAACCTAAAGGTGACCTCAAAGAATAAAAAGGCCTTTGCATATATAAATTCAAAATCACCAGGTTGACGATCATAGGTTACATTGATTCCCTTGGATTTCAAGTGTTTTTTAACCTTCCCCTATGGATCCCACTATCTTAGATCAACCATTTAGAGATTGAAGGAGGTCTTATGTTTTAAATCAGCCTTAATGTTGTCCCATTGTGAAAAAACAATCCTTCCAATTATTTAAGGGGAAGCTATGAAGTATTCCTTTCCTCTTAGTTTTACACAAACCATTTATCCCATTATATAATTGGTAAACTGTGTCCTATTCAGCTAACTTATTTACTTGTGGATTGGTAATTTGAGGGGATTGCATTGGGTTCGGTCAACCTTGATGATTATGCAATATGGATACAAAAAGATGTCTCTCATGGCATCAATTGGATTTTTTGTCAAGGAGCTAACCTTAGGCATTGGATTCCTAGTTATGGCCTTGCATAGGGATGGATAAACATAGTCACCTATGACTTGGATGTGGTCCCTGTATTTGAATGTGTGTAATTTTTAATAGTATTGGGAGACCATATATGTCCCATTAGGTGATGATTATATTAGGATGGGGATCTTTATGGTAGCATGAAAATCATATAGGATGTATGACATCATGGATAATTGGTTCCTAGTTTTCTTCTTAATAGTAAATATCTACCTACTCAAACAAGTAGTGACCACTTCACCATGGGGAGGGGTGAGCTATTTATCCACCATAAAATAAACTTAGGGAAAACAAATATTATCCACATATATGGTGGATGGATTTTCACATATCCTATTAATCAATGTCATGATCATTATTATCCCAAGTCTATATTGACTCATGAGAATGTTACCATTAACATTTCTAGAGTATAAACATAGGGAAAGGATGTTCTTCATGTCATTTTCCTTAGCCTAATTATTGATTGTGGTTTAGTTTGTTTGGGGTTTAGGCAACTTGTAGTAGTTTTCAAATGATATGAAAAAGATATAATCTATATTATTATGAGTATGCTCATTAACTAACATGCCCTTATCAACTTTAGAATGTCTAAAAATAGGAGAGAGAACATCTATACAATGCAATACCTTGAGTTTTTCTATAGTGTAATAGAGACCCATCATTTGAATGATAACTATGTTTTAGTAGAGCCTTCCTGATGACATGCTATTCTCCTCTTCTCTCATGATGGGTTGTTGGTTATCAATAGTCTAGAAAAACCTTGACCAATTATTGTCCCTAGTATTTAAAGTTGTGGCATCAAATTACATATCCTTGAAAACTCTTCCTTCTAGATCTGAGGTCAGATAGAGTTCTAAATCTTCTCTAGAGACACTATTTAAGGCTAGCATGGCTTTAAGACTCTCTAAATTGATTAACAATGATATTTAATTCAACTCTAGATCAAATTATCTTTATATGGCAATCTAATCTTCTTGGCTAAATTATGATTATCACAGGGTGAGCTAGGGATTCTAAATGTGTTAGGGTTTTCTGAAGTTTCCTTATAGTGCTTTAATGGTGATATTTATTTAAACTTATGAAAGATTCATGACTTAGATTGTGTTTGGATCTTTGAATTTATAGCTTTGCATTTACCAGGTCCCCAAAATATCTTGAACTAACTAGTCTAGCTTACGTGGCTTTGCCATGGCATCCTGTGGCATTTTTGTGGCACTTTGCTCATTAATATTTAAAAAATGACCATTATATTTTGAAAATTATTATTTATTCTCATAAATTTGGATCATCTATACATGGATAAATGTGGAACATTAATCTTGATATAATAATTTGAATGCCATTAGTTGTTTGTTATATTTCCTATGGTTATGGCACTTGTTATTTCCATATTCACCCTAAAATTTCAACATTTGTTATGCAATGTTGATCTTGATTGCATGAAACAATTGCATTGTATTGTTCTTGATCTACCTAATTATTCCTCATGATCTATGGATCATTGACCAAAATTTTTACAATGCATCACATACCATTGCTCATCAATAGATGATCAAGGTTTAATTCACAGAATGCAGGTATGCCATGTGTTGTCTCCACATTTGTCATTGAATTTTCAAAGTTGGCTATGTGCCATTCAATCAATTTGTATGAGAAAATGTGGACCATTAGATCTTGTTTTGGAGGGTAAAATGTCATTATCTAATCTAGGTTCTTTGTTTTCAAGTGTGATAATTATCATCCTCTCAATTATCTTGGGGCTCCGTTGAAGTCTTGACTTGGTACACATCATTGGATCAATTCTACTTGATTAAATGCATGTTGTCAATCTTTGAAAGATACTCAAGATTTAACATAAGGTTAGGCTCCTTGGATTTAAGCTCACACTGTTGGATCTCAATCATATAAGAAAATATAGACCACTGATCCTACAAACAAAATGATTTTTAGGTTAGTGCCTATGGAACTTAAAATTAAGCTAAAGTCTTAGACTAATGTTTTCATTTATATTAATAAATATGAATAAATATTTAGGCTAACATCTCAAGCTATGTTTTGAGACATGTTAAAGGAGACCCCAATAAATAAAAGACCTAACCTAAAGTCTTAGCCTAAAATTTATATTAATTAATATGATAAACCTTAGGGTAAGGCTTTAAGCTAAGCTTTATAACAAAGGGACCATGCATTAGTTTAGACCATTTCATTAATAAAATAGACTGGGAGGTCACAAGACATATAGGAACTAAGCATAATATTTTTAGCCTAAAGTTTGGTCATGTTGAAAAATATGACTAAGACCTAGGATAAAAATTAAACTAAGTACATGGCATAATTGAAATGTTCCAACTTAAAATGTTCCCACCAAATTTGAATTTAATTCAAAGGGCATGAGCTAGAGTAATTGGAGTTAAGGTTTTAAGCTAATAAATCATGAATTTAACTTGATTCAAATGGACCTAAGGCTAGTACAAGATCAAGTCATTATTAAATCATAAAACATAGACATTACTAATTCTAAATGGACTCCATTGGAGATTTAACTTGAAACATAAAGATTAAACGTTAAAAAATTTAGAAGGGGAGAAATCATGATCATCTAAAAACATGTCCATTAATCCAAATTAAAGTTATGACCAATGTGGAAACATGTTATATTTATTTTGATCAAGTGAATTTCCAATTTTAAGGTACAAATTTAAATAATTTGACACAAAGGTCCCTATTTTCTAGAAATGGGGATATGTTGACCTCAATGAATGGTGACTTATTAGGGAAACATATAAATATATTACAATTTAGAGGACCTTGTTTAGACTAATAATTAAGCTACTTATTCCAATTGATCAAGGACCATTATTAAGATCACCTTGTGGTTAGAATAAATCTTGTAAATGTAGAACTAGAATAAAAAATCATGACATATCCATGTTGTGTGTGTGATTTAATTCCACTTACTGATTGCCATAAGGTTTGGAGAATAAATTTCATGTTCCAGACTTTAATCATCAACATTAACTTTCAACATGTTGGGATATTCATTAATAACCATGATTTAACTCAGGGAAGGCTTGGGCATTGCTTTGATTCCAACCAGGCAGCCACAGCCCCAATAAAGATGCCTTTGGATCTACTCATGGCCTTGATCCACTGCTAGCTAGGTATCCAAGCCCTGGTGGAGATTACCAGAATCACTTTTTCTTAGATTTTTTTTAAAATTTTACAAGATTCTTATTTTTTGAAAGTTTTCAAGTCATCTTGAATTCTTAACAAAGGTTGGGAACTAGATTATCTAGGTTTAAGGATCTGGTCAAGTGTTTAATCTTTAGACAATCATACTTGGCTATAAACATTGTCCCAAGAAATTAATGTTTTCTAAGTGCAAGCATGACTATATCCTAAGTATCTAGTCTTTTACCCTATATGTGAAATCCTGATTAGAACCAAACTCAGATAAAAATAAGGTTTATAATCTAAAAAATAAATTAATCTATTAATTATTCTTTACTAGTATCTAAACTATACCATTAATTTCATATTTCAATAATCCATGATCAACAAATGCTGAGAGAACATACCTACATTCTTGAACTGTGAGGTTTTTTTTAGCAATCATATCAATCTTGAGCTAAGGGCTTGTCCAAAAGGACTTATTGGGAGTAAGGAACAAAGTAGATAAAGTAAACACACCAAAAAAAAAATCAAACAAATAGAAAATACGGAAAAACAAACAAATATAGATAAACATATATACAAACAAGGGACAAAAAGGAGATAATAGAACTAAACTAACGTAAAACCTATCTACACTAACCCTAACTAGTCTTATGATCATTCCATGAAGAATCCAAGTAGGATAGAAAAGAAGTAATGCTTGAGGTATTACATGCTATTGGGTAGGGTGAAGTTTTCTCCTTGTAAGTCTTTTATCTTGAAGGTGTTGTCTCCAAGTATCTCAACAACTTGATATGGTATACCTGCAAGGGTGTGAACTTTCCATGTTTACACTTAGACTCATATGCCTTGTACCAAATAATAACTAAGTCTCCTTGCCTAAACACCATTATTTTTGAACATTTATCAAACTAGTTTTTAAATATGGTTTGGCATCTACTAAATTTGGTAAAATCCTCCTATCTCACATCTTCCATCTATATGATGTCCAACAACCTTGAATTTGTAAATTCTTGATTCTCTTCCATATATTCTTGCATGAAAATTTATGTTGGTAGCTTGAGGGTGATGGGAAAGATGGGTTCTTGACCATAAACTATTAATAATGGTGAGTATTTGAGAGATTGTTTGATTCTAGTTCTATATTCCCAAAGGGCATACTTAAGCAGCTTGTGTCATGTTATAGGTTTATCAACTAAAAACTTCTTTATAGCCTTCATCATGTTCTTATTTGTTGACTCAAATACTCCATTACATTGAGGAAAATGGTTTGATGAGAACTTGAGGATGATATTGTTATCATATGCCTATTCTATTATCTCTATGGATATAAAAATAGATCCATTATCATAGACTAGAGATACAGGTGTCCCAAACCTAGTGCATATATTTTCTTCTAAAATTTCGATTACCTTTTTGCTCCTGCACTATTTATTTCCACTACCTTATTCCATATAGTGTAGTAGTCAATATAAGTTAGAACATATTTGTGACCATTATAGGAATTAAGGTTAATGATCCCCATAAAATCCATCTCCCATTGGGCAAATGGTTTATCAACCATTACTAGTCTTAGTAGTATGGCTGCTTTAGGCTCTTTGGTGTTGAAGAATTGACATGAGTGGTAATCTCTCACATTTTTGTGAGCATCCTTGAATATTTTAGGCCATTAGCAACCAACCCTTAATATTTTGTGTGTTTTATTCATTTTGTATGGATGTCCACTTCCCAATTTTGCATGGAAGGTGCTCATGATCTCAGCTGCTTCACTCTTAGAGACACATCTTAAATAAATTCCTTCAAATTTTTTCCTATACAAAACTCCATACTTGATTAGAAAGTGAGTTGAATTGAGCCTTAGATCTCTCCTTTGTTCTTTAATCAACTTTGGAGGATAATAAACATTAATTATTAAGTGGACAATAGGATCATACCAATCATTAGGTCTAAAACTTTGTTTTTCTACTTCCATAACACTTAGTTTGGGATTATTATTATAAATTAATTAAATTAAACCTTGACATCTTACCAATATAGTAGTCTTCATCTCAATGTCATAATCTTAGAGTATAAACATCCACTTACATCTCATTTCTCCTAGTTAATTTTAACTTAGCATGAGCTTGGTGGCAAGGTATTGTAGAATGACATTCACCTTATTCCTAAGAATATAATGTTTGATATTTTTTACTACCTTGACCAAATCACATGCTTGTTTGTCAATTAAAGAGTAGTTTAACTAAAAAATTTTAAGGTTAGTGATCATAAAATCTATTGGATGATCACATCCATCCATCTTCTGAGTCATAACTACAACTATTGTATTATCTAAAGCAAAGGAGTAAGGATAAAAATATTTATCAAAGTCTGGAATTATCAGTATAGGGTCTTATCTAAGTGCCTCCTTGATGTCTTTGAAATCCTTATTTTTATCTTCATTCCAAGTGATCTTAGCCTCTTTCTTCAACATGTCATTCAAAGGTTTCACTATTTATACAAAACCAAAAATAAACTTTCTTAAAAAAATTATTTTACCAAAGAATGACTTTAATTCCTTCTTACTATTAGGTGGCTCTATATTAGATATTGCATTTATTCTATCAAGGTCTATAGAGATTCCTTCCTTAGTGATAACATGTGTTAATAGTTTTCTCTTAGTAACATAGAAAATACTTTTGTTTAGTTTGAGAGAAATCCCATACCTTTTGCATCTTTCAAATACCTATTGTAGGTGAATAATATGATCTTCCCTATTCTTATAAAAAATGGTCAGTTCATCCATATATACAATAATGCACTTTCCTAAAAGACCTTGAAAATCATGATCCATAGCCCTCTAGAAGGTTACACCTCCATTTATCAATCCAAATGGAATTCTTTTTTAGGAAAATGTGCCCCACTTGGTATTAAATGTAGTTTTCATCCATCTTCTTGATGTACCAACACCTAGTTATACCTTGAAAAACCATTAAAAAAGGACATTATGGCACAAGTAGAAACAATTTGTATTACTTAGTCAAGAGAATGTAGGGGCAATTATCTTTCTCAAATGCTCTATTTAGATTTTTAAAATCAATGCATAATTTTATTTTGTCATATTTCTTCCTAAATGGGACTACATTATAAACCCAAGAGGAATGCCTAATGGGAAACACAATCTTGGCATCTAAGATATTCTTAACCTCTTTATATATCAATGGTTCTAAGATCGGGTTGACAAGCCTACGATTTTGTTTGAAAGGTTTGTAGTGTTGTTTTAAAGGTATGGTATGAGTTATAACCTTTGGATCAAAGATCTTTAGGTCATCATAGGACCATGCTATGATATATTTATATTTTGTCAACATTTATTTGGTTATTTTGGAATTAATGCTTATATAAGCTATACCAATACTAACCAACTGAGGTTAACCTTGAAATCCAAGTTTAATTGCATTGTAATCCTTCCCACTTATTTTGGGAGTCTTGGTAACCTCAGCTAGTCTATCAAAATCAAAGAGTCTCGTAGGGCTATCATGCCTGTGGGTATCTTATTTTCATTAAACTAAATGACCTTGTCATCAAGTTTGATTTCAATGTTATCATCATCAATGAGACTAGCTTCATCAATAATGTGACCTTCAAATACTCTTGAACTAGTCATAAAGTCTATGATCTATTGATCATCACTAAATACCTATAAGTGGTTGATGATATATGGCACTAAAGGACATGATATTCATTAAATTTTAAGGTTTTATAACTTATAAATTTGATTGGACATAAGCTTAGCTACAAATGAAACAAGTTTATTAGTAGCCTTGTTTTCTTCCCTAGAGATTTACATAATGTTGAAAGCATCAAAACATTAAATTAAGTCCCACACTCTAAATTTATAATTCTTGAGATAGGGAAACTTGTAGTGATATTTACTCTTGACATGATTGATCACTAGTCCATAATCACTAAAAACTAATAGTTCCTTGGCCTCATGCTTGATTGTAAATTGTAATCCAAGTATAAGAACTTCATACTCAACCAAATTATTGGTACATGCTAACTAAAGTTTGTAAGAGGAATTGAATTCTTTCCCTATGGGATTTATTAACACAAATCCTAATCCAAAACTTGATTTGCATCTAACACCATCAAAACAAATTTTCCATAATCTAGGCAAAGCATGAGAAGTTTTAGAGTTACATACCTTTATGGTGTCAAAATTATAAATAACAATATCTGATTTAACCCTCTCATTGATTTCATTGTACTCAGTGATCATATGCTTAATTTTAGTCTCCCTTTATACACTAATTTGGTTGGGGACTCCCTTCTAAGGTAACCACATATGTGAAAAATATATTGACATATAACCATTCAATCTCGTAGTCTAGTCTCTACTCAATAACATCCCATAAGAATCAGGGATGTCTACCTCTTAAATATCATTAAACTATTGGATCATTGGATCTGAGGCAATATGCATGTGAACATTCAATAATTTTCCAATCACTTTAACTCTTGATTTATCTAATTGAGTTACAAATTTAGCAGATTTAATGGGAGTCAAACCTAATTATTCATAAATCCCCTTAGGCATAATATTTGCAAATGCACCTAAATCTTAAAATTAATTATGTAAATTCTTACCAAAGATATTGAATGTCAGAAGGAAAGGATGACATCTACCTTAATTTTTTGTATTGTAACATTAGAATGTGTAAAAATTTGATACTTACCAAGATTTTTTGATAAAGATTCCAATAACAGATCCCTTTGTTTAGTAATCTATGCCAACTCATGTAAGGTAATGTTATCTTTGATGTTTTTCATGTCCTCTAATATGTTATACCTAGTCTTTTTAGAAGAACTAGATTTATTGGCATTGGGTTTATAATTACTTCCCCTAGGAGTCTCTGGATTGTTATTTAAGGTAATATTAGGAGGAGTCTAAAAGTTATTTAGAGGAGTTGAAGTGGTCAATATTTTATTATACTCCCATTTTTTTACAGGATAAGTCTTCTTAAAAAATTGATGAAAAGAATGAATATATTTATGAATATCCTTAAGCTCATTGTCCTCTTGGAAAGGGAACTCAAATGTTTCCACCATGAGAGTTGAATCACCAAATCTAGATGGCCTTGAAGATCTTGATATACTTGAATCACAATATTTATTAGGTATAACTTCAAAATTATCTAATTCTTATTGGAAGGATTCAAAAGAATTATAAATTTCAGCACAATATATTTCCCCAAGATTAGAACTACAATGAACTCTACAATTGCTAGGCAAAACAACATCAATAAGATTTATATCAGGTACGTTCTTGCTAGTAGATGGCCCATTGTTCTTTTTGTTATGGTAAGTATAATTTTGAAATATGTTAGTGGTAATATCAAACCTTTTAAAGGATTAATTCCTACCAGAGCTCTCTCTATTATTGATTACTTGTTTTTACAACTTAAGGAAGTTAGTGCTTAGATTTTAAATGATCTTGAGAATAGAGTCACTCTCATTATTTGGGGCCTTAGAATTATAAACTTGAGTATTAGAATTAGCTATAGGTATTAAATAATTTTTACCATGTGGATGAGACCCATTCATATTATTGTTCAAAAATCCCAAGTTTTGAGTAGGATGATCATGTCTCAAAGGTATTTGGTTCAAGACTGAAAGTTGTTTTAGGGTATGCACATTTTGATTGGAATTGGGAATAACATTCAAAATGGGTAAATATTAATTGGAATTAGTAATTGAGTATGCAAAATATCCTTGGAGTTGCATCTAGTCATTAATTATCATATCCTCAGTATAAGCTAAAGCTAATGTGTTCATGGGTATAATAGCTTTTCTTATAAATAGAAAAGTCATGGTATCCAAGGCATCCTTATATATTTCCAAGGCCAAATCATCATGAGGTATATAATGAGCTATGGTCCTAATAAATATTTTCTAGAACCTAGCATCAAAGGCTCTTATGGTCTCATTTGCATCCCTTTTTCACTATGGTGAATTAACGATAAAGGATACAAGTACTGATGATTTTACCAAATTGGTTAATGAAAACATTGTTAAAATCAACCTAACTAGTAATATAATTTTCAAGGAGGATTACACACCATTCAAATACAACATATTTAAAATTAAAATGAAATATTCTATATGCTACATTTTCATGGGTTACATTCAATAATGTTAATGCAGCTTTGAAACTCTTAATGTGTTCCTCAACAGTTATAATGCCACTAGGACCAAATGTTGGAAAATACTTTTTACGATTACAAGGAAGATCATGTAACACACATGGAAAATTTATCTAAGAACCAAAAATATAACCATACTTTGATATTGAGCAAACACAAGATCACTCTAAATTGGTGAAGTTGGCAAAGACTTTGAGACTCTATGCTTGCCTTTTTCTTGCCTAGTTCTCTTGTGAACTTCAATTGAAATCAAATGTTCTCTAGTATCTCAACATGACCTTGTCCTAGTTCTTGGTAATTCCAACATGTGGGATTTTAATCTTGTTTGAAATATAATGTGCTAGTCTTATCTTTATAGGAGAAAATGATCAAACTGGCATATTAAGTAAAATTTTGAAATATCTATATAAAGGATCATAAAGGACAATAATATTTAACTAAGTTAGCTCAAATATGTATCCAAATACATAAGTATGATTGGTACTTACATGTTTAAACTCAAATAAACTCAAATTAGTAAAGTATCTATCAATATTTGATCTAAAAACTATTACTAACCTCAAACCTACTAAATTGACAAAGCTGAAGCCATTTTACCATAATTAAGCATATACCTTCAAAGGATGTTGATATTTGTCTAAAGAAAACACAAACATGGGTCAAAGACCATAAATATCAATGATATTTACACAATTGAGAAGGTATTGACATAATTATGTAAAAGTGGTACTAGTATTTGAATATAATTCACAAAAATGAGCAAAGATACTTTATATATATAGATCTAATGAGGCCCTCTTACTAGCACTAGCGAAGCCCCTTCCTATTGATGCCTGAATATGTATCATATATTCCTAGAGTATTTACAAACACTTCTCATTTTGAAATTCTAGGAATTCATCACATGAGTTGTAGGCTATGATAATCTTGTTATCTATTGATAGAATAGAGACAAACTAAGTGGGTTATTTCACAACATTTATATGAATTCGGTGGTTAGGAGCCACCATGGCCAAATAGTTTATCTATGCAAAATATGAAGTATGTTATGATAATAATGGTGAATTATGATCAATAACTGATCTAAATACTAATATAAGATGGATATTTATAATGAAAATTAAGCTAGAGTCATTTGGTTATAAAAGGAGCAGAATGAAGGTTAGGGCAGGAAAGAGATGTTGTTGCTCTTCATTCTAAACATCATAATAAAGTTCAAATATAATCCAATCCTAAACTTAACCAATGTATAATATGAAGTAGCATAAGATAAAATCCTATCAAATATTAGGCAAAAATTTAAGGATGTTGTGAAATAATGTAAATAAGAATCAAGTTCACTTTAAAGATTTACCCCTGCAAGCAAACAACATTAGCCCAAATGCAAGAAGAGTTAGAAAATGAAATAAACCTAAAGAACTTAAACTAACCTAGAATTGGCACAAGTTAACATATATGCATTCAAATATACACATCAATAATTCATAAAAACCATTCAAGTCTAGAAATTAGAACAAAATAAGAGTGAGAGAAACCATGATAACAAAAGACAAATAAATTTGGATAAACTGTGTAAAATTCCTTGCTTAAATTAATTACTCAAAATTTATAATTAGATATTGGCTCTAAGAACTCCCCCCACCCCCATTTTAAAATTAATAATTCTCCTTTTTATAGGATGTAGGGAAGCATGTTAGTTAATTATATCCAATTACAAAAGTACAAATGTTAGGACAATTGCCATTTTCATAAGTGTTCTAGAATACACTAAACTTTACCTAATGGACTGTCCTATAGGAAATGTGTTTTATAAGTTTTACATTCCTTTACAAAATAATATTCATTTTTCAAAAGTATACAAGCTTAATTATAGAAAATAATATTCCTATCTTAACTAACTATGAGGCCCTTGTAGAATCTTCATTCTATAATGTTTTTCACTGGTGAGTTGGATATCGATGACGGGTCTCATGAACAACTCATTATCTTGATCTCTAGGCCCTTGCTATCCTTTTCATCCCTTTATAAAGCTTTCTTGATGGCCCTAGCATTTTTTTATTTTCTCTTTTGATGATAATTGTAGGCCCATGACCTTATTATCAATCCCTATTTTCCCTTTCCCTTGGTTCCTTCTTGTATGAATTAAGTATTTATGTGCTTGAAATCCTCATCAGTTATCCAAAAATTTCAACATTTTATCTTCTTGATGCTTGAACTCCTTGAAAATGTCTTCCATCTATTTGGACCATCTACATAGGGACTTGATCTTCTCAATTAATATGGACATATCCATATTAAGGTGGGATAGGATAACTATCTTAAATTTAGAGATTCAATTTTTAGTCAAGATCATTATCAAATACTTTACTTGGTAACTCAAAGCCTACCATTAACCAACTTAGCCTATAGCTTTAGTGACTTGTTTATTTATTTCATCCTACTTGGTTCTAACTGACTTTAAGGAAATAAATAAATTATTCATGGTGTCTTCAAATTTATTGAGCCTATCTTCTTGAATTGATAAGATGGATTGTTATTTTAGGTTCTTATTCTACTATAGGATACCTTTGATTATTGTTTATAACTGATTTGTTTCATCCTAAGCCACTTCAAGGACATTTTATTCAAATATTAATTCTTTACTAGGATTTTGTCCTCTAACTAGTATAAATCCAACAGAAGGTTTCACTTTTTGGAAAGTGAATTCCTCTCCACCAATCATGGATTTATTCTCAGTTACACTTTACAAGTTGTTAGTGGTTGGGTCATATTTGACACCAACCAAAGATTCTATCATTTTCAGAACTAGGGTCACTATTTGTGCTCCACTTGATTCCCTTTTTGTATTCATTATTTTATCTTCTTCCTTATACAATGTAACTATCCATGGTTTGGCTTTCACATGCACTAAAAATTCATTCTTGCATCAATGCCCTAAGGATGGTGCAAGGTAGGTACCTTTTTTAATTTTACATAGATGAACCATTCAAGAATGGTTGGTCCCTAAATCATGTTTTCCTCAGTAAATAGATTAACTTCACTCAAAGGATGAGTGAAGGTAACCTTGGGATTCTTATCCTTCACTAGGACAATGGCCAGTTTAGCTATTCTTTTGGAGGGGTCTATAGGAACTAGATCCAATAATTCCTTCCCCTTCTCTTCCTTTTTTTATTCCATTTATTCATCATCAGTATCATAGGCCAATGATACATTTTTTAGGGCATCTTCAATTTTGTCACTAGGATTTAGTGCTACCACATGAATTTCCTCAATTGGTGATCCTTATTCTTCTGCCTAGGTTAAAGAAGATGAAAGTTCACTGAGCCTTATCTCCTATAACCTTTTCTCAAGTTATGCCTTAGTTTTGGATTCTATCTATAATTAGGATAGTAGAGATCTAGAAGGTGCATCACTCAATAAATGGTGCGACCTTGTCCCCAGTTTCCCTTTGTCATCATCTCCATTTTATTCCCTCTACATTCTAGACTCTAGTTTGATGTTATGACTTTTCAACCTAAAGGTGATATCAAAAAATGAATATCCCTTTATTTATATAGGGTCAAAAGCATTAGGTTGATGATCATAGGATTACATTGATTCCCTTAGCCTTCAAGTGTTATTTAACCTTCCCCTATGGATCCCACAATCTTAAATAACTAATTTGGAGATTGAAAGAGGTCATGTGTTTGGAAGTAGACTCAATGTTATCCCTTTGTGAAAAAATTATCCTTCCAATATTTAAGGGGAAGTTATGAAGTAGTCCCTTCGTCTTGCTTTTGCAAAAACCATTTATTCCATTGCATAATTGGTAAGACACCTCTTGTTTAGCTAACTTGTTTGGCACATGGACTATTAATCTAAGGGGAGTGCATTAGGTTCCTTCAAACCTAATTATTGTGAAATATAGATATAATGAAATGTTCCCCATGGCCTTAATTAAATTTTTGGTTGAGTGGGCTGACCTTGGGAATTAGATTCCTAGTTATGGCCTTAGATAGGGTTGGATAAACACAATCACGTATGAATTTTATGTGGTCCTTTTATTTAAATATGTGTAATTTTGAATAGTATTGGAAGACTATTTTTGTCCCATCAGGTGACCATTTTCTTAGGTTAGGGATCATTATGGTATCAAGTAAGGCATCTAAGAGGTATGACATCATGTAGAATTGGTTCCTAGTTTTCTTCTTAATTGCAAAGATTTGCATACTTAAACATGTGTTGAACACTTCACCAAGGGGAGGGGTGAGTTATTTCTTCACCATAAAAAAGACTAAGGGCACCCCAATCTTGTCCACATATGTGGTGGTTAGATTTATACATAACCTATTAATCAAAGTCATGATCATTCTCATCCCAGGTCTAAACAGACTAATGGGAATCTTACCATTGAAATATTTAAATACCTAATTTATAAAATATAACCATAGGGAAAGGATGGTCTTTAGCTAATTTTCTTAGCCTAATTTTTTATTGTGTTTTGGTTTATTTGGGGTTTTGATAACTTGTAGTAGATTTCAAATGATATGGCAGAGATATAATCTATATTCTTGTAAGTATTCTTATCGAATAACATTCCCTTATCAACTTTAGAATATCTAAAAATAGGAGAGAGAACATATATTTAATATAGTACCTTGGGTTTTGATGTGGCATAATGGAGACCCATCATTTGAATGAGAACTATGTCATAGTAGAGCCTTTTTGATGGCATGTTATTCTTCTCTTCTCTCATGATGCTGCTATTGGTTTTCAATAGTTTATAACAAGCTTGACCAATTATTGTCCCCAGCATTTAAATTTATAGCATCAAATTATGTATCTTTTAAAAATCTTCCTTCTATGTTTGAAGTTAGATAGAGTTCTACATCTTCTCTAGAAACACTTTTTTGGGCTACCATGGTTATAAGTCTCTCTAAATTACATACCAATGGTCTATATTTAACTCTAGATAAAATTTTCTTTGCTCAAATGGAAATCCAATCTTCTTGGCTCAATTATGATAATCTCAAGTCCAACTAAGGCTTCTGAATGTGCTAAGTTTTTTTGAAGATTCCTTACAGTGATATAATGACAACAACTATTTAAAATTATGCAAGATTCATGACTTAGATTGTGTTTGGATCTTTGAATTTATACCTTTGCATTTCCCAGGTCCCCAAAATCTCTTGAACTGATTGGTCTAGCTTATGTGGCTCCACTATGGCATCTTATGGAATTTTCATGCCACTTTTCTCATTAATATATATAAAATGACCATTGTGTTTTGAAAATTATCACTTAATATCACATCATTGGATCATCTTTGCATGGATCAATGTGGACCATTGAAACTGATCCAAGAATTTAAATGCCATTGGATGATCATTACATTCCTTGTGGTTGTGACACTTGTAATTTCCACATTAACTATAACTTTCAACATTTGTTATGCACTATTGATCTTGATTTCATGGAATAGTCATGCTCAATTTATCTTGATCTATCTAATTATTCCTCCTATGCCATGAACCATTGATCAAATTGTTTGCACTGCATTATGTGTCATTGATAATTAAGATATAATTGATATTTAATTCATGGCCCATAGGTATGTCACATGTTATCTTAATTTTTATCATTAAATTTTCAAAATTGGCTACATGTTGTCCAATAAATTTGTATGAGCAAACACAGACTATTGGATCTTAATCCTTAGGTTTGAATGTCATTGGATTCTCAAGGTTCTTTGTCTATGAGTATGACACTTGTTACCCTCTTGGTTGTCTTGGGGCTCCATTTAAGTTTTGACTTGGTATGCATCATTGGATCAATTATACCTGAGAAAATTTATGTCATCAATCTTTAGAAGATGCTCGATCCTTAACTTAAGGTTAGGGTCCCTATATTTAAGCTTACATCATTGGATCTTGATCATTTGAGTAAATAAAAACCATTCATCTTGTAAACAAATTGATGTTTAAGTTAGTGCTAGGTGAACATAAATTTAAACTAAAGTCTTAGACTAATTTTTATCATTCATATTAATAAATACAAATAGAGATTTAGGCTAAAGTCTTAAACTATGTTCTGAGACATGTTAAAGGGGACCCCATGAAATAAAATACCTAGCCTAAAGTCTTATCCTAAACTTTGTGTTAATAAATATGATAAACCTTAAGGTAAGGATTTTGGCTAAGCTTTATAACAAAGGGACCATGTGTTAGTTTAGACCATGTCATTAATAAACTAGACAGGGAGGTCATAAGACTTAGATGGACCAAGAATAATATTTTTAGACTAAGGTTTGGTTGTGTTGAAAAATATGAATAATCCCTAGGATAAAAATTAAGCTAAGTCCATGGCATAATTTAAATGTTCCCACATAAAAGGTTCTTGACAAATTTGAATTCAATTCAAAGGGCATGAGCTAGGATAATTGGAGTTAGTGTTTTAAGGTAATTAGTCATGAATTTAACTTGATTTAAATGGACCAAAGACTAGTAAATGATCAAGTCATTATTAAAACATAAAACCCAAACATTCCTCATTTATAATTGACTCCATTGGAGCTTTGATCTAAAACATAAAGATAAAATATTAGTAACTTTAGAAGGGGAGAAATCATGATCATCTGACAACATGTCCATTAATCTAAATGAAAGTTACGACCAATGTGTAAACATACTATATTTATTTTGATCAAGTGAATTTCCACTTTTAAGGTACAAATTTTCATAATTTGACACAAGGGTCCCTAATTTTTATAAATGGGGGTATGTTGACCTTAACACTAGGTTTGTGGAACCTGATGAAAGGCCATATAGGGACTTAATCAACCTAAAAATCTTTAGGTACTACCATGTAGAACTCCTAATTCATATCTATAGAGATAAGTAAAAAAATGTGACCATATTTTTAGTATGATTAAAATCCAAATATCTACTAGTAGTGGGAGTGAATAATAAATAAAAAATAGTAGGAGTAAAACCAACTCTATAGTAGTGGTGGGAGTTAAAAAAATTGAAAGTAGGATAATAATTCACATCCTCATCTATCCCCTTCTATTGATATTTTTTTTTGAAAAATGGTAAGCCTTGTACTTATATAAAGGACCAATTTTTTCCAACCATTTGTAGCCAATGGGTTGTGTAACTGGAAGTTTAAGAACCATACAAAGCCAATAGGTGAGATAAAAATGATCATGCTCTATTGAATTAACAACCTTATTTTTTTCCTTTAAGTCAATGTTTTTGAATGAGGCATATAATCACACCCTTTATAGTTTATGTTATCTCCAAAAGTAGTGCATGTAAATTGAATAGAGAAAAGTTACAAAACTGATGAGGATTTTAGTCATCTGACACATCATTTATGGTGGAGTCTCCCTTCACACATGTATTTATGTTGACATTAGTAGGGTAAAAAATCATATACAATCTACCTTTCTTAATACTTAGGGAAAATTCTCTATCTTATTTTACATTAGACATCGTATATTATTTATCAAACAAATTGAAAAATTTGTTAGGGTTTTATGAACTAATAGAAAAGATATTTTTATTCATTTTAGGAACATACCTAACATTCCTTAGTTTGTTTTTTATAACTTTATTTAAAACTATGTAAATATCTCATACCCCATTTAATACATATGACTGACCATCAACTAATGAAACTAAATCATTAAATTTTTTACTTGTAGTAAATTTGATATCCTAGTTATTATATCATTTGAAATGCCATAATATACCAAAATTAATCAACCAACAATATTTAGTACTAAAGCTTAAGTAGAATTCTATAAGGGCATACTCTTCTTGTTAGGGATATAAAATGTAGAGAAATATTAATGAAATTAATATGGAAATAAAATATATAAAACACAATACAATATAGATACAGATTTAACGTGGTTCACCCAATATGAGCTATGTCAATAAATAAATAACTAGTTCTTCTATTATTTAGTGAAATAAATAAAGGGATAAAACTGTAATAGATCCACTACAATATCATCTTTTATCACACATAGTGTGCCTCCATGATTAGAATTCCTTCATATCAAAGGAGGGTTACATATTAGGGCAAAAATGCATAACCATAAGTTATACTATTAGATATATGACTTAATAATGAATGGTCCAGATTTACTATGAAATTAAAATATTTTATAATGAATTTTTTACAAAAAATTGTTGTCACAACCCCCCTATACCCCCATGGAAACCATATTGGGGTGGGAGGGTGTTGTCTCCCCACACTCCCCTATCAGGGACTAGGTATTTTAATAAGATGAGGATCCACCTTCTAACACTTCCTCAAAATCTCATCTTCTTCAATTGATACCATATTTTAATCCTAATTCATTCACTTCCAAAATTATTTTGTAATATTAAAAACCTTATGAAAATAAATTTATGCTTTAAATATGAATACACAATGATACATTTACACTTCCACTTTAACTGCATTGTAATTGCACCCTCTCCTCGTCCAACATTGGATTATTTTTATTACCTTTCATTGTTCTTTTTTCATCAAATATGAACTAAAAGCTAGAATGGAATTGCATTAACTGAATTAACAAAAACACTACCATAGGTGCTTATTTATACAATACTAAGTGAGATTAAATCTCCTAATATGTAGGAGATTATGACTCATAATAACTAATCACACATCTAGGAAATACCCCATGTAACTAAGCTAGGTCAACTAAGGTGTAATACTTTGAGAAATTTATTACAATATGATATGATTAATTATTTTAACATGAACTAACCTGATTAATAGTTATAATGTGGCTTTCAACCATCAAGTCTAAAGCCTCCTTGAAATATTCATATAGTTGCATCAATATTTTTAAAATAAGATCCATCATGTCATCATCATCTAATTTTTTTAAATCATTCTTAACTATTCTCATAGAAATTATATTAATATATTTTGATAGGGAATCATTCACACATATTTGTGTAAGATATAAGAGTCTTAAACTATATAAC